>CM052221.1:19169004-19324860 GCA_028454225.1 Lasioglossum leucozonium | reverse complement strand
GAGAGAGAGAGAGAGAGAGAGAGAGAGAGAGAGAGAGAGAGAGAGAGGGCTTTGGGAATGGTTCTTGTCCTTGTAAATCACGGGCTCGCACCGGGACCAAGATTCTCTTTTCGGTTCCGATAAAAACTGATACGACTAAATCATTTCCCGACTCGCGCCGCGAGACCGTATGCTAATGCATATGAAAACAATAAAAGACGTTTACGTGGATCGGGCCGCTTTCGAAACTGCTCGATGACTAACGGGAACGAAGCACTCAATCGCTGCCTTTGGAAGCTGTCAACCGACCTAACGTTAGGAGACAGTATTTTAATTAAGATTCAGGGATTCCAGGTCACACGACTATGAATTGCGGACTCGAAAAATTGATGCAAAGTGGAACACGATTTTCTCCGTATTCGCGAAATTACGGCGGACAAATGATTAAGCAATCCGACGACCGTTCTCTTAATAAACAAATGTTGTTCGAACAAACATCCTGCGCGAGTATATCTACCACCGTTTACTAACCGATAATTGGACGCCATTACCACTATCAGTGCCTCGATTAAACCCATTAAGCAACCCCCACGCCGACAAAACATTAATTTATCTTGACCGAATTGGCCGAACGTCGTTTCACGGCAACAGGCCCGCATTCGTCTCACCTGCAAAGGACATCGGCGGAGCGCTGGTCCCTTCACTCGTCGCACACGCGTTCTCCGGTTAAGGAAAGGTAGAAAAGGAAGAAGATAGAGAGAGAGAGAGAGAGAGGGGGGGAGGGGGGCCTGTGGTAGTAGGGCCCGGGTCGGTTCCGCGGAGATCGAACAGAAAGAATTACCGCAATATATTCCGCGTTTTAATGTTGAGCCGGATCGACCGAAACGTCGAGTTCGCTCGTTCCGGGGCCCCCGTCGCGCATAATAAGGCCCACCGAAGGGCCCAGGAACAGTCGGGAGAGAGAGAGAGAGGGCCCTGCGTTTGGCCCTTGCAGCTTCCTCGAGGCTTCTACGACGACGAATGCATCGCACGCATGCATGCATGCGCGTTGCAGAAACGGAGCGCACCGATACCACCTTATCCGCCAGACACACGTCGAGAAACCGCGTGCTCCGGCTCGAAAACACTTCCGTGTTGTACGACTAATGAATCGCCTTCTCTCTCGGAGCCCTTCTTCTCGGGCATCCCCTTCTTCCCGAACAGGCCTGTTTCACCGACTCCAATCAAGCTCATACGCGCTTATTTATTGGTCGTATCGATGCGCCAGATAAAGTCCGACCTTATCTGTAACCGAGCGCACACCGACGCGCGGTGGTTTTCGACAATGCTGTCTTCGGGCCCGGTGTTTATTCCACTCTCCTTCGCTCCTCGCAGTTCTGTCGGCTCCCAGTTGCCAGGCTGCCCTGCTGAATCGTGCAGTTGATTTTTTTTTCTGAGGCCAAATTATTTTTCCTTTTCTTTCTTCACAAGTTACAGTAGATCAAACATTAATAGACAAGTAGATCGAAATGCTGTAAACTTGAAAAATTAATTCAAGAGATACAGATGTTTGTTGCGCTCGGCTCTCCTAACGCTCGTCCATAAATTCTTCCCTGTCCTCTTCTTGTTCGTTGTGCAGCTTCTCACGCACTTCTCACCGCGGATTTTATTTATTGAGCAGGGGGTCACGCGAACGTACCATCGAATCAGCGAATACACTTGTTCTCTAGAGGCCGAGCCGCTCGCCCGGTGTGCATATTTTATCGCCGTCTTATCGGCGGGAACGTGAGAAATCGGACGCCGCGAAGGCGAGGCTGGTGGTCGAGATCAACGAGGACGTCTTCGCGATTAGGGAAACGTAACGTTGACCGTTAGACTGAGTCACGGAAACCTTCCGTTTATGCAGATCGGGATAACGAGCCCCCCGAACGAAATCCGTCGAAATTGGAACCCGTTTGTATCTACAAACCGATAGAAATAAATTTTTAACAAATTCAACAGTGGCGGCTCGCGCACCGTGGAATGGTTATATTATCGATAACATTTAATATATTATATGTATGTAATGATATTTGGTTCCCTCAGGGTTTCAAATCCATTCCACCACCTCCCCCTTTACCAATCCTCAACTATCGCCTAATTTCAAGCGGGACCTACTTTTTATTAAGGTGGGTTCCGAACCACCTATTTTGCCAACAACACGTGAAACGCACCCAGAGGGCCACTTCCCGGCTTTTTACCGAGCAGTCACCCATCCTAGGGCGTCCCCCGCCCTACGCCGCTTAACTTCGGTGATCGAACGAGAACCGGTGTTTTCAGCGAGGCAATGGTCGTTGTTATAACATTTAATATAATGGGTACCTTTTTCCTTAATTCTTTCTGTATACTTGAACAGTAGCCATCTCTCTTTTACACAATTTTAAATATTTTCTGGAGCAGCACCCCCACAAATTTCAGCTACGAGCCACCACTGAAATTCAAACATGTGCCAAATAAAAGTAGAAAGAGAATAACTGGACCTTAAAAATCGCGAAGCCCAAGTCTGCGAACAAGTTGCTCAATTTCGAACAGATTGATCAACCAAATCAGTCCATCAACCTACAAAGACGGCCCCTGCCATGCAGCAACGATGTAAAAAAAGTTGACAGTGTACAAAAGAGAAGCTTCTTTCGAGAGATGCTCTCCGGAGCAACGGTGAACCCGTATATAATATCAGCTCGTCGGGACTGGTCCGCGAAGTGGTCCAGCAATTCTTACATAACCAGTTACAAGCCATTGTCCGGGGTGATTTCGCGTGTCGTTCCGTAACAAATTCGAAAGGAGTCGCGTGGTTCTCCAGACACAATAGACAAATCGTCATGGCAAGGAACGTGGCCAGATAATGCGTAACGGGTTGCCGGGCTCGTTCGGGCTGGTCGGTACCTGTATATCTGAATCTCGTATTCCGTGTACGGTTCACCGGAGAGCCGACCCTGCCGCCACGATCTCCGGCTATAACTCATAACCATTACGTTCAGGTTCAGGCACCGATATTATCCGATCGGGACCTGATAAGCCGTTTAGACGGTTTCCAGGCCCCGGTCCGTTCATTGTGTGCACAACCGGAGACGATCCGAGCTCTTTCGCTGTGGGTTGCTGTTGCTGCTTCTTCTGCTATTGCTCCGAAGCAACCGGCGCGGCGCGGAGGCTACAGACCGATCCGGATAAAAGATAAGCAAGGACGTACCTATGAAACTTGCCACCTCGGTATCCGTGCATCTTAAGGGAACCGTTCGGAAATACAGTAGTGCGCGTCGTTGTGTTCAACCAAAGGTCTGCACGGTTAAATTTACACCGTCCCGATCATCTAATTCGCAGCCTCGAGAGCTCAGCGCCATCCCATCCGTGAACCAGCGAAGCTATCGTAAGTCGCGTGCATTGTAACCGACGGCTTCCGGGCCGATGTAAATTTAACCGTACGCTGCCGTAATCCGCGGAGGCTGTCCTCTCGACGATCGTTGCTGGTTCTGACATTGATCGAGCGGAAGTGTCACCTCGGCTCTCCGATATCCTTCGTTCGATCGCTTCACGGTGCATTTGCATCCCTGTTCCGATATCTTTGACTGATATTCTTGAAAAGTTCGGCTCGATATGGTAGCCGGCTGTTTTGCTGGTTGTCCGAGTGTTTGGCGTGAAGTCGATTGATGGATCGGCTAGATAGAGGTATGCAGATCGTATGTATTAGGATTTGTGGATCGATATGGATCGAGGTTTCACGAATTTTTATTCATAAATCACTGCGCGCAACGCGTGTCACAATGTTTGCGCTCCCTCGTCGCAATGAGAATGTGTTTTCGTTCGGCATTGTCGAAATCGATGTGCCCAGTATCTCCGCCGAAGTATTCGAACAATGGTCTCCACTTAGGAGCACGGCCGTGCTAGCCGTGATAAATGGCGTGCAATCCTCGGGTTTCTGCCCTTGACACGACTCTATCGCAGTCTTGCTAGCGAACGTCTCGCAACCGATGTCATTCCCTGGGTCGAGCCTCGGGGGAAAACATGTACGGCGCACAGCCTCTTCCTACCCTGAATAAATGATGCACAACGCTTCTCGGATGTCACTCGACTTGTCATCGGGCCAACAGAATCGCGCGCTGTAACCACGCGTTCGCATCAAATATTCTCGGACGAATATCACGAGGGGAGAACACATTTTGATCGCTCTCTTCATTAACACCGAATCTACCGAGCCATAAATGCGTACGTTTTGTACAAATGACAAAATTGAATTCGTTCGCGAAACGCTTCAAAAAGGATACTGAATACTATGGTTCACTACCGCTGTTCCGCATGATTATACGATCACGCTAGTTGCAACATGTTAATTTAGTTTATGGGACCTTTACCACCTTCCGCGGCGCGAGAGTATGTTTCTCGAGGAGCGTGGAATCGAGCGCCGAATGCTCCAATTTTCCAATGGCGAAACAACGATCACTGTCGCAACTCCGTTGTCCCGGAGAGCAGAACGACTAATTTTTACGGTATCGTAGCACGGAATCCAAACTATCCTTGACATTTACAGGAAACATTATACCCACTCCTGTTGTGGCAATTTTCTGTCATTACTCGCTGTGCTAACGTCCGCTGGTCTACCGGAACGCTGTGCATCGTAAACTTCGCTGTAACATTGCTTTCGTCTTTCCTTTAATTAATCGTGCACCGCGCCGTGCCGCGCCGCGCCGGTGCGAACAAAGTAATATAAAAATGTTGCAGAAACACTCCTCGACCAATGTCGCAAGGGTGTAACGCGAACGAACAATTTTTATTACGCTATCGGCACGCGAATACAAATAAAACTGCGACAGACACATCGACATATTCGGGAACTAGGCTAATCGACACGGCAGGGAGACTCTGAATCGGTAAAAGATGATTGCTGATCGATCATTCTTTTGTGCGGACTCGGTACGCTGCAATTATTCGGATTCGCGTGCAACGTTGCGCACGCGGTTCTGCGCTTAATCGAGGGACCCCGGTAGTCCCTTCACCGGTTCGCCCGTTATCTCGACTCATCACTTTCCTTTGAAGACCACCGAAACGGTGCTCGGTAGAAGGAGAAGGGGACGCTTGCCAATGCTATTTATCAGGAGCCGCTCGCTCCTGACGTTTCTCGCGATCGGATCGCCGCTGATAACGGTACAACCGTATAGCGGAGAAGATACTCGTACGTACGCACGGGGTATTTTATGCGTGTCGGTGCTTTTGTTTCGTCGCGAATCGAGGATAGTCCTCCATCTTATGATACGCTTATGAAAACCACCGTTCCGAAATAACCGGCTCCGGGACCGTTTTCTGGCTCCAGCGAGCCTCCGCGAAGATTATGCGAGCGGAAACGCTTCGATAAATATCCTTTAAAACTACGACGAATCATTTTATAGCAACCAGCATTTGCACGCTGCAGTACCGTGAATCACCGGCGACGCAACGCAGCGTTGCAGACCAGATCGCCGGGCCGAATATAATCCGCCGTTGCAATTATCCGGGGAAGCGAGTCGTCTCGGGTTCGTCGGGTAATTCTGCATCGTCCAGTGAAATTAATAGAACGGTAAACAAGGGGGATAGCCGATCGCGATCAGAAATTGGCGTTGCATCGTGAACGAGAGTCTAGACGGTGCATCAGCGTTGCATCGTTGCATCGTTGCATCGGCGCGTCGCGTCGGTTGAGCGATTTATAACTTCCACTTAAGTTTTCCAAGAGCGGGAGATCAAGACGAATCGCGTTCCCCGGCGAACTTGGTAGAATTGTGGCGCCATGCCTTAATAGTTTCCAGTTGGAGGGAGCCTTTGACCCGAGGCTAGGCAATAAATCGAATAAATCGCATCGCCGGAATTATCAGAGTGGAATATTCGTGTGGCGGAGGGTTGGGGCGTGGGGATCCGATATTCGAGCGAGCAGGGGTAGTGGGTGGGGGCAGGGCTTGGAAGAAAGGGGGAGAAGAGAAAGAAAAAGGAAGGAAGAGGCAAACGATCGAGAATTCAGAGCCGGGTTTGCCGACCGGCGCGCTCACTGACCCCTGACGGCTCCAGCCAAAAGCGGACGTCACGAGAAACCCTTACCTTCGTTACCTTGCTAGTATTTAAGGATCTTCGCTCTGGCGTGCCGTACATACGGCTATGCAGGCATTTAGATCTTTATCCGATCCCCTCTACCATCTTTTTACCTTTCTTCGGTCGTTCTCTCTCTTTCGCCTTCTCATTGTCAAGAGAGAGAGAGAGAGAGAGAGAGAGAGAGAGAGAGAGAGAGAGAGAGAAGCAGCGAGTACTCCAGTGAACCTGAAACCTCCTCGAGAGCCATTATCGGTACCCGAGGTACCCGCCGCCCGCTGAATTGCCTGCGAAATTGCGACCCTCGTGGGGGCCGCCAAGTGTGTCGTAATGGCGGAGACCGTGATGCGTTAGGATAATCCACTGGGATCCACATAGCCACCACCAGTCTCTCTTTCTATCCAGCGGGAGGCTATGCTCATTTTTCTCTTTTTCTTTATTGCCTAGCAAATAGTACTATGCGAAATAAAAATTGTGTCAATTAGATTTTATAATTTAAAAATTCTGCAGTCTGCTAGCACACGAAACGTTTCCAGGGACAACCATAGAGTTTCCCATACTTCGTGCATAACAGAAGGGTATACGTGCCCGTAATTATCAATTAATTGACACGGGGTAATTACAAGTCAAGAAAGGCGATCGCATAGACGGTTTATTAATTTCCGCAGCAGATGTTACTTACGTAAAGGCAATCGACGAATTGTCGAACATGGGCGAGCGAAGACGCGCGCGCAAGCTCAGACTCGAGCTCGAGCTCGGGCTCGCGTCGGGGTTATTATCCGCGAAACAAATTGCGGACACGTTCGCAAACTTTCTAACGCCCGCCTACCTAAACACCGTATTTATGCTTGCATCTGTGCACGGATTTCTGTGCGCAGAGGATGCACCGTGACGATCCACGGTAGCGAAACCGGCGGCGTATTCCGTTCACAATGTTATTAATCCGAGATTGCCCCCGTGTTCGACAATTAAATCCTGCCGGAAAAAATTCTAATTAAGACTCATTGGCCAATGAATCTCGAAATAGCGGCTGCGCGGCGCTCGATTTCGTTCGACTTCCACGTTCATTTTGGCAACTTCTGACGCTTCTGCTACGAGCTCCACCTTGGACCGTCGCGTGTTTTTCCAGAATAAATTCAATCGACCTGATCGTGCTCTTCTGTCTCTAAGTAAAAAAAGCTACTTCCTCGCTGGCGTAAAAGGAAGCTGACAATCCAGCAGACCCGTTTATTGGCAAATTTCTCTTGCATACGTCAAGAGCTTGCAGTTTCTCTGCAACCAACAGATTCTACAAAAACAATGGATCCACGGTCGATGGAGAATCATAATCATAAGGCACGGCGGCGCATACGTGGCTGCCACGTGATTAGAATGCGCATTCAGGAGTCGGCTGTCGAAGCACGAACGTATGAAAAGAAACAAAAAAAATTCTACCTCCACCCATTGTAATGGGGTTCCCGTTAAGCCGATTGCAACGCTGATTAGACGCCGGTATGAAATGACATGCTGGAGTAATTAGGACTGGTGTAAAGTGACGTATCTCCAGTCACGAATCTCCGCTCGAAACGTCTCGGGTTCTTCTCGTTGCTCGATCGTAGATACGGTTTCATCTATAAAAACCAGACGTAATAACAGGACACATAATGTGACGGCCGCGATAACGCATTAGCGTAATTCCTCAAATACCGTGTCAGTCGCGCAATTGCGATTTCATGGGCACCGGGACCAAGTGGGGTGAACACCATTTAAAGCCGTTCTCACGTATGATACTTTATTTCTTGTGTGCTTCAAATCTCGTTTTATGGTAAAGCTGTGTTCAATTTTGTAACATCAAAGTACTGATAGAGGGGTACTAGTGACGTCACGACCTGTACCCTAGGATTACGATAGGTACCCCACCCTCTGCACTAATCGTGACGTCACAGTACGAACTAAACTTCGTGACGCCATTAAAAATAACATGTAACTTGCTTCCTTCTCCTCCACTCGAAGAAGAATAAAGGAATGAACCTGCGCTAAATGTAGACCAAGGGAAGCTAGCAGCCAATCATCATTCTAATTTCTAAATTCAATCAAGGTTTAGCAAGCGTCCGTTGCATCAAGCTCCCTCGCAGGCAGCATCACGAGTCAGATTTGTTATTTGCAGCTGCAACGCGGTCGAAATTACAGCCGCAGCGGATGCAACTCTGTAAGAAGCGATTCCCTAGTTAGACGACCCTCGACCTCTGTCATCTCTATCCTGCGGTTCTTCCAGAACCTCGTGGAACAGCCTGGGCGCGTTGAAGTCGTCTGTTTGACCCGACCTCGTGAACCCGCTCCACCCATACCTTCTCCAGATCTCGCTGGATCGAGAGAACCCGACACGTTTGCCTCTCGGATCGTTATCCTCTCTCTCTCTCTCTCGTTCTACGATCGTTCTTTGGTCGTTCGTGCTCGTGCATGCAATTTTCAGTGGAGATCAAGTAAAGAGTTTACTTCAATCTTCAAATTGAACGAAGCAGACTCACGGGAAACATTGTTTCAACTACGTAGAAATTGTTGAATTCGGTTAATATTTTATTAAAAAACTAACAAGCACTCAACATCTATTTGTTACAATTACCGCTCGATTGAATTCCCTCGAGAATTTCCCACGCAGCCTGAATGTACATTTTCGGCCTACATTCGTCGAAGAAATCATCCCTCGGCTTCCAATTACGCTCACCACCGAGCATACACACACAATGTCGATGGATAATCGGCGTCGAGCTCGCTCGTAGAACTCGTCGAATTGCTTAATTACGACAAGAAACGGCGGGCGAGCACGATTACGGGGCCGATTTCTCTGTAATCCGCCGTCGCAAATTGCTGTAACGGCGATAAAACGACGCGGTGTGTAGCCTCTCGGTCCGGTCCCCGTGGTCGAATAATTGCTCGCCGCGCCGGTTATTTTTAATTGAATTACACGAACGTTAACCGGCGCGGCGCTTCCCGTTGGATAACGCCGCGCCGGCCGCAAAAGGCGTACCGTGATGCAAACGCTCGCGGTTTTAAGTTCACCAAAGGATACGACCTCGCGGCGGAGTATAATCGAGCGGCGTGCTCCATTTCCCGCGAAGAACGAGCCAAGAAAGAGAGAGGCCGATGGAAGCGAACGTGTGCCGGCTCCTCTTGGATCCAGCGAGATCCACAGAGATATGGGCGGAGAGGTTTTTTTTTTGTGAGTAACATTCTATATTTATACGCGGCTGAAAAAATCGTTTTCGCGAAACCACCGTGTGGTTGAAGAAGAACGTCTCCACTTTGCGATGGATCAAGAAAACTTCGAGTGCGAATTTTTTTTCAGCCGTTTTATCGCATTTTGAACGAAGTGGGCGTCGTGGAGGAGGACTGGAAAGTTGAAAAAATTTTATCAAAAAATCAAAAATTATTTCTTTAGACGACCGAAGTGGTTCCGCAGATACGATACAGTAACGATCTTCGCAAACTCGCTCTCGGTCGGACGGAGCCATTATTTCCCGGTGCATTCCCCATCGTCCATGGATCCCACCTCCTCGATCTCATAATAAATCGCTTTTAGCGGAGTAATCGGTGTTTTAGAATGCACGCCAGGCAACGATACATCTCGGGGCCCGATAGCCTCTCGCTATCTTATACTTTCTCCATATTTCAGCCCGTCGGGCTCACCGCGGTCGAGTGTTTATATAGTTATTCCTTCGGGAAAGAAGCGTTATTACTCTTCGGTCGAAGGTGTGCGCGGGCGCGCGCGCGCGATCGGTCGACCAGAGTAAGGTCAGCGACGGGGTGAGACACGGGGTGGAAAGGTGTGCAGAAACTATAGCAACGTTTCCGGCTTGACCTCGAAGCCTCTCCGAGGTCTCTCCGATCCGCCTAAACAAATCGCTCTGCCTGCCCTTTTTCGTCGGCCGGGTATCATTTTCGCCGATGAGCATTTACGATCGCGAACATTTGCTCGCGTGCTGTTTACACGATGCATTACGCGTCGAACGATCGGCCGGCTCTCAATCATCGAATTCCGCTTCCCTCTGCGTCTGCGCCAGTGCATTCGTCTTGCGTTCGTCTGCGTTTCTACGTATGTATTCGTGCGAGCGTATCTCCTCGCGCAAACTCTGTGCGCGCATACATATTTGAGTGTCTCTGTATGTATTTCAGTGAATTTGCGCGCGTTTCAGGCGCAGGTATTCGCAGGTGTGTGGGTAGCAAAAGGTCGCGATTCGTTATGGCGGTTTCGCGTGCGTGTTCCGCCGTTCTGAAAATTTATTCGTGCCGCGTTTATCGTAATTAGCGTATTCCCAGGGCCGGCGAACTGTGTCCCGGCCGCGCGGGCGCTCCTCGCCAAGGAAATTCGTGATTACGATGGTGTATACGGTACTTAAGGCGTACGGCCGGCTCTGATAACTTCATTGGTTATTCCGCGAGACCGATACACGCCGATTTCTACCGGTGTGCATCTGCCGAGCCGATGTTCCGTGGAAATTCGCTCGGCCTACTCTCGTTTCACGGTTAATTAAGCGAATTTAAGCTAGTCGACTCGCCGACGATACGATCCCGGGGAAAACCGACGCCAATTAACCGCGCCGGCCCGTGGATTATGGATTCCTTTGAATATTCAGTGGTTTCTTTATGCCGGTCTCTCCCGGTTTTGACTGTTATCGGTTCCGTGTCGCTACCGGTCGAGAAACGTTACAGGCAGTCCGTAATTTCCGAAGCGAATGCTTTGTCGATGTGTATGAGGGGAAATTAGAGGGGAAATTTATCTGGCGAGTAATTAACGCACACGGATTTGAATAACGATTTTGTCGAATCGTTGTTTATGAATTCTCTGGCAAGTGAAAAAAGTAAGAAGACTGGAAATAACGTTGAACCTTCGACAAATACAACAACGACAATAATTAAGGGCTGATAATGGTCAGCTGATACCGAGCCGGCCATAATTAAACGATGGGCAAACGAGCGAAAACACGACAACGCGGACAGCGCGCAGTATCGGCGACACCAAGATTAAATAACACAGAAAATAGTCATTCGTAGCCGGGGCGTATGTTAGATTCTATATTACCAAGGTCACGGCTAGGAACACGTCCCTGACCATGCTAAATGGAGAAAGTCAGGATCTAATTTCATCCGGTTTAATACCCCGTGGAAGACGTCTCCAAGCCGGCGCGGCGCGGTGTGTTCAGCTTTTTCCGAGGCAGTAAAACCGAAAGATAGAGGCAAGCCTCTTTATATTCGCTTCCTATCTCGGTGCCCAGCGGAGTTGAATTCCCGGTAGGCAAAGAGCTTTTCGATACAGTCCGGCGACATTTCGAGCGAGCCTGAAGGAGCATCGAGACTACAGAATCCCGTGGAAACCGCCGTGGCCCAATGTCCGTGATGCTGGAAGCGTCGGTCGAACGATAAAACCGAGATAATCGTGACGGCGACCGCGCTACGGCCAAATGGAAGCGTAATCGTGGACAATGCGATTCGAAGAATCTACCTGAACGGCTGGAAAAATTCTACCGTCGGCTCGAACATTGTAGAAACGAAGAGTCTAGTCCCTTGTAGAAGTTCTGCATCGACTAGTTATTTTATTGACGGTTCTGGGCTCGTTCGATGGTCGATAAAAGGGCAACAAACAATCACCGTCGGTACTTCAAGAGCTTGTTGCGGAGGGGAAACTTTGCTCTTTAAAATCGATTTTTGATACTTTTTACACTCGGTTCGAATTTGTCAGATCTTCCAGAGAAAATGCTCGTTCGAAGTAGGATAAAACGGTCGAGAAAAATCGTACTAACAATGTTCCGAATCGATTGTAAAGCAGAGGTTTCGCCCTTCAAAATAAGCCCAGTTACACAGTTCTCGAATTTTTCCCGGGAAAGTTACAATCGCTTAAAGTCCGGACAATTACTATCCGTAATTACCCAGTTAACGAACAATTCCCATTCCAACAAATTTGCGCAAATTATCGATCGAACGGCCGTCGCGGCAGCAGCGTAACCAGGCATTTCGAACGACACTCTATGCAACCGGGAACACGTATCGTCGACGCCAGTACATTTCCGTGCGATGGTTACACGGTGGCTTGTCCGCGGCGCAACGTAACGCGGTGCAACGATATAAACATACGTGTGTTATGGTCCCGGTCGGTCCAGCGGCGGTGCATGACGCGTACAACGTCGCCGCGTAGCCGCTCGTGTACCCGCTGTACCCGCTCGTACACGTGTAGGGAACCGTGAACAGACGACGCGACGCGGGCTGCCATGCCGCGGGACACACGCGACTACGGCAACGTTCTACGTGGGCTCGTTATGGTTTCTCCGGATCGATAATGCTCGATCGAAATGACCCCGCCGTGAAATACGCACCAATCATACCTCCGCGATCGCGGAGAGGATGCGACCGAACACTTCGCACGACAACCGCCGAGGATTGAGACCTCAGGCTAGCTCCGGAGGATTACCAGCTGATGTGTTTTACCACTTGACGCCGCGTAGAGAGACTCGGCAGAGAGGATCGGAAGATGTCGTTGATGTCACTAGGGATCGTGGACATGGTGGCTAGCTTAGACGTGCTAACTTTGAGTTATGAGCATGAGAAATGCTGGCTCCACTATCGCAAGATTAAGACCTGTCTCCCACTCTACCCTTCCCCCACGCTTGCGACCGGTCACGTGACGCGTTCGTCTCTATCGCGCACGCGTCCCAATGTCACGTGACTAATCCGGTAGAGAGGGAGTATGCGTACTCCCCTCGATTCGAGTCAGTTCTCCTTATCCGGTGACGCTGCTTTCTTCTGAAAATTGAAAAATTTTGAAGAAACTTAGATCGACTCTCTATTCATGTAAAAGATATACAGGGTGTCCCAAAATTCTTACAGCTCCCGGAAATGAGAGGTTCCTGGGGTGATTTGAAGCAACATTTTCCTTCGCAAAAATGTTCGCCGGGGCTTCGTTTAGGAGTTATCAACGAAAAACACTGACCAATCAGTGCGCAACCTAGACGCGTGTTGGCAAAGATGTTCGGCGCGCCAGGCGGATCCCCTCGCTGGAGCGTTAGAAGGTCCGCCGCGAAGAAGGAGTGAACAAGTGAAGGAGTAGAAATTTTGAATTATGTATCGTAAAGACTCGCTTAATTAGCCGTAAATCCATTTGCTGCTTGGAAATGTCGGTCACTGGCCCACTCAGTGACGAACTACACAGCTGGCCTCAAGTACACGACAGTGCCGTACGGTAAGGGACGTAGGGTCGGGTCAACGAACCTCACAGTTGGTGGTGAATAGGAGGTATACGACAATCTAAGGCCCAAGGGATGCGCGGTGAAGTCAAAGATCCGGACCTTCACTTTCACTGTTCAAACGATAAATAAATCGTATGATTCTTTCATACGGATGTCAAGAAATTTTTCCACACTGGGAGCTGTAGGAATTTTGGGATATTCATCGTAGTACTTTCAGGTCAGAGGGCTCCGAACCAAGAGGGACGAGGCGTCCTCTCTCACGGAATTCGATCTGGCACTACTATGGTGATTAGGTCGATGACAAGCGAATCGTGATTCCGAAAGCTCTTAGTATAAACACGACACGGAGGAGAAGCGGTCGTTTTAAATAATAAGAAGGAGAATTGTCCCCGGGGCTTGCAACGTCGGGGTGAAAGCGATGCGCAATGTCCTACCGGATATATAGAGATCCATGGGATCGATATCGAGCTCGATATTCGGAGAATGTGCTAACGAGAATAGGAGAAATTCTGTGGACCTTGATCCTTCGATCTTCGTTAGACACGATCATACTTCGAGACATCGTCGTTCATCATACGTTCTATCTTCGATTCTATCACAGTCCTTTTAACTGCATGAATCTGGGTTTAATTAAACGTCAGGATTCGATGTCTGCATTCGATGTTACCTTTGATTGTACTTTACGATTGTGCTGCATAGTGAAAGGACACTGTGCCCGGTCCAAGAAATTCTCTCGTTATGTACATTGAGAAATAAGTTGTTGAAGTAGCTCGAACAAATATGATTTTGAGAATAATGGTGAAATAAATCGGTGACCAGTCGAAAGCATCCCGAATTGCGTAATTGTGAGAAAGATGCCACAGCCCGAGAGTCAAGCGAAATAACAGAGTTGGCAAGCAGGGATCAGAAGCGTTAAGACGGTGCTCGTACCGAGCATGACCCGGGTCGTGTAATTACAGGACGGGCCGCGATAAAAGAGCACGGCGATTCATAGTTTGACAGGAAATATATGCACGCCCACCGTTGCTGCATCTTGCGCTCCTCCCATAACGCTCGCAGCCCTCGCGCCATAACACTTTAGTACGGCGGTAACAACGTGACGTATCACAATGACAACTGCACGAAAACTACTTCTAACCACTGGAAGTAGGAAACAATACGCCACGTCACGTTCTACAAGCGCAAATTCCAGCCGGTGCAACCATTGTTCCGTAATGTTTCAAACGAGTCAATATTTTTTTTTCACAGAAAAGAGTCCATTTACCTGACCACCCTCGGCGAAGTATGAAAGAGCAGAACGACATAATTCCTCGCGTCGCGTCGCCTCCGCGTCCACCGCCGGTAAATCATAATCTCCCTATTTACATACGCGCTAATTGTAAGCTGCCCGAGCAACTTTGTCTCCCGCGGTGTTCCCCGGTCTTGTAAATCAGAGTTGAGGTATCCAAGAGGTTGTGCAGCTCGCGGGAGCCCGATCGAGCCCGGCCAGGTGTCGTAAAATTACAGTTTAACCCTCTTTTTCAGCCGATTATGGCGCCAGGATCGGCTACAGCCCGGGAAAATCGTGGACCAATTACCTAGCCGCGATCAGATTAAATTAAACATCCAGGTATAGGATATCTACGGTTACGCGAACGGCTGCTCTTCGACGATATTTACGGTATTTAACGTAATTACCTGTCCCCGATGGGATCTCCGTGCCGTAAACAAGGCGTTTCTTCTGATCCCAGCAAACGGGTAATAAAGTAGATGTCGTTCCACGTTCCAAATACGGGCCTTTCGGTCAGAAACTATCCATCTCGACGGGGAACACGGGATTCCTGGCTCCGGACGTTGTTTTCGAGAAACTTGACTCCGCGAGCATAGATCAGGGTTACCGATCTTCTCCGCCGTGACGAATACAGGCCCCGCGTCCTCGCTGACCGGAATTATTCTGGGTTCCTTACCCTGTCCACGAAAATCCATTTTAACAAAGGAAAAGTCCGTACGGTTATCTTCTGTGTTCAGAACTCGTTCGTGGTTCATCATTGCTTGGTAGAAGAAAATTTATTGCCTATACATATATGTTTTTCAAATTTCTGTGCGTTCGAGGGCTTGAAGCGAAGGTAGAAAATGCAGAAAATCCTCGGGTCCAGCCAGCACGATCTCTTTGAACTTCGCGGAGCAACGTTTCTCGGACAGCTAAGACCGTTCCGAAAATTCCACCAGCCCGGAGTTGAAGAAATCCCGGATTCGGCGGAAACGATCTTGTCGTGCCGACAAGGTCTCCCCGTTCGCCGGAGCACGGGGACGATAATAATAAACCGTGGCTATCAGCGGTTTCTTCGATTCATTACTTTCCCCGTGGCTCGGGCCTCGGAGTCCGTAAAACCTTCTCTCTCTCTCTCTTTCTCTCTCGCACGACTGACGGTGTCCAGTGGAATCCGAGGTCCCCGTCACGTGCGAAGTATTTCTCGATAATCGCGAGAACGGGAATTATGTTCCGCTAACGACGCGGTGTTCTTGCCTCGGCTGAAAACCCGGCGAGACCCTCTCTCGGAATCGTACCGCCTGGCAGTCGCAGGGCCCGGTGGAATTCGCGGCGCGTCACCGTGTCACTATATTTCCTGACAATGAGTAGTAAAGCTCGGTGATATACGCGGAAAGGGGTTGGGGGTGTTGGTTTTTACGCGGCCGTTGCGTCGCGTAGCGTCGCGTCGCGCGCCGTGCACCAACGGTAGGAGAAACTGCTCCCGCAGAAATATCCTCGCGGACGACCAGAAGATTCTGAGCGTAAAGGGAGTGAGAGAGAGAACAAGGGGAGAAAAAAATCATGGCTGTCCTGCAGCCATGCTAGTCTGCAAAAATGTTTCTCCGTGCGCCGGCAGCGGCAGCGGTGTGCACCAGCGACGAACGCATTTGAATACCGCCTGTCCTTGGCGAGTATTGTCTGCCTTCCTTCTTCTTCTTCTTCTACTCCTTCGAACTCCTATTCCTCCGATACTTCTGCCTGCACCCTTCTGCTTGACCAACCACCGTGATCGCCTTTCTCTTCACTCATTATACCCGGCCGGAGAGCGTCGCGATCGTGCTCCTGCGAGCGCCGGACACGTGCTCGATCTTTCCTCGATCGATGGTGATTTTTTGGAAATTTTCTTTCAGCCAAGGAAGCGGATTCGTTTGGCTTTCTATGATAATTTTGATACCAGGTCTACCTTTGTGGAAAAACTCCTATTAACAGTTCTTGTGGAAACACGTTTCCAGTTCAATATTAGATTCCTTGATGAATACATCAGGAACATAATGAACATGAAATACTGTAATTATTATAATCTAATATAATAATATATTATTATATAATAATATTGTCCATATTGCGCTAAGGTCAACCAGAACCATTACAAACATAATGTCCCACACGAGGCGCAGCCAGAGGCTCTTTGAAAGCCTAACCCTCGACTAACCTGCGTGCATGTAATGATTGATGATGCCAGAGATAGCTAGTAAAAGGTAATTGTTTTACATTATTGAGTCGGGTATACAACTTCTGTCATTGTAATCAATTCTGCTTCGATGGCGAGCTTAATACACATTGATGTTGATGAGAAACGATCCTCGAATCCTACCGTTCCGAGGGAAAGTTAGGTAACTGGATAATATGCCTGTCGAAATATAGTTCGTTGAATGATCGATGATGTTCGAATGCATTTTTGTCGAATTTTAGCAATGAAAAAATAAAAAGCCGGTTTGAGCATGGTAGGTGCGCTATTGAGCAATCGCCGGTGAAAATACGGTCGACCACGCAGCAACACTTCGCTGAAAGGACAATCGTCGAAGGAACAGTGACAGTTCATGTTCCAGCGAAAAAATGTCTCGAAGGCCCAGATCTAGGGTCACGACTGACACGTCAACCGGCCGTGCAAAACAGTATTTTCTCCGGTCGGCGAGGCGCGGCGCGGCGCGGCGGTTGCAGCCGGGAACCTTGTATTCCTGGATCTAATGCCGCTCGTGACCCCAATTCGACGGAATCAGATCGATTTTGTCACATGATCCATGGCCGGCCGCAACCCGTTCACATTCCTCCGAAACGACCGAGACCCGATCGGAGATATCCGGTGCCTTGTTGGGATCATTAGCGTGAGATCGTGTGACGTAACGAGCCAATCAGTGTCCCAGTGGTCGGGAGTAATGATCGTGTACAGAGAGGTATTAGCATCAGGGAAGATACCGTTAAACAAAATCTTACCTCGTGACCTTCGACCGGAGAGGGTCGGCCGCTGTCTCCCGCGATGACGAGAACGATCTTGTCGAATCGGTTGCTGCAGCCTCTGCTAATCGCATTCGAAACCTTCTCCCTCTACTCGACGAACGATGAAATCCGGATCAAGATCTTTGCCGTTCCTCGGTTTGATCCAGTCATTGTAGCTTTCGGTACCTTTCCATGTCTTTCTTGACCGACGAAACGAGTTTCCTTCTAATTAGATAGGTTGTGCGCATTCTCGTGGTCTCCGAATTGGTAAATTCGAATTGTAGATGGTCCAGTGATCTTCGAGTATTCGTGCATCGAGGCTCGGAGCACGGCTTAGTGTCATCGAACCGTACACCGAACTGGAAGTCGTTTCATTCGTCTGGTGACACAGCAACTCGGTGTCAGAAAAAAGTACTTCACGGAAGCGACTTCAGATAGAGCAGATAACATACACGTCCCGACAAAATTGACGGTCATCGGGCTCTTAATTGCTATCTTTGATCTGAAAAAACGCGACGACGCGGCAGGAGCGTCATCGGTCTTTAGCGTGCCGTCGGGTTCGTTCTACATGCAAAAAAATTCATCGGAAAATACCACCTATTATAATATATATAAATATCACCTAACAAAAATACATATTTTTCGAAACTTGACATTTTTTATGCCCAGCTTTTCAATTAGTACTTTTGTCTAATTATCGTGCAGCCCTGGAACGAGCGTAACGCGCTCGGCAGCGGGTTCTCGTAAGGATATCGGGTTTTATTAATCACGCGGCCGGCTAATAGCAGTTTGTCGTGCGTGGGGTACCGGTCGGCCGAGGATTTAAACCTATTAGCGTACGTAATTCCATTATGGCCGGCCGGCCAGGTGAATTACGTACCCCGGCGCGGCGATCGGTGGGCGGTAATGGTTTAATAACGCTCGCCGTTTCCCGCTTCTTCGGCATCCTATTAGGCGCACGCGTCCAACCTGGATCTCGCCATTCGATGACATCGGCTCGAACGCTTCCGTGCGAGCCGCACAGCCAACATGGAGACCCGAGAATGGCGTCCAGCTGCGTTTGGGCGGGTAGATATGCTTGCTCGACCGAGACATCGGAGCCCTGTTCGTGAACGGTGACTGATCGTGACTCGTCCCGCAGTAATTACCGATCTTGGGACTACTTTATTACCGGTCGGCGCGTCTAAAATCTCCGTCCGAGATGCCCGATGACTGGCATGGCTCTCGAGACTTCTCTGGGGTCGCAAACTTTTTGGAGCTTGCTTCCGGGTCTCGAAATTTGTGGAATTTTTCAGGGATGTCCGATCACTGGAGCTATGAGGATTTTGGGAATCTGAGACTTCTAAATTTTGGAATTCTAGGGTTCCCATGATTTCGGGACTCTACACTCTCAGGGCTCTATGAGATGGTCCAGACCTCGAGGGTTCAGGTTTCTAGGCCTCTAGGATGTGTAGACTTTTGGGATTTGTAGACTACTGAGATTCTACGCTCTTCGGGAGTCCATCAAACTTCGACGACAGATGCAGTCCGGCATAAATGGCAGTTGCTTCGAGCAGTTCAATGCTGAAAAAGGTTACACAATCCCCGGGCGAAGAGGATCGTGCAACCTCCGAAGAGCAGTTCCTCGAAGTCCTCCTCAAATTTGCATGCAACGACCGTGTACCCTGTCGGTGTCCCTTGAGGGCACGCGGAAGAAGCGTTCCTCCTTAACCAGGCCCCCCTAATCCGCCTACTCCGACTGGTCTCCGATGTCGGAAGGAGTGAAAGTGGCCAGGTGGATGCGGGGAGTCAAAGGTCGAGCGCCGAAACAGGGCCGAGGGAGTCCTGACGAGAAGCTGTCCTCTCTCCCGCGGACGTCGTCGGGAAGCGAACGCAAAAACATGAGAGCCGGTTCCCCGGACGGTTGAATATAATACTTGCATTATGTGGCCGCGTACCTATTTGGCGAAATTCAGCGCCGCCGCGCCGCGGCTCCGGTCGGCGCCTTTGAACCTTGAAGACCGACTCCGGAGGCCACGAACCAGGACAATGCTCCGGCTGTCTTCGCCGGAGACGGTTCCTGCGCGCTTTGCGCCACTTTGCGCAATCCTTTCGGAGCGTTATCGATCGTGATCGTCGGGTACACCCCATGACTCGGCTTTCACGAGTTCCGTGCCACGAATTCGTGGATGTTCGACAATTATACAGGGTGTCGCGAAAATGTATTTCCTCGAGAGGGACGATTCCCGAGATGATTTCAAGTAACTTTTTCCTTTGCGAAAATCCTTCCCGTGGCTTCGTTAAGAAGTTATTTAAACGAGAAACGCGGGCCAATCGAAGCACAGCTACAGCGATCAGGTCGCGGGACTCCTCCCCGTCCGCTGCAGACGCGCTCTGATTGGTCCGCGTTTTTCGTTTAATAATTCCCTAACCACGCGGCGGGGAGAATTTTTACGAAAGGAAAAGTTACTTCGAACGATCTCGGGAATCTCCCCATCCAAGACGTACATTTTTGGAACACCCTGTATATGTCTTCCACCCTACGGAACAGATCGAGATCTCTTATCGTGTTTACGGAGATACGTCTGTACCGGCATTTACTAATGTCCCCGCTGTCGTGACAGATGTCATCGTGGTTTTAGGCGAGCTGGATGTCACTACTGTGGCTAACCGTTTGCCGACCGGTAATTACCGTTTGACAGGTCGCGATCTGTCACCTGTTCACTGTCGGTTCCTTGGGTTGAAAGGGTGTCTTCGATATGGATCGAGGCTCTTACAGCTATTAATCTGGCAGTGATTTGTGGAATATTCTCGTACGCTTTCTCGTATATTTCACAAATTGTAAATAGTTGTAGAAGCGGTTCTGAACGTATGATAATATGCAATGATGATGTGAGTTGGAGGATAAATATGAAGCTGTTGTAACTCCGTGAAGAAAAATGGCACGATGGTCTAGCTGGGCTCGTGTTACAGGGCGAGGATTGTGCTTTCACTTCTTCGCGTCATTCTTTTACTGGGAAACGGACTGACTAATGAGGATGACATTTTTAAATGTAGTTTCGATAATTAAGGGAAGGTGGTCGCCCCGATATCGGCGTAGTTGGCGAAAATCGTAACACGCTTTCAATTTCCTTGGGTGAAATTGAAGTTGGTGTTCGGATCTTCGGCGAAGGCGAAGGCCTGGGGCGCGTATTAATAACGCCTGTCCATCGATAAGCCGAGGAACAGCCGTCCGGGCGACAAAAATAGCCCTGGTGGATCGGGTTCCTTATCATTGCTCGGTCGATGATTCGCGCCACGGATTTTTGAGGTCCTCAGGCCAGTTTCGATCGGCGCGATCCGCGAGAACGATAATCGCCGCGCCGCATATTATTCGCGGCTGTTTAACGACGAGCGAATTAATAAGGGAAATCGCTTCGATCCGGCTTCCTCGTTCTTCACGGGACACCCGGAATCCTGGGATGACGTCCTAACCTCGTTGATGCAGACTACTAGAACCACACGCTGGAAACAAAAAACACAGTCTTTTTATTTCTTAAATGCATACTTCAATTCTTTCGATCTCTCGATACTCGATTTCTTTCGATAACGTGGCATCGAACAGCAGTGGCGGCTCGCGTATAGGCACTGTGGAACTATAGCTCCCCCTATTTCCACGTGATATTATCGATAACATTTAATATTGTGACGGTTAGTAAAAGACATTTAATAGAGACAATTGTCTCGTATGAAAATGAACTTGATACACCTCGAGCGGCAAAGGTGTATCGCTGCAGAATACCAACTACTGGAATTTCGAAAGGGGTGCGAGAATAATATTTTAGTATAGAGGAATATATTCTATTATTAAATCGGGGATTTACAAGTGTTCTGTGTAGCTTGTCGCGAATTGTATGAAATTGGCTCTCAGTTTTGACGCACCGAGAAATGCGGGTGCGATCTACTATGGTTTACTGAACTGAATACTAGTAACTGCACAATTGGGAATTCAGCTACCCGATCTGGAATTGTTTCGCGTCGCAATACAAGTAATACTGCCTTGAATTCACTTGAAACACCCGATTTTGAGGACCGAAATCGCCCTAAACTATAGTGGGATCACGAACTACTCCTGATTAGATACGGATTTGTGGAAGTGATGCAGCTCATTGCATTGTCAAAGGAGCCCTAGTTCTTCTCAATTTTATGTAAGCCCTTTGTTCTTAAATAGGCCCTCTGTTCCGACACACATCTGCGGAAGGGTCAAGAGTCTCAAACGGAAACGTCCGCACACGTAACAATATAATGAGTCCTTTTTGCTTTAATTATTCCTTTATACTTGTACAATATTTAAGCTTAATATCCGTAGCCATCCCCCTTTTACACAATTTTAAAAGAAAAGCTAAAAATTTTCTGCAGTTGCACCCCCACTAATTTTAACTACCAGCCACCACTGTCGAACAGTTTCACTGGAGTTCAAGAAAGTTTCTCTGGCGGAGCAACACGGTGCGAGCAGAACCGTCTCTTAATGACACTTTAATCTCGAAATCGCATTGCGCGGTAGCATCGGTCGATCTCCGAGTGCACTAAGCAAAGCATTTGTATGCGTTGCGCTCGGTCCGCGCCGGGTCCAATTCTCTTTTTGCGGTTCGGCGTGTCGTTCTAGTTTATTTGGGTGGTTCGTCCCTGAAAGTCGTCGCCGCGCCGCGCCGCGCCGCGCCGTTCGAATCCCCTCCGTGATCCGTCGATGAGTAGCATTGTTCTAAGGCAGTAGCATAGCCGTGACAACCGGCGCGGCGATCCTCGATCGTTGTTCGTTTTATTCTCCGCGAGCCGATTCACTTTCGATCTTTATCGAACGACCGCGATAGAACCGGTGCTGATAACCGGACGAGTCGACGTAGCAGCAGCAGCAGCAGCAGCAGCAGGAGCCGGTAACGTTTCGTACGATCGAAAAATCGCAAGAATAATCGGTGTTTTGCCACGGCGAGATATGTACAGCCGGACATAACTCTCGACGCGCTGAGTATCAGACTGGCGCGAGTGAATAATTAACGCGAAGACAGGTTATCGGGCCGAATGAAATATCGTTCGTTTTCCGCCTCATCGAATCGTCGGTTTTTCACCTAAAAAGATACCCGATGACTAATGGTATCTGACGGGCTATCGCGTAAACGTGCATCATTTTCGCGCAGGCCACGGGCTTCCTAATACGATCTATCTACCGGCAGACCTGTTATTCAGTCAGCCACGCAACACCCTCGGAGAGGAGCGATCTCGATCAAAGTTTTTTCAACACTGTAGCGAATAATATTTAATGAAAAGAATCACGTGAATGTTGTTTAAGATTTTGAGGAAATTGATCAGTGTGGCATATCGCTTTGTTGTACGTCGAGGAGGATCGTGATTTTACGGCACACCCTGTATACATACGCCCTACACCTTTTCGTGGCCGGACGGCCTGCACTCTCTTGGGCTGGTTCTCCTCCTCCTTTTTCTCCCTCCTCCTTGCGTCCCTCGCATCTCGCCAGCTCCTCGGGTTTTGTGTGGAGATCCTCCACTTCTTCTTGTTTTCCTCGTCCGTCGTCCTCAGGGCTCGCTGTTTTCGTCCTTACTCTGACTCGCCACGGCTTCTCTCTACCCTTTTGCGACGTACCCGACGTCGCATTTCGGGTAAAATGCTGTTCGAAGTAGCATTGCACGCGCTTCGGCGTGTTTGTAAGGAATATGTCGAACATAAAGTATCTTATTCGAAGGAAGGAAGTTTTTGATTTTTCATTCGATAATATACATTGTCCAGTTTATTTAGAGTCGTTCAGCTCCGAAGATTTTTTATGTCGCACATTTCGGACTCGATTCACAAGATCCCCGACTCGCAGAGAACTCTCGAAGCACACAGTTCTCGAGAGCGCTTCTCCAAAGACATCTCGCGATCAATAACAAACCATCCGGTGCCCGAAGCACCGTGTAGTACTCGGCGAGAAGAAGGGGCCCCGCGAGAGTCCCTTGCCCCCCGAGCGTGCTTTTTTTATTGCCTGTCACGATATTGCCCAACGCATTATCACTTTCCTCCTCGTTAGGAAGATAGCGTCTTCCTCGTTCCCACTCTCCCTCCCCCCCTAGCCCCCACCTATCCCGCTGCACCTGACGAGGCCGTTGATTGGCCGAGTCGAAATTTCACGACTGCTCTCTGATAATGTGCTCGCTTTTGGAAGCGAGTCGCCTCCTCGGCAAAAACGACCGTCAGGGAAAAAAAGCCGAAGAGATAACAGCGTGGGGGGGTGAACGGGTACCCGAACCCGACGCAACGGTGTGCACCGGAGGGGGCTGCAGAACCGGAATTTTATACAGTGGCGTAACACGCCGGATAATACGCGGGGAATCACGAAACTCCTGCTCGAGATGAGGCTACTGCTCCCTCGCGTCTGTCCTCCTTCCTCTCTCTCTCTCTCTCTCTCTCTGTCTCTGTCCCTGTCTCTTTCTCTCTCGGTTCTTTCGACTACAGTGACTGCAACATCGGTATACCGACTACCACTGCCCTCTATTTTTTCCGCTCGTTTTTCTCCCTCCATTTGGTTGGCCGGGGTCGAGATCTCGGTGTCCGATTAGCCTTTCGACGAGCCCGGACTGTCCTCTTATCACGAATGCCTAAGATTCGTTCGGAGCCGGTCAATTAAGTAACCTGCGTTACACGGCTAATTAATTTCGCCGCAATTAATTAAGCACGAACGATTCGCGGGCTCCGAGTTCGGCCATGCGAGGGCTCCTCGTGGTGTATGTCGCGTTATTGCAATCGTTGTGGTGGTACACTTTTTCATTCGGAGCTCGAAGGGATCGAGGAAATATTGTATGCGAAGTTTTAAGTGGTCCTACGTGTGTGTGTGTGTGCGTGGGCGATGTTAGCGGTACTCTGTTCAGCGAAGGTTCGATGAAGTGGCCAAGAAAAAATTTGATGTGACGTTTTCTCAACCCTGCATAACTAAACTATATCGTCCGAGATAGCCGATTAACGAGAAAAATGTTTTCATAAAGAGACTGGACGCGCGAGATGAAACAGTTATATTTGACATTGAATATTTACGAAACATTCGGCGCGTCGTGCGTATCGGTGCTTATCGTTCTCGACTGGTGGCTAGAAGAACAGTCCAACGGTCCTTGGATGGTACCCTATTGTGCACGGTAGGGTACAAGGCTGATTTTCGAGACAATGGTTGATAAAGCCGCGGGAACAAAGGGGAACACAACCGAAAGAATCATCGATAAGGAAGAGACGTCGGACAATGGTAAGACGAGACACGGGGAGCCGAGCAGTGGCGGCTCCTAGCGGCGATGGCCAGAACCATGGATGACCTTGCCAAGGTCACGGCGTCCTAACTACATAGAAGACCCTTGCCGCATTCTTTCTCCTTTGCTCGTCTCGTGGTGCATGGCCCTTATTATTATAAAGCAGTTGCCCTGATTCCCCCGAGGCCGTGTGCCATTCATTCGCCTCTTCTCTCGTTTCTGGCCCACTCTCTCTCTCTTTTTCTTCCTTGCTCTTTCGGAGCACCTTTTTTTCTTCTCTTCACTTTTTGTCTCGTTACATGCACGGCCTTTCTTTCTTCATCGGCTCGCCGTGCCGGCTTCGACACTGAAATCGAAACCGCCGGTCCGAGGCCATTATATCGCGTCTCTATTGTGCGTCGCTCTAACCGAGAAAGAGCTGCTGCGTGCTCGCGATCCGGCCCGCTTCATTTCCCTTTTTCCAACTTCCCTTTCAGGCCCACTTCTCTACGCCCGTTCTTACTCGTTAGCGGTCCTCCTTCCTGCCGGCCGGAAATGAGCTTGTTGCGCTACTGGTTTTATCAGGCGTCCGTGCCGGTGGTTGCATTTTTAGGTTGCATTTTCCAGGCATTCGGTTTTGTTAACAATCTTCTCGGAAATTGCTGAGATAATATTTTTTGCGAAAAAATCACATCTACCAAACTCTAACAGAACCACTGTAATACCTTGTTGCAGAAGCAAGAACGACTCTTCAATGTCCCCGGAAGTCCCCGCGAGCAGCGGTGGCGGAGGACTCGGAAAATGGCTACGGGACCACTTAGGCGGCGGCTCGAAGTCCCACCAGGACAGCTCGCCGGCTTTGAAATCCCACGGGAACCTGGTGGAAGGTCCCACCAACGAGAAGCCCTTCGGCAGAGCGATCTACGCGTCCCAGAACCTCTACTGCAGCCTGCCGAGGGAGCATAATCGACACGGCTACAATGTCTCCCGTAAAACTAGCCACGGTAATTCCGCGAAGCCTCAAGGTCACGATCGACAACGATCGAACAGCGTGAACCACCACCACGAGAAGGCTACCTTGGCGGACATCGGCAGTTTGACGAGAGGCGGTCCGATTTATGGCAGCGAGGGCAAATCCCTGAAGAAACGGAACCGGGATCGACGGAGACACTCGCTGAACGAGAGCCACGAGCTCGGCCGGCAACGTCGTAGAAGGTCAGTGCAAAATTCTAATTAAATCCGCTAATGCGGCTGGGAACAGGCCGCGGCGCAGAGCGGCGCGGCGGGAGGACAACGATTTACCGTGGCCGACGCGAAAACCGCAGAGTCATATTCTCTCTTTCGCTTTCGCGACCGCAGATGCGCGGCCAGATTAATTTAATTTGTCCCCGGCTGACTATCCCCCTCCCCTCTCCCCCACTTCTCGGATAGAATAATTGAAAAGTTGATCGTCTGAACGAGACAACGCGACCTCTGGGACGTGGGAAGAGGCGGCAGGTGGGACGATGACAGGTGGACGCACGTTCCGATGATTAAACAGCGATGAGCGTTTTAATCGTTCCTCGGAACGAACATCCTTAGGATCTGGAAAATTCCGTTCGGAACTGTGCAAGGTTTGTCCGAGGAAACAGGACCGTGAAAATGGCGACCGAGTCCCCGAAAAATGGCGACGGTGCGCCGCAGAAACGATAATTTTTCACCGGGGAAAAAAACAGCGATTGCGCCCCGCGGTGAATTCTTCCGGCGATGAAAATTGTACAATAGCCTAACCCCGCGGATTCTCCTCGTATAGCATAATCGCGTGTACATACGCTTACCATGCGCTGCCGACAGGCGTCGAACAGAATCAAAAGGCTAGGCCGCGCTGTTTTATAATTTCATTGAATGAATTGGCATTAAAGGCCCGTCGTCGTCGTCGTCGTCTTCGTCGTCGTCTTCGTCTTCGTCTTCGTCTTCGTTTTCGTCTTCGTCTTCGTCGTCGTCTTTGGCGTAACGCGTGTATGTACACGCAGCGTGTGCGCGCTCGGACAGCGAGAGTGACTCGGCAGTTAGTCCAGCCGATGAGAAACAATCTGGCTGATCGATGCTCGACGAAAGTACGACGATTTGTGGCACAATGAGATTCCATTCTTTTGATGTTCCTCGAGGGGGAACGACGAAGAAAGGGATGGACGCCGAGAGACCGCGTCATTCCCGGGATTTTTACGTAGCCGTTCGAGAACCTCCGCGATTAGGGGAGTGGAAACGTTGCTTCGCCAGGAATATTGCGTGCGTTATTGCTTGGGACTCGTTGGTAACCTTTCGCACTGGCTGGCCACCTATTCGATCAGAATTATCGGTCTTTCGTTTCGATCTTGCAAAATTGATGAATTTTCACTAGAAAGGCGCAGAAAAAGTTTTCTTCGTTTCCCAACCAAGCAAACAATGGTACCTTTCCCGTGCTACAGGCACCATTAAAACTTCGAAGCGCCCTATAGATCACTCAACTTCATCGGGAACAATCGAAGAGGTTAGACAATGACCTCGAGGACACCGATAAATCTTCCCCTCGACACAGCATCCGCCAGTATTACGCAAGACTCTTCAGAAATTGACTTCCTCTCTTAAGGTCCTGTATGTGGCCCTTCACCCTTTAGCGGGGCGCTTCATAACCAGCTCGTATAAACGACCGAGGAAACCGCCCCCCCTCGTTTCAGATAGATATCGACGCTCCTTTCATAGTCCTCTCGGGACGAGAGACCACTCTCGACTAGGATGATTTAACGCGGTGGCCCCGCGAACGTCCGGTCATCACGAGCACCATAGTAAGTCGTGGAGACCCATAGTAAGACGCCAGCTCCCTTTGCGCCGGTTGTAAGTGTCCACGACTGGTATGCGGCCAGTATGTACGTCCGGGATATATGGTTGTCTTCATGCTCGTCCTTCGTATAAGGCCCCCGGCTGACGGTGCACGGGGACAGAGAGAGAGCGCGCGCAATAGACAGTGTTAGGGAGAGAGAAGTGTTCCGCGAGGCCCGCGAAATACCGACGCAGCAGCCGGTAACAGAGTTCGTCGGACCCCAGCGGACAGAGAAAGTCCTGAAGAAAGATCAGAGAGAGAGAGAGAGAAAGAGAGATGGGACCCCGGCAGGGTTGTTGGGCCCTGAATTTACGGCGGGGACCGCGATAACCTCGATAGCCCGACACGGGTATATTGCCGCCCCGGAGACGGCCAACTGTCTATCGACCGGGAACCGTGTTTCTGCTACGCTGACTTTCAGACTGCAGGAATTTCGGGGACACTTCTCTTCCCGTGACGATGAAAGTGACGCCTCGGCGCGACCCGTTCTCCTTCTCCCTTGTTTTTTGTTCAGATCGATAACGGCCCACGATGGATCGACTTTTTTAAATGTCCGCGCAAGCGCAAATAAAAAATTCATGGAAAGTCGCATCGAGAGGGAGGCGAGCGTCGGATCGTAGAGTTAGGCGTCCGGTTATGGCCTACAGTTTGATAGCGTTCTTCGGAGTAGGGAAGGGAAGCTGCGTAAACGTATCGGCAGCCTAACGAATACATTAGCAGTCCGGATCCGGCTATCTGGCGAGCCACCCGACTCGTAACACCGAGAACACGGTTTTATCCGCGTTCAGGGAACACGCACGGGGCACCATGGGCACGATGAGGCCCTCGCACCTGCGCGCACAAACGGGGCCCCCCCTCTATCCTATACTACCCTATCCTATATCCCCTATCCAACCAACGAGAGTCGTCGTGGCTCGTGAATAAACGCGTGAGAATACGTCGTTACTTACACTACTCGCGGCTCTGCTGGCTGGCGATTCTTTTTTTTTTGTTTCTTTTTTTTGTTGTTTCTTTATTCGGTTTCTTTCCAGCCCGACGCGATCCCGGCCCGGGAGGAATAGATAGCCACGCATACGCGTGACTGAGGCATACGAGAGCCTGACAGCTATAGCACCCTCCGGCGTCGTACGTTGCATTGACGTGCATACATACCGAGACGTCCGCCTCCGATTGTACGATATTCCGCTGGTTTATAGAGCGGCACGCGAGACGCGCGATGCCTACGCGGATGCAACCGATGCACACGGTCATTGTTTATGCAACGGTCGCGGGATGCAGCGCCGCGAGAGCATATCTTCTTTATTTTAATGTGAACTGGTGTGCCACTCTCCTACACTGATTTTATATTTTGAGAATTAAATGTTAACATTGGATTCTAGAAAAAACATCCTTAACACGTGTACACAGTATCTACATCCAAATTGACATTAACCCTTTAATTACGGCTGTCGCCGACGGTACGAAACTTTCGTCGGACACAGCCGTCGCCAATAAGCGATTTGATGAATTATGCCGGGAACGGGGGTTGCTTATTGATTTGTCGCTTTTATTTATTTTATTTATTGATTGCGTCGATGAAACGAGTGCGTGGAGTGTTTATGTTTCGTATTCCGATATGTAGATAAGAAATTAATTCTTTTTCTTTTTGTTTTGCGTTTAGACAGACAGATTTGTGAATATATAACAGTAGCTAAAGTGTTAAATGACACATTTCGACAGGAAAGATTGAAATCAAAGGCAATAATGGTCATCTTTCGGTTCCGATTGCCCAAACAGTGGTTCAAGGTCAAAGAAAGTAGATTTCCGGGAAGGCGCCGAGTGGCTTCTTTCCGGAAACGTGCTAGTAGGTCAGATGAACTTGTAAACTTATCCTCGCTGGAAAAAAAGTATCGATTTTTTGGTGGCGGGTAAACGGAATTCCGCCCTCAAACTCTCTCTCGTCCGCTTTCCTGCAGGCACCGGGCTAAATATAGCAAAGGCTCGGATATAAATAGAATAACCCCGCGGGCCAAGATGGTCGGGGTCAGCTCTCGAGAGTGCCGCGACTCCTCCGCCGTTCTTTTCTCCTCTTTTCTTTTCTTTCTCCCGTTCTCCCGCTCCTCACCTCCTCTCGTCCTCCTCTTCCTCCTCTTCTTCGCGTGTTCGTTCTTCGGCTGCCTGATTTTTCTTTTCGCTCATTTTACGCTTGGCCACCAGAGAATTTACCTGTCCCGGGACGGCGTCGGAGGCTTTAACACTGTCAAGTCAACCTCCGCCGATCCCATTGGCCGACCTTACGCTCCCTGGCACCGATAAGGGGTCACTGACAGGGACCCTTTGCCCTTGAAGGCGGAGAGAATCGCGGATGGGTTTCGGTTCTCCCGCCTGTTCCACCGTTTTATTGCCACCTGGACGACTCTTACGTAAAATACACGCTGGAGAGGATGCTGCATCGCGGTCCCCGTGGTAGTAAAATTTCGCTTCTGATCCCGTTGCCACTTCCTGGAGACGGAGATTTGCAATGTGGGTTGGATGGGGGATGGGTGCGAGAAAGCGGAGGAATAGGGGACGCGAGGTTTTCCGTGTCGCTATAAGATCGTTCAACTGACTTTACTGACTCCAGTTCAGGCTCGAATGATGGACAATTGGGGTGAAAGTTGTGTTGGAAGGCTCGGTGTGGGGACCTAACCCAAAAATAATTATGGCTGTCCTTATTTGTATTTCGACCCAATGAGAAGCTGCGCGTGGACTCTAGAGCTGTCAACAATCGTGAAACAATGCCTGAAATTTTTTTCCTCAGCGATCGTAGGTGTTTCGAACAGCCAGAAAGTCCCAACCGGTCGACGATTTTCCCAACGGGTCTCCCTCTAATCAGCCCGGTCCGCGTCCCTCCGGTTTTTGCCTGAGATTAAATGCTGCCTCTAACGACCTAGTACTTTATACGGGGATGGTGCTCGCGGAATATCCTACGTTTATCATTCTGTACGAGAGGTAGAGGTCGTAGGATCGAAGGAAGAGGCGAATGCAGAGAGTCTCCGAGGAGGGACGAAGCAACGAAGAAGGAAGAAGAACGACGAAGAAGAAGAAGAAGAAGAAGATGAAGAAAATGAGGAAGGCGGCTCGAGGCTCCGTTCGACCCTGGCCAGGGCCGTATCGGCGGGATTAATGGCAGTGACATCCCGCTCGTGGCCAGATGAGATTCTTCGGCTCGACCGCGAGAGAAACCAAGAGAAGATCCCCCTCTCCTCGCTCCATCTGTATCACGGGAGAACGAAAGAGAGAGAAAGAGAGAGAGAGAAAAAGTGAAAGAGTAGGGGATGGGAAGGATAAAAGAGGGGAGATGTCCAGAAGAAGAAGAAGTCGACGACGAAGCGGAGGAGGTGGAGGGCACCCGACGCGAGAGAGCTCGAGTGCGTTGACCTTAGGATTCGACGCGCGTCCTTGAGGATACCAAGATGGCGGGTTTATGCAACCGGCCACAATGGTATCTGCAGGCGGCGGCGGCGGCGGCGGCGGTGGAGGCAGTGGCGGCGGTGGCGGCGGTGGCTGTAGCGTCTCTCTCTCTCTCTCGTCGCGTTCTATTTGACGCACGACGATTCGACGCGCTTGCATTCTCGAGGGACTCTCGTTCGCTCGAAGGCACGGCGCTCTCTGTTCTCTGCAGCACGCTGCTCCAAGCACAGACGCGAACAGACGCGTGTACGTACGCACGCTCGCCGAGCAAGAGCACGCGGCACCGACATGAGCTTAAGACAAGCCGTTAAAGCCAGTCAGTCCAGTTTCCATCCAGCCGCACAGCCGCCTCCTGCACCGACGAGCCAGGAATACACCGCGTCGCCGATTCGAAAGGAAATCAAATCCGAGGAAAGGCCAACGAACGAACCGCGCATGGACACCGACGCGATCGCGAGTCCCTCTTTTCAACAGCGAGATCACGCACGGAATTTCTTCTAAATCTTTTCGGTAGATTTTGAGCTTCTAGAGAATTCTGTCCGAATATTTTCTATAATAATCGATTCTATTAATCAGACAGTCGGTGGGAGTGAGAACGACGTATTCTACCCTCATCGATCTACAACATGGTTTCTCTCGCCCCCTGGAAGCAGGTTTGCGAACGATCGCCAATAAATTTTGCGCGGGCCTATCCCGGGGTCGGAGATTCGGAAACTGGAGCTCAGGAAATTGGTACGTCAGTGTCATCGCGGTATAAAAAGTTGTTTCGAGCGGCACGTATATCGAGAAAAAGGCCGCGCGCGGGGATTCGATACTGACAATCGAACCACACGGGCGAGCCCCTCCGACCGTTTCGCACGAACACTCGAAACTTGTATGCGCCAACGACGAAGAGGACGACGACGAGGACCGTGTACCCGGTGCATACGGAGCACCGAAGCACGGGTACGCAAGGTACCCGCCACACAGACACGCGTGCGCGCGGAAGGTACACGTACACACATAAGCGACACGAGCCGGGATCCTTGATCCTACAGGAATGCAGTCTTGGCGGCCCACGCGGCCTCAAGTACCCCACTCTCCTCTTCTCTTTCTTTCTTTCTTTCTTTCTCTGTGTACCGGGGCTGCCTTGTTCCTCTTCCCTTCTTCGTTTTCACGAGATCTAATCCCCGCAGGGCCACGTCCGTAAAGCAAAGAGCGGTATTGGTCGAATGCACGCGCCTCGACGTTGTTCTCCGGAGCTGCGCCGATACTAGATTTTGTTCGCGGTGGTTTATAGGACAATTAGCATTTTTCGGGCGCGCGCACCCTCGCGAACGTGATTCCAGAGGTTCTTGGATTTTTCTTCGGTTTAACGAATGCTTTATAATATTAATTAAGCGACCGAAGAACTCGTCGGATTATCGTTCCTGTCTCTTGTAAATAACGGACGGCGGAGTCCACCGCAGAGCAAGTAAGAAAGAGACGCGAATGGTCCCCAATCTCGAGTAAACGCAGCGATTTATCAGAGAGATCTCAGTCTGAAAATGGCGAAGATCGCGCGCGATAAATCGCCGGAGGATCAGATTTGGCGAATCAAAGGAAACCGAATCCGTGGTTGAGCTGGGTGGCGTGTGTTGGATCCACCGAATCATGGAGGTCCCATGTTTTCCATTATTTCTGCAAATTGTGCATGGCGCAGGAATGGGACAGTGGGCGGCCGTCGATTTTTCGCGCCGGTTATTAATCCACGGCCGTTTAACGTCCGTCGAAAATAAAGAAGAACACTCGGGTTTCAACTGGCCGCGCGAGAAGAAGTGTTCTCCCTTGACACGGGTGCCTCGCGTGATCGAGCGAGCCCCGTCCCCTATAAATAAACTTTTCATACATCGGAAGGTCGGTCTGGGCGTCGGGGGGAAGGGGCCGTTGGGTAAAGCACACAGAGAGATGAAATCATAGCCTGGCGCGCCGCAGGATACGCGCTGACGGTGTTCGGTAGCCTCGCAGCGGTTTAATCGACGTCCTGCGAACGAACTTTTCCGCCCCGGCTGTTAGTTCTTTCTGCGAGAGGCCGCAGTTAAACAACCGTGCCGAGAGAAGACTCTCTCTCTCTCGCTCTCTCTCTCTCGAAGATCATCTTCGATCTTCAAGGTCGACTGCATGCGGCCCGAGGCCTTCGCCGAGCAGACGTCGATCCGACCGCACCGCGAATTCGTTCGACTGTTTCCCCCGTTCCGCAGATGTTTCCTACTCTGTTGTTCGGCTGCCAACTTCTCCAACTTGTTCGACGCGATCCGTGTCGTGTCGAGGTTATTGGATCATCTTCAGGGTGACCGTAGAGTCATGAGCGAGCAGGAAGGCAGCCAGGAAGCGGAAGAGGATCAGGAGAGTCGAGAGAAAGGAGCAGAGGTTGGTTCGAGTTGAGGACGCGAGGATTGATAAGTGTTCGCTATCAGTTTCAATTGTAACTTTTTGAGGATGATGACGAGAAGTCTGCCAAAACGGAAGTCTACAAAATCGAGGAAGACGAAGGGGAACACGAAGATGAAGAGCACGGAGGCGAAGAAGAGCCGGAAGAGGAAGAGCCAAAAGAAGCACAGGACTCTATAGATGATTTGGACTTGGACGACTGGTATGTGCCCTCGTACCATAGTCTCGACTATGAAGTGTACAGGGACATATTTTACGAAGGGGAAGAAGAAGAAGTAGGTGAGGAGAAGGCGCTACCACTTTCCCCGGTGTTCTCCGTGGAAAAGTTCATGGTGGAACCGCGACAGGTAGAATACGATCACGTGTTCGACGAGTTACATCCCGAGGTGGGCATATAAACCTGTCATTGTCTCTCGTTCTGCCTGTGGAGTTGCTATTCCTCACGACCTTCGTGATACATTAAGATTCTAAGGTTCTAAGGTCCCCGCTCTTCGCGACAAGACGTGTCCCTCGATACTTTAATCCAAGGATTTGCACATAATGGCCTGGATTCTTAACTTGAAATCCTGTCGATGGATACAATAAAATGACTATCTAACCCTATATATCCTTTCCCGTTCGGAGAATGAGTCTCCTAACTCTGTTCGCGGGAGCTCATAATCCAACCAACCTAAAATTAAAATTTACTTGCGATTGTATGAACCGGCGAGTTATGAGGGACTTCGGTATTTAATTAGTAGACACTGGGCAATTGTTTGCGATTCTTTCTATTCGAGCTAACCTAGCCTAGAGGATCCTATTTGACCCAACTGGAGGGGTGAGTTCCTCAGCCAACCAACTCCTTTCAATTGGTAGGGACTCTCGACCCATTCGAGCTAAAAATGGTTACCAACCACAACGCCAATAAAATTAAGTATCCTCGACACCCTAGTTTTCCATAAGATACAAAGCAACAAATGCCAACTTTTTCCTACGTTAACTCGCACTTAATTCACCCGATAGCTTCTACGAATTCGATCGCCCTAAACTGCCCGAAGAAAAAGATCCCTTGCAATCGTAAAGACATAAAAGTTAAGTGGATTCAGCGCCCTAGATATTTACTAGACGCGACAACTGATTGAAAACAGTTTTTCATAGAGCCCTTGGCAAGGGTCTTTTCCCTCCGGTTTCATTCAGCCAGGGTTCACTAAAAACAAAAGACCGAGACACTCCACGGGCCCGGTACCTTAAACGACCATAAACGACTTCTTCAACTGTTCTGCGGTAGGCTGACGGCGACCGCGAGGCGGTAATTGACAGGTTAAGGGAGCTGCACACCGAATTGGCCGATCTGAAACGTAAAAATAAGCTGCTGGAGGTGTGGGTGCTACGATGCATGAAGAAGGTTGAACCCATTTGCTCATTCAACCGTTTGCTACCGAAACCTCCCAACTCCTGATCCAGAGTGGCAAAATCGTCATTCAATGATTCAGTTTCTGGAAGAATCATTAAATGAAGAAAAGAGCCTTAAGAAGTTGCCATATAAAGGAGCGAATGATCTTAAACATAATCAGTTATATAGCTATAAGTAGATTGTGGATTTGATGCATTTATAGAAAAAAATGTCTGTCGTCCGAATGTTAACGCATAAATAAATTGTCCAACATCAGAATCAACAGAAGATGACGCGAACAGATCCAACGAAAAGCTACGAGGATCTGGAGGAGCAGTACAAAGAGGTATTGAGGGTCTACAAGATGCAAACGGAGGACGTACAGTCGCAGCAGAACGAGCTGATGTCCGAGATGCAGAATTACATCAACAAAGTGCAATCGATTCGCGCGGAGACCGACGAAGCCTTTCGCGAGCTGCTGGATCGTGAGAAGGACGTGGCCGTGGACCTCGTCTTCGAGAAAACTGGGAAGAAGGTCACGGAGAAGATGATGAACACCCTGACGCGGCGCCAGGTGGCGTTCTTCTTGCCCTATCAATTATTATTAACACGTTACCTACCGCTTCCGTCTAATAGACTTCTTAGAGCCGGCGATTAACAGCCGGGAATCTATTAATCAATTATTTTTGCGCTTAAAATGCCCGCAACGCGCAATTTACAATCTCGAAGCAATAAAACGAACGCGCAGCGCGGTTTTCTTTTTTGGGAAATTGAGGAGAGACTCTCGAGTAACGGGATGGGCGAATCGAGAGTTTTTTCATTGCGTAAATCAATGCTGATGCTGAGTCGAGAATATACACAAGAAATTTTGATACGACATTCCAGTTATTAATAATTAGTGAATGGTCTTTTCATATATTAGGTGTAAAGATAAACTTCGCGTGAGCACTATGTATATTGCTGATGGGATTGATTAAACTGCTACAGCTCCGTTATAAAAGGATGTACAATAATGATCCTGGGCTCGTTGCAAAGCTCAGAGCTTCCGCTTTCAGAGTATTCGCTCAGATTTCTCGAAGAAGCTTTTGGATCATTTTGAAAATTCTCCAAATTCATAGTATTCCGTCTTACCGGTTCGCTCGCGTCTTTCTCCTTAATTGATCCCGTATCCGGTGAAAAGCCTTCCTCGGCTAGCGTCGAGTTTACGTGGAAAACTGATCCTCGAGGTTCCCCGAGATAGATAGCTTGCTCGAAGGTCCTGGCCCAGAGTCGACGGAAGTTTATAGTTCTGAAGCATTATCTGGAGGATCTGAAAGCTCGGTTGAAAAGCGTGGAGACATTGGGCGAAGGAATGACCACGATGGATTACGAGGCACTCCATGTTGCTAATATCAGCTACAAGGATAAATTGGACGAGCGGGACCAAGAACTCGAGAAACTGCGCATCAAGTACGTTCCGCGGGCCTGGGCTTCGATAGTTGCGTGGCTTGTTGTCGTTATTGTTCGGTCGTTAATGCGAATGCAGTAAACATTTCTGATAAATCCAAATCAATCGTAATAATCGTAATAAAATTATGAGTAGAATCGCGCAGACGGTGAACGGAGTCGCCCAGTACAAAGAGAAAGAAGTGTGTATCGCTGAGGACATAGTTTTCGAGGAGGATCGTCTGAAAGCACGTCGAAATAAAACTACTAGGATCCGTGAACGGGTGAACAATGCTCGAGTGAAGTTGAAGGGGTTGCGGGACGACTTCAACGAGAAGAAGATCGAAGCAGGGTTGCTGGTAGCGCTGTAAGATCTATTTGTTCGGTGCAACAAGCGTTTCACATTGTTCGGGCACTTCTCTCGCTCTCTCTCTCTTTCTCGCGGCTCGTGTCATTGAGGTTTCGTCGACTCAGGCCCGCGCTGATGGAGATGGAAAGGAAGATGGGCATGAGGGACAACTTGAAGAAAGGAATCGACGCACTCGAGCGCGAAATTAATCTGTACAAGGTGGTGAAAAAGAAGCGTTTGAAGCCTGCCATGTCAAAAGACGAATCCTTCGCTAGGGAACTGAGCTAATTCATCTGACGTCATTCCTGGATACCTTCGACCGATCTATTTCTTGGCTTCTGACGAAATTCCTTGTTCCTCGTGCAATTTTCGATACACGAAAGTTCAGATATTTTTGTACAATTTTTGCCATAAAATATCGATGTCCGGTTATCATTCTCTCGATTTCCTTCTTGAGAAGTAATTTAAAAAACGAAACACCGATCCAACGTTTTCCCGAAAAAAAATCGACAACTCCAACAGGGCCGATGTTTCACGGGGAACGTGTACAATGGTTCCAGGCTTCAATCGTCTCTCGCGTTTTCCCCGGAGCGGACGCGCGCGTGTAGCTGTCCCGGCTTATCTCGCGAGCAATTTATCACCGTTCCCGCGGGATTCGCAAGTCCTCTCGGAAATCGTATTAATTTGACCGACCGTGTCAGGCCGCCCACAGCAGTCCGGGGCCCGTCGACACGATCGGAGGGTACATATTAATCGAATCAACACGGTATCTCGAGGCATCCCGGGATTTTTCGTCACCGCGACTAACACGCCACTCGAGGGGCGTATTAATTATGAGATGGCGCACCGTCGTTTAATACGCGGTCCCAGCTGGTTCAAATCGTTTTTATTTCCCCGCAGCGACGCACGAACACTTTTTAGTCGATTTTTTGCGACAAAGTGCATAACAAAAATCGCATGCAACGAAGTCGATTAATGTTTCACGAATGGAACATTCAATTCATGTATGAATAATATTAACAAGGTTGGAAATAGTATATCTTCATTCTCCGATCATTTTAATTTCTGTTTCAAATTGCACGAAAACCAATTTTATAATAAAATCCGCAGTACAGCGATTGCTAGTGATTTTTAATTCCTGTTTAGAGCCGCATGTTAAAAGCGGAGGGAGGGGAGTGGAGAGAATGCGGTGCGTGCAAAAGTCGCATGCGTGACGACCACGGTCTCCTGCGAACTCGGTCAACGCGCTCGGACCGAACGCGTGCGTGTAACTGATTTTACAAACCTCGCTGTGGCGATCCCCGGTTTCCATGCATACGGAATGAAAGCAGAAAACACGATATAAATTGGCTGCTCCGGGGGAATATTAATTCCCTCTCTGCAGACGCCACGATCCCCTTCTCTCTTCTCTCCCCGCTCTCTCTCCCCCCTCCCCCTGGTTCGTTAATTAACACACGGGGATCACGGCGCGGCGCGCGCGCGCTCTTTATTTCTGCGCTTCTCCGTCGATGGGAACGAGCGCCGAGACTTGAAATACGAGAGTGTAAATTAAATGTGGACGAAGGCTTCGCGGATTCGCGAGATTGATAGAAGTACAGTAGAGTGCAAAATCAAACCACGGGCGATTAGTAAAAATTTATACGAAATAAATTACTTTGATTTTACCGAATTTGTGCGGTCGCTGTTCAACTGCGTAAGAGGAAAAAAGGTTTTACATTAAAAAGGAAAAAGTAATGAAAAATCTCTGGTAACCAAAACGATAAAAATACCGCGAACAACGTATCCAGTAATTGTGCGAAAAGGTTCGTTTGCTTTTCATTTCTCGCAAGCAAGATTTCCCGACTCGTGTCCAACGCGAGGCAATCGCACGTCGGTTTCGCAATCTCCGTTGCACCCCGCAATGAGTTAGCGTTAGATTAGCAAAAGCGCTTCATTGTCAGCGTGTGGGTAGTTTCATTCATTCGTCCGCCCACGCGGCTTGGAACGGCGTTGCCCAAAAGAAACGGAAAGGTTATGCTCACGTGCCGCAGCTCATACGCGCACGCACACGCGCACTGTGTGCAGAGGTAAGTGCAGAGGTTTCGAAGCTAGAGAAAATCGTAACAGCGAAAAGAATCGTCTATTAATTTCGCGTGGGCGTCGAGCTCGGTTGAACCGTCCGATAAAATCAGACAAGAGGGTGTATCCCCCCCGCTGGTCGGATCGAAAGGGCACGCACACGTTAAGCATAGTTATACCCGGGGCCCGTGGTCGGTCCCTTCGGTCGCGGACCTGTTCGCATGATTTCGGGCCAATTAGGGTCGGCGTCGAGGGCCATTAATTCTTTTTGGTAATTTGTCCGTGGCCGGAATTGATTTAAGGCCGACGCGTGGACCGACGGCCAAGACGAATGGTCGGCCGTGCAACACGAAAAGAGATGACGTGTCAATTATGCTACCCCGGAAAGTTATACGCGATCGGGCCCCGGCGACAAGCGGAAAGATAAATCACGGTAAATCCCTCTTCGATTGGGCCTGATCGGACGATTATTTATATCCGTCATTCTCGAATCAACGGCTCCGTTATAACCGTGCGCAGCGCCTTCTCTCTGTGCACCAACGTCGCGCGTCGTCGCGTCGTCGTGAGCATCGTCCGCACCGTGTGCAGCTGCAACTCGTTCTCTCCCGTGTCGGTGCATAATGTCCGGCCGCTTGTAGCCACGCATTATTGAACACGGTTCCATTCGATGCGACTTACGCTCGATCACGTAACTAATAAACGTTACCTTTCGCGACCAACTCGCTAATTCCCTCTGTCAAACGTATCCATCTTCGGCCGAGAGGATACCTGCGTCTACCTGTGCCTTATGGGGTCCCATTCTTCTGGGGGACCCATTTTAACGGTGCCACGTCTACCTGCTCCCCACGGATGCTAGGATTTTCCTGGAAAGTTGGGCAGTTTTCCTCGAAAGCCAACCTCACGGAAACTGAACGTTCCTCTGTGTCTGCTGGCTGCTCAGAAGATTTTTTTAAGATTCAGACTATCCACTTGGACACGTCGTAAAGATATACGATTTTTTTTTACACAAGCGAAAATCGAAATTTAATGCTCCATAGATCGGACATCAGGGCTCGTGCATCGAATTTCTCGGCGTTCTTTTTCGCGACATTTAACCGACATCCCGAGAAGAGCCTGCGTCTAAAGATAGTTCGCGGAGCGTAAATCGGGCAAAGTTCTCTGGCGCGTGTTGAACCCTTGCGCGAACACGGGAGCTTCGTAATCTCGTTGCTGGAATGGCGCGGAGCGATCATGACAGATCGATCGTCCCAGTTCGCGTGCGGGTACACAGAGAACGAGAGAGCGCGGGGGCGTACACGGCGTCCGCGAAATCGGCATTAATGCGGAAAAGGTTCGGGACGCGGTCTAGAAAAGATCGAGCCCAGTGCCGTGAGATCGATCGAGGGATCGATTCGGGACAGGGCGAGGCGGCGTGAGACCGGCCACGGGATCCATCGGGGCACCCGTGCACTTTTTTATGGTAAATAGATGAAAGTCCAGCACCGAGTGCTCCGGCGCGGCGCAACGTGCTGCAACGAGAGCCCAGCGTGTATGCTAACGAAATGCAAATACCTGCCGCGGATCTGCATAATTCGCCGGAGGATTTCTCTCTGTTTCGCATGCCCGTTGTTTTCAGGACCGGGAGCCACCCGGCTTACGCGACGCGACGTCTCGATCGAAGAGAGGTGTCGCTCTTTATTATTCGCGGCACGAGCTGCCGACACTTCCACGTGCAAACGGAAACGGCCACGGAAACGCTGAAACACCTAGACACGAGCTCAGAGATCAGAGTTCGAACCAGAGAAAACGACCATTGCCGGAAGTCTTTGGTTCTCGAACGTTTCTCCGGGCGTTGAAGAATTTTTTTCGAGATTCAAACTACTGTAAGCTCGAAGAGCGAAGTCTCCCCTTTACGATCGCTTCTTGAAAATTGTTTTATGATTTTTTTATAGTACTTTATTACGCTTTGAATAGACCACGTGCTGCTGGATCGTTGCTGTTCGATATTGTCTAAAAATTATTCTACTATAAAAATTACATAAATGTAGAAATACAAAAAATCTGTCAAAATCTACTAAATTCCAGCTAAAAATACCAGAAGCGTTTGATCCCGCAGCCCAGTGGCGGGAACCGCGCGTAATGAGAAAGATCGATGGATCAGGGGCGAGATGATGCCGCGAGAGGTATAGTTAACGCGTTAAGAGGAAGGCAGAGCTGGTAATTTTTCGGACAAGAGAGTATCGCGCCGGGTGAAATTTCGCCGGGCTGGCAATATAGCGCGGCAATTACGCGAACGCGGAACCCTTCCGTAAAAGGGAAAACGCGCGTTAAGGAATCATGTCCATTCTCAAGGTCGACCGGTATACCTACCGGCGGCCCCTGCCCGTAGACTGCATAACGCGTTTCTATTACGCGGTCAATTGCAGCGATTGTTGCGTGTCTCTCGCAATCAGCGCCACGGCCTGCGAGCGTGCTTTCTCTTTCTCTATCTTCTCTTTCTTTCTCCCTCTGTTGATCGCGAGAGCGCGCGCGCGGTATGAAAATTCAATTTCGTATTAACTCCTCGCGCTGGTACTATCTCTAATTCAATCACGAACGACGGGGAATTAAAATTTTACGAAAGGGAGACGAGCGTTAACAAACTCGTTTGGGGAGGCTGGAAAAATCGAGATCGATGGATTTAGTTAATTCCATCGTGAGCTGCTCGGTAATGGACTCCTTGGATCTTCTTGCATTTGTACGATCTCGGGACTCGGGGGTCTATTAAACAATTTCTGTTTATTAACTGTACTATTCTTGGCTGCATTTCATATGCATGAAAACCCATAGTTTAATTATGAGATAAAAACTTCTGCAGAATGTAGAAGCATAAATGGATGAATTTGATCTTGAGAAACGTACACAACGATTCGAGCGACGCATTGATTCGATCGTCAACGCGAATTCGTGCAATTTAATCAACGCTTCTCGTTACGAAGGCCCGTTCTTGAAGCTTGTTCTTTTTACGTTCGTCGGATAATGGGACGGGTTGCACAGCGAAAAACTGAACAATCTATTTTCGTTACGAGGAAAAATTGTTTGTCGTAGAACACTCCCCTGAAAGCTTGTCTAAGTGCAGCAATTACGATGGAACGTGTTATACAACGAAAAATGTGCAATTTTTCTTTAATTAGAAAGTGGAATGTCCCCGATACGTCGCAACGGTAAAACGCGAATATAGCGGTCCCTTGGTAATTTACGATCGCTTAGGTTAACGTCGCGTCGCGTTACAGAACGCGTCCTTGCGATCACGCTACGGAGAATAGGATTAATTTAACGCGATTAGATATCGAATGACCGACGTCCCGCGGTCGTGCGCGTTTAATCGTGAAAAATTGCGACGTCACAAGAACGCCGGCAAATTGTGCGAGCCGGATTGACATTTAATAGATGTCAAAACAACAATCGTCGGGATTAGACAATACACGCGCCGCCGCTGCGTATGCCAGCTACGAGGAATAGAGAGAGAGTGAGAGAGGGTGGAGAAGAAGAGGCCGATAAACCGAGTGAAGCGAAACGAGCAATAAATCACGATTGTAGTTTTATTTTTGATAATCGCGGCGTGCACCGAGCGTATTAGTCAAGGGAACATAAATTGCATCCTCTCCCGCGGAATATAAATCAAATTTCGCGGAGTGATCCGCGCGGCGTCAAAGTGATTTAACGTTTCTCTCGTGGCGTTCGACATTTTTAGAGGAAACCGTGCTTTTGACCCCGCAAACGTTCAGACACGAGAATTCTGATAAGCAGCTACAAACTAGCACCGTACCTCCAAAAATACACTTACACGAACAACAAAACAACGTGCAATGCAATAAAACGACCTGACCTCAAACCAACTCGTCTTCTTCTTTTGTCATTCTTGCATCTCCGACGTCCAAGCACGGTCTTTCCCAAAAATAGCAGAGGCGTGCCGCCACGTCTCTAACAATGCCACAAGTTCCAAAAAGAACGACACATATTACGCAACCCAGCGAAAAGATTCTGTCCAGAAGTGTCCGCCAAACGATTCGTCATTTCTTAACAAAGCATATATAACGATCAAAACTCCTTTTATCGCGGTGCAATCTGTCGGTGAACAACCGAATGAAGCCAAAAGAGGATCTCGGTGGGAAAGGTAGCTTTTCTAGGTCACAGCGATGTATGTATTAAACTGAAAAACCAGAGTGTATCTGTATATCATGTTGTTAGACAACGGTGTACACCCAAACCCAGGTGGGGAACGGGTCATCTTGCGCAATCGCAAGGCTCGGGGATCCCAAATTTAGCAATGCCGGTTGTCTCGCGAGAGGCTCCGGCCAATAGGACACAAAGGCGCCTTTCCTGGCCGATTGCGACACGCGAAAAACGACGCGATCGCGGTGATTAACGAGAAAACCCCCTGTGTTCGGTCTCTTCATTGATCGATCGATCGAAAACGAATTCAGTCAGACGGTCGTCCCATATCGTAACGAGCTACGTTCGAATGCCACAAGTTTCTTCATCCAATTATTAAGATTTTATATCGACGAGACCAAACTTCCACCGGAAATTATAAATTATCTCTGGTCAGTACACCCTCGTTTATACGAACTTGAATATAAACTATTCCTCCCAGTCCAGAAAGCGCCACGTTATTTCTCACAGTGAAAAATGGCCGGCCACCTAAGTCGTCGATCGCAGCGCGCAAATCAGTTCGCAATGGAATTAACATTCTCGCAGTATGCGTTCACCGGGTGTCCGAAAAACTTTCTACGAAGAGTTAATGGTGAATCGATCATTGCCCTTGTCCGATCATATTTCTCATGTTCCGTTCTCCGTTCGCATAAACGCTCGGGCCCTTTCCGAGGCACTTTAAAAGCGAATCTCGAGAGTCCATTACCCGGCGCGACAGCGCGTTTTAATCCGCGCGCGCGCGTGCGTGTATGCATTTTCGAAAGTCGACGAGCTATCGACGACGATCCGTTTTTCTTTCCCTGTTCTCTTTCTTTCTTTCTTTCTTTCTCTATCTCTCTCTCTCGTTTTATTGTTCCTCCAGTTGGTACACACGCGACATTATGTAAGTACACTCGTAAACATGTAATAAACGGCCGGGAATGCGGCGTTTTAGTCAGAATTTTATGGGACGGGAACACGCGTGGGTGAGGGCGCGGGCGATGGGCCACCGGTGTCCATGGGGGCACCGAATTTTATGGTATCGAAAGTGTACCTCGCCGCTTTTGTAGCGTGGCCACTGATGTCCACCGATAAACACTCGTTGGTATACCAGGCACCGGGTAATCCGTTATCGTTGAATTTCGTTTTACGGCCGACTTCGAGCTACGTCGAAACTTTCTACCGTGGCGCGTCCTTTACGACGACGATTATGAGATTAGATCCTAAGGGAGTACGTCAATTCATCGTTTGGTAATACATATCATCGATCGTTCGAAATAATACGTACGTGTTAATTATGACTCGCGTGAAACGGACCGTTTTAGGGCACTAATTCGATGCTAGGGATTTATTTTTTCAGGGAAAAAGTACGAGGCGGATCTTTTTTTAAATTTTCGGGTTACCTGAGTTCCAGATTCCAGGAGTCGGTAAAAAAAATTTCATTGAAAAATATTCAGCGGAAGTGGAGACCCGAATGATTTTCAACCCGGAATTCCAATAAGTCAGAGATGCCTCGTATCTGGCGACTAAAATTTCACAGACACAAACAAATCGATTTTGAGAAGTCAGTGACCCTGTAAATAAGCAGCTCGCTCGTAATGCTGAGACTTTCTGGTCGAATTTCCATTTTTATCGAAACTTCGCGTCGCGGCTCGATCGGCCGTTCCCGGTTTCGCGATTTTAGTATAGCGCTCCGAGCCACTCTAATTGCGAGGCAGGACCTCTGGTAGACCGGCTAATGTAAATTCGTCAGGGAGCCACTTCATCTTCGTCGCCGTTCTCCGATGTGATTAACGATAACATTCGATTTGACGGTGAAAGAAGAGGAATAAAAGGATATCGCGTACGGGGAGCCCGATACGACGCGACGTGGAATTTTTTCGCTGTCTCCCCCCCCGTACCGTTTCGCGGGTACCGGGTTTCGCCATTAAGCGGGTTTTGCTCTTATTTATCATCTTCAATTTCACATTCCGGGATATGCAAATGCGACGTGGGTTGGTTGGCCGGGCTCGCGAAACAAACGCTACACGAAAGAACTTCCCAGGTGTTGCTGCTTTTCGTTTTCCTTCTTCCTCGTTCTTACCCTCGTTTCGCGTCTCTCCTCTCCTCTCTCTCTTACTTCCCTTTGACAAATCCGCTACACCTACTCCGAGAGAGAGAGAGAGAGGGGAGGGAGACTTCGCGGAGATAAATAGCTTTCTCCCGGGCGAGTTACTCTCTGAAATAATAAAGCACTTCGAAAGCAATGACGAATTGGTTCCACTTAGGCGTCGGATAAAGGATTAAACCAGCCGTGCTAGTCGCCCGGTCACCGTAGACACCGCTGTGTGTCTGAATTAATAAGATGAAAGCGTTCGGATAATGGAACAATCGCGCCTCTGACACTGGATTTCGTTTATTTGGATCGAGATCACCTCGCAGTCGTCGGGAGTGACAATTTGGATAAAAGAAAATGCTATTTCTGTACCGAATTTCATTTATTGAAATGATGTAGCTCCGAAGATGTCTCGGGGAGGTTCCAGAGTATAATAGATCAGCAAATTATGGGTCAAATCGGACCCAAATGCTCGAGGGTTAACATAAACGAAGCTGGCGTAAATAATCTGTAATGGTGTAAGCTTGTGTTGAAGAATACATACACTGGCTACGATGCAACAGTAATTGCTACAACCTTCGAAGGGATACACCCAAGTACTTAAATCAAAGAGTACTTTAACGAGTCATCTTTCAGACGTCCTTTACGACCCTGCACTTGATTTATCTCTCGGTATCAGGATGACACAGTGGTACAAGACCAGTACAAAGGATAAATGCACATTTAAGCTTCCTAATCCTTTTATAATTTAAAGCAAACCGACACAATAATAATAATCAATGTAAAACTTGATACAAGAGACGAAGGATTAGACTAAACACGAGAAATCCATGCCTAGAATGATCACAATGAACAATGACCACGACAAATCGCACCACTTTCTCAACCACGTGACTCCGTCAAATTTTTCATGTCCACCGATCCATCGAGGCGTTGATCGCGCTCCTCGAAAAATTCCCCAATGCACTATCGCAACGAGGCAGAAAACCAACATCGCCGTCGGACGAGGCTCGCCTGAGCGGAAGGATCGAGAGTGGAAGCAGAAAGGCGAATCGAGGAGGACAGTGTTATACAGGGAATAAAGAAACACAGCCGAGGAGGATAATAGACATAGATTATAGCAGCTGGTGGGGGCAGAGAGCGGACGGCGAAGTAAGAAGCAGAAGAAGAAGAAGAAGAAGTGGAAGAAGAAGAATCAGAAGAAGAAGAAGAAGGAGGTAGGGGAGGGGCGAGGAGCGGCAAGAGGCGAACCGAAAGAAGCGGGGTAGAGCGGTCGTTTGCCTTGGGTCGGCTTCGAACCGGAGAGTCCGAGAGCCCGATCCCGAGAGCCTCTCGGCTCGATCCCGATTCCGATCCCGCCCGATTTCCGTCGCGGGCATTCCTATCTGGTGGGTTCGGTCGAGCTCGTGAGACTCCGTGCCTCCTCGTCTTCGTTCGGGACTGTTCGGTGGCGCGGCTCGGCCACGCCGTCGCCCGGTTGCGGCCGCAGTCGTGCGTCAGCGCTCGTGCGTAGTGGATCGCGAGATCGGGCCTCGTCGCGACACGAATCTCAGAAAATGATCGTGTCCTTTGAGAGGGACGCTGGTGCGGTGCACTGACGTTTTGATCATCGTGCCCCATGTCATCGAACGGACGACGCCCGCGCTCGTTTCACGTAACCCCGTGTTTAATGATACACCGACGTTTACCTGATATCACGTGGGCAGGATTAATCCAGCCGGCGCGTTAACGTGCTGTGCCGTGTATCAGTGGATGTGCTCCTTTTTCTTTTTCTTATTCTTCTGCTTCCTCTTCTTCTTCTTCTTCTTCTCTTCGGTTAGTCTGTCTGTCTGTCTCGCTCCGAGTCGTTCGCCGGGGCCAGTTCTCCGTCTCGTTTGCTCTTCTGTGGTTCCGCCGAAGACCTGGACCGGTCCGTCATCCTGGATAACGCTCCCAAGGCCCGCGTAGCAACGCGCCGACCCGCGCGCGAGACGCCGCCGCTGCTGAATCAACAGGTGGGAATCTGCGAACGAACAGGTATACATATACCATCAGCACCGTCTCGATTTTTCTAACGCAACCCAGGCTTGCAACGCAGCTGTCAGTCGCCAGGTGGCAGCGGAACGAACCGCCGCCGCCGCCGCCGCTTGTACTACGCCTGCATGCTTCGTTCCTTCGAATTCCTACGGCCCGCGGATAACACGTTTACCGAGGGACGAACACGTTTTTCAGCCGATTCGCGAGATCCTAAGCTCGAGAGCGCACCTCGGACAAATGAAACAGCTCACCAGTCGGTCGTTCAGTTATCTTTGTTATGCTCTGATCATTGCTTCGATGTAAACATCTCCATTGTAAAACGAGGTGTGCGGAATTAATTTTTTTTATATCTATTATCAGCAAGATTGACTAGAATTCGTTTACAAAATTTCCATTGGACAAGGACAGAACATATTTACTACTAGAAATTCTCTAGACTTCATTCTCCTCGTACTATTTCTCGCATCTCCGAATAAAAAAGAACCCCTATGCTTTCCTCGTGAGCACCTGCTGCATTCGACCTCGCGTCTCACCTGGGGAACCGTGCGATGATCATTTCGATGGTGTGCAGCGCCCAAAGGCGTCTATTCTGTAACAAACGTTCGTAACGGAGTTTAAAGGATCGGTAAGAATTATTCGGTACGGTTTCCGCGAAAGTCGCGTTCCACGTGTAGCAAAAATATCTCTTATGTAATGCGCAACCCAAGCCACGCCGCTGACTTTCCGAGGGAATTAAGTAAACGTTATGGTAACGATGACGGTAATCCTCGTTCGGAGTCGTTGGACTTTCAAAGCGTGAAATGTTTTAATAGGATCGTTTAGGATTTTTTGAGCGTGCTGTACTCCGGTGATATATGTGAAATTTTTAGATGTGATTGTTAATTTTTTATTTTGGTCGATAAATTGAAGTCGGTCCCGGTTTTAAGAAAATAAGCCACGAAACCAAGAATTTGCATAAAGATCCGCAGTCTACTTATTAAGCATTCACCACCGGCCTGTGTTTGAAACCGAAGGCCAAAGTTGTGAAATCGAAGAGCGTACGAGGGTTGAACGCAAACCTGAATTAGCATTAGAATCGCCGGCGTAGGATCCGTTTTTGAGGAAGTGTCGAAACGAGGAGTGCCGTTAGAAGTAAAAACAGAGAAGAAGCCTGTATGTGCGCGCGCGTGTGTAGGTTTCCTTAATTTTAACGGAGCCGTGGTTCTTTCGCGCGAAGAAACGCCTCGCGATAACGATCCTCACCGGATCCTCCGGTATTCGTGTGGTGTCGGGGCATCGCATTCAACATCCACGTTTGTCGGTGTACCAAGAACGAGCTCACAACGGGATATCGCGGCACGAGTTGCGCGCATCCCCGATTGTGTGTACTCGCCATTAACAGCACGCTAAACATTCTCAGGAAATTTTTCTCACGCGAGGCCCTCGAACATTTCCCGACCGGTTGTTACTCTCCTGGCAGCGTCACTTTCCCTCGTTCCGATTGTTTATAACAACGATGAATCCTCTCGTTTCCTCAACCATCAGCTTCCCTACAGTCTCGAGATTCTCTCTTGGAAATTGGCCAATTATTTAGAGTATCCGGAATTTGTTGCTGCAGCTATTCGATTTTCTACCGATTCGAGAGTTCTGTATTACAGCGATCGATTTTATAATTAGAATCGGTTGCTCGAGAAAATTTTCATTTGTTGCAAGAAAATCAAATTGACCTTCTCCGATCGTTCTCCATGCCGGCCTTGACACCAGCTCGATACATCTCTCGGCATCGCTCGAGTGCCTTGACCTTTTCGTCGATAAATCCGTGGGTAGGTTCTTCCTCGCGTCGAAGGTCGACGCTTGCTTCCTTTTCCAGCGTTTCGACACGATCGTTTTTCGAGCTGGAATACGCCGCCTGAGGTGCTCGCTGTATACAGTGCTGGACAAAAGTATTGGCTCGCCACAACAACGTTTATTATACCAACGAAACTTGGGCAAGCAACTGGCTGTAAAATAATTCTTACAGGTCATCGGGAACCCTCGTTTGTCCCTTGTTACAATTTCCATTGTTCAAGTTTCACGCTTTGTTTTCCCACTGGTACACTCTACAATTAATTTAATATTCTACACTTAACAATAATATTCTACGCTTGATTTAACATGCTAGACTTAACTTGATATTCTACGATTAATCCAACATTCTACACTTTAATTTGACACTTGTTTCGTTCGTCCGTATTTTACGAAAATTTAACCATAATCCAAATTTCCCTTCGAACGTATTTATCGCAAAAGTTTGTGTACCACCGTACCGATACTTTTGCGCAGCACTGTATACTCGTTCTCAGGGAACAGCAGCTTGTGCAACGCGGAGGATTAGCGTCTGGTGTTTTTCGTGCGATCGAGAACGCAGCAGCAGCAGCTCGCGTTTCTCTCTTTCTCTTCTGCTGAGAGCACCGAATAATTAAACCGATTCAATACGCCATTGTGAGCTAATGGGAAAAGTATAATGGAATTACTGGCCGCGGCTGAACGGCAAATATCGTGTAGTTCCGTCGACCTTGGGGCCCCGATAGTTGACGGTAGAATGGAGTGAAAAATTGCTATCCAAGAGAGTTCTATGTACTCCCCTCTCTCTCTCTTTCTCTCTCTCTCTCTCTCTCTCCCTGTCTCTCTATTCGTGCACACATCCGAGGATCACAAAACTCGCCTACGATTGTGGTGTGCGGAGAGGCTCTTTCGCTCGTTTCCCTCGACCGGTTAGGTTCGCGCATGCAATCGAATCCGAGCCGCGTCTCATGAATGAATCATGACTGCCTTTAAGAAACCAGAGGATCCTGCCCGTACGGGGAACCTTCACGTGCCGGTCATCGATACTGGTAGCATGACCGACCCTTCCCATCGGTTAATTATGGCAGGGCTCGCCGCGATAGACGCATACTTAAAAAAGCTAACAAGATGGCCAGAAAACATCGCTAGAAAACTTGCATCTTACACATTTTTCCTGAAACACCTGTTGTTTCCAATTTATTTAAAATTAGCAGGGTTTGTTGCTCGTCTCGAGAGGATAAAGCGAGTAAAATATTAGTTAGTTTGGTCCATTGGTTCTGTTAGATTTTTAAAAGATCGATCAAAGATGTAGCAAGGTTAAACAGACATGTTGTTTTTCGTCGAAGAAAATTGAAAACGGATAGAGCATTGTGTAATTTCCGAGGATCGTACGAGGGTTGACTAATATATCGATCGGATAAGCGATTCGAGTCGGGTCGCGGCCTCTCGTGAACGAATTAAAGTGAAAGCCTCGTCTGCTAGTCTCGTCTGCCACTTTGAACTCGCCGGCAATTTTACGATCATCTATTCCGACGACGGAATCACGGTTCCCATTTACACTTCCAACAATGCAAAAAAATGAAATTAACCATATGTAAAAATTTCTTCCTTCTTGATATACATTTAGATTTTCCCGTTAACGCTTTGGACATTCCAACGATTATTCTTATTTTCGGGACAGAAAAAGAGAATTTATGCGGGTTGTTGCCGCAATTATGGAAGCCGTGGAAAGCGAGGAAAGTAGGGTAAACCAATCTCTTCCGCGCGGTTTGCACAAGCGGTCAGATAAAATCTGAATTTTAAGCGTTTAGCGAAATGTTTCAATCGGCACACACCGGTTTCGTTCGAACGCCGGGGTTGCTTGATTCTACTAGTTTGCCTTGATTTCATGATGTTTGTAGCGATAGCGTTAGAGAGAGAGAAAGAGAGAGAGACATACAGACGCAGAGAGAGAGAGAGAGAGAGAGAGGGAGGGAGCTGTTTACAAGCTTCGTTGCGTTGGTAGATCATGCTCGAAGCAGTGGATCGAATTTTAAGGAAGATCAATTTTCTGAATGATTCACTTGCGGTTGCTTTACTATTTTTGATTGTAACTATTCGTGTTTGTTAGAAACGCATAAAATCCGCATTTCAATTCTAATGGAATCGAAGTACACCGTGAAAGATCGTGGCTCCGAAATACATACCGATGAAATCTCACTTGAATCTCACGGATCACGAGAGGGAGAGAAAAAAAGAAGTAGTGCGCGACGCGTACAACGTAAACAGAACCGCCGCGTACATTCATCTCGAGCCGCGTATGGCGTTTCTTATCTGAGGTACATTCGGGTCGCGTGTTTTTCTCCTTCGTGGTTTCGGATTTCAGTCGGTCGAGATTCGTCAATGAACGGGGCACGTCTCGTTTCTGGGAAACAACGACGTTCGCGATCATTCAGCTGACCTAAAGTAGAACTGTCCATGGCGACCGGACGCCGTATACGGCGGATTCTTCTTAACGCGTCACTTGTACGACTGGAGGCCGTAAAACTTTCACGGTGTTAAACTGTTTCTTTGAACCGAGCGGAATTCACACAGTCGGGATTTATCGTGTGAACGGGATTTACGCAAATCGCGACATTCTCTCTGTGTCCGTTTACCGAACGGGACAACAATAAAATTTTTTGCTATTCGAGTATTTTTTCAAATAGCGAAAGTATTCGGAGAAAAAGGTCCGCGGACAAAAGCAACCTTTTGTTGTTCGAATAATTTGTAGTGTTTGAATGTGAAAATGCAACAAGTTCCTGCACACTCGACGTGCCACCATGCATTTAAGATCATCCTAACCCAGATCCAGGTTATGCACCCGTCAGCTTTAAAAATACAACTTCATTGACTCCCTAATACCATTTATTCCCTATATCGCGTATCTCATGAATCGTTAAAATCCTCAGTCTATTTATTGTTCGAGCAACTACCGCGAACGTTGCTTTCTTTTTTTTTATCAGGAAAGCATAGTTGCTCGCTCGAGTTCACGATACCGTACCGTAGCGAAAGTGTTAATGAACCGAATGGGTCGGTCGATTAACGAAGACGATTGAAGATGATCCGTCGCGTTCCGTCCGGCTGCCAGGCATGAATTGAGCCTAATTCGTGGTAATCAAAGGGCCTTGGTTGCAATTACACGCGTATAGGATTCTTTAAATAAACAGACCTCTGTTCTATAATCCCCCTTCGCTAATGAATACATTCTGCTCGCGACGACGCGACGGTCCGCGACGCTACTACCACCGCCGCGCGAGCGTAAATTATAATTATTAATACGTTTCGCGAGCGATTGCGCAACCGCGACGCCTTTCACTTTCCGTTTTAGACAAATCTCTATCGCACGAATTTGCTTACCGAATGCAACGGCGGATACAAATTGCGATCACGTTCTGTCCGATGCGATTGAAACGTTCCCCCCATGACTCCATCATGGCGGCGCGGCGGCCCCGCGCGAATTGCGAAACCGTGTCCGTAACTTCTTCGATTCAAAGGGTATCGAGAAGTTTTTCAGCGAAGAGGATTCGCGTTCGTTAGCTCCGATATAATTAAACGAGATTTATTGGCCGGAGGATATTGCGCGACGTCATCGGCTGATTAATCGTGGAGTTTACGCGTTCTTCGACAGAGCCCTGGCGAAATTTAACGGAGCGGAAAGATCGAAGTAATTCGAGGATTCTGGTGATTCGAGGTTTATTAAAATAAGTTTACGCTCCAGTACCCGGTAACAAATTTCCATTTCGCGTCGAAAGAGATCCGACAGTCTGTTAATTATCATTTTTCCGTCCGCGGGTTCGAGGGACCTGGCCGCTTCTAAATCAATACTCAACCACCTGTTTTCAACCAATCACCCGCTGCATACGTAATTTAATGGCCGAGCGTTACTCCGACGAGTAATAGTCGTCGCGGTTTCCTAGGCTCCTCGTTGCTGTCTGAGAATCTCATCCCGAGCTATGCCACGGTATTGTAGGCTATTTCTTTATCGCCAGCAGTTAATGTTTATCTATCTATATATGTATACATTCACGTGTGTATCCGTCCGATTATTACATACGTATAAACCCCGGTGAGTGGACAATAAATACCTCGTACGGCGGGCTCCGAGGTAGTTTAATTAGATTGTGTTAATAGCTGGATTCTAATGACCCTGAGCGGGATGTGCAGTCGGGCTTAACAATGAAATCATCGTTCGCCGCAGCGAGAAACGATACGGCGTTCCTGCTAGATAAATTATAATGACAAAAATTTCATTTTGCCTCCTCTTATTGGAAACGTTTCGAGAGATTTATTTTCAAGGTCACCAGAGAATCGATCGGCAACTGTTCGCGAAGTTAGTTTCCTCCACGGTTAAATCTGTAACACACGAGCCCACAAACCTACGGGAAGGTTCACGCTATACTTGAAGAAGTGGCGCGGGGGAGGGTTTCTTCCTTGATTATGCGATGCTCGCTGGTAAATATAGGTTTGTGGCTCTTCTCACCGATCGCCTCTCGAAGATCCAGTTTGAGTGGCACACACGTTCCAGTTCTCCGATGTAAGTTGGGCTAGACTCGCGGATTCCGGGTCAGCCTCGTCGTCGGCGGCGGCGGCGAAATTGCGCGCGGGTTATTTTTGCAGTTCGCGTCGTGGGTCATTATGGTTGTGTATACCTGCATATACATATGTATATACATACACATATATCCCCGTTAGACGTATACCCGGCCTCGGAACCGGGCGAATTCGTATTAACGCGCATTAAACGCGAGCGAGGAGATACGGCATGACGAATGGTCGGATCATTAGTGACTTGCCGATCCTAGCCTCGACTTTTCCGGCCTCGGAAACGAAACACGACACTTCAGAGTTATCGTGCTCCGGCTTCATAATCGACTCTTTTTTTTTCCCCTGCTCGCTCGCTCGCTCGACAGCGATACAGTTACTCCGGGAGAAATTAACTATACTCGATACCCGAGGCTCTCTACGCGCGCACTTTTCTCTGGAACGGTTTATCTGCCTCGAGGATACGAGCGCGGTGTGTCCCCGCCAGAAGTATCATTCGTTATGACTCGTTGCGATTATGCGTGCCTCTTTAGCGATCGAGCTTGAACGCCGCGCGCCTCCAGTGCTTATGGTCGCCGACGAGCCGAGATCCTGAAATTATTAGCTTGCCGGGTGAACAATAATGTCTCGACAGAGTCGAATTGCGAATTGTTCCCGTTAACGCGTCTGTTTTACTACAGGGAATTGCTAAACACCGCCCGAATGGGTTAGGGTAATTGGTTCCTGTTAATCAGGCGTTTCGACACGTCGGTGTTACTCGTGAGAAAGTTTTCTCACAATTTTCCTACGACCAGCCGTGCGTTTGTTGCCCGTGGAAATGCTGGCGGATGTTCAGCGGACCTAATTTTGCGGTAATATGGACGACGAAGATCTTAGAGAAAATACAGACTCAATGTCTCGTATTCTACTCGACCTCGTAAATGAAATCCTTTCGTAATCGCCGAACTCATTCTACGGTGCGATTTCTCACCGATTTCGAGCGCACGGTGCAATTCGGAGATTGTAAAGAGACGTTAATGAAAAATATTGTCCGGGGACCTCCGCGATTCGAGAAGAATGACGCTATCCGGCCCCGAGATCGGGATCTGCGATCTGCGCTTTGGAGCCCGAGTCGCGTATCGCGGGGCATCTCGAGCATTTCTCGGGCCCGTTTCTCTATCCGGTCGGCCTCCTGTTGGCGCGCGTCTGGGCCGGTTGCTTCTGCACTATGCTCGCCGGACGTCGAGACCGGATGTCCTTCGCCGGGAGAAAAAGAGAGATTAAAAGCGGACCAGCAGTATGTGGGATAACGAAGAGGAGAGAGAAGTGAGAGAGAGGTAGGTAGAGAAGTACAATGGTCCCGAATTGGGATTTAGCTGTTCGAAATCGATCTTGGATTGTCAAGGTTCTCCGAACCTTTGGATAGCCAGAATCCCGATCAATTACTGGATCCTTCTCCAATTTATGAGTAGTTTCCATAAACATCGATGAGGATGGACTAGTGCGGACGATAAATGAGCATAGACCTTCCGTAGGTCACATGAGAGCCACAAAGCCACGCCTACTCGGGTCCAGACCAAGCCCACGATATTCAAAGGGGGCAAAATAAAATCAATTTTACGTGTCAAGGTCCGAAGCCTCGAAATCTTCAAGCCTAAGTCATAAAAATTATATAATAATAATATCCAGAAAATTTAGCTCTCTCGTCTGTACAACTCGAGTAACGTATCGGCTGCCCCCGCCTTCTTTTAAACAATAAGACGCAACCTCGGACAATCCCAGATCTCACAACCGCATTTTCATACTTCGCTTCAAGCTCCGCTACACACGTCAATCGTCAAAAATAGCACGCGGGGTATCGAACTCGGAAAATCCGCTTTATCTCTTGTAGAATACTGACAAAGGAAATTATCCGGGGCAACAATAGACAGGATACTTTTTTTTCTCGGTAGAGCCCTGTTAAATATTGTCCTTTCCATACCTAATACGTTATCTGCTCATTTCCATGCGATAGGTCAATGATAAGGTTGCCGAACGTTCACTGCAACGCAATGCGCGCGAGAGAGGAGCGGAGTCCGGTTCCTTTCCATCGCGTTTGTTTCGCGCTCGAGCAGGCTCCGCGTCGCCTTAGAAAATCAAACTTTATCGGCGCCGGTGATCTCGAAAAAAATCGCCGGCGAGTCCTTGGCTGAAATCAGGCCGCGGCGAGTTGCCGCTTACGGAATCCCAATAGCCGGCCGATCTTGTACGCAATCGGCAAGCTTTTCAGGTTTAGATCAACGCGCATTCTGCCCCGGAGGCGTCGTCGCTGCGGAGAAGAGCACGGGTACCAAGTAGGAAAACCGCGCGTCGAATAATATGTTAAACGAGTCTCTCTCTCCCTCTCTCTCAAGTTACAATCGAGGAGATCCTTTCTTGGAACGCGGTTCGAACGTTCGTTTCGACGCGGAGACGGCTCGAGACGAGATAACACTGTACCGTTACCGTCTCGACTTCGTTTTCTCGCTACATGGAATTTTTCCTCGTCTTACACGAGCTCGGTCATCTGCCCCAGCCATCGGAGAGAGCCTTGAAGAGCCTCGCTCCAGCTCCGTTGAAATCGAGAGCCACTAAGCCACGCCCCCTACACCGTTGCAACTTATTCTCGAGACTAGAAATTTGATTAATGTCGAGTCGAAATCAAGAGCAAGTTTCTCTTTTGAATTCAATTGGAGCAGATGCATTGATTACGGCATTGTCGGTCGAATAAGAAATTTTTGGGCGCGGCTAAAGATGGGGGAGTTAAGAGGAGAATCGATTCGAAAAGGCAAATGAGAATTGGCTGGATGGGTGTAGAAACTGTGTACAGGTTGCTCTGTCGATCGTTCGTCATGTGCCACTTGGCCACGCCTATTAGAATTCAGACCACGCCTACTATCTCAACAATCGCTTTTGTCTAGCATTCCGATAACATTTGGACATCCGTATCATTAAAAGTAATGGATACTAATCACTTGCTCCGTCCTTCTCGCGTGGAAATAATTGAGATGAAGATCGAATCGGTGAAATAAGACATCCTGCGAAAGTAATTCGAAAAAAAAACCGGATACGAGTGAACCCAAAGGAATTACAACATGAAATATAATCGAGTAATTAACGCTTTTTATTCGTAAGATCGTTTTTACCTGGAATCGGATAGAACAGGACGGTACACAGAGTCGATGCATCGCGATTCTATCGTTAGATAGGTTCGTTCCGGAGGCGGGCGACGATGCGTGGACGCCGCTACGTCGATTCCGATACCGGGCGCGAGTATAATACCATTATTGCTTTAATTAGTAATTACCCGGATATGTGACTGGCGGATGCGCCCAAGCGTGCTGTTGTCCGACACGATCGGAGCATCTGGGAATGATAACGGTTAACGATCTCGTGGTCTGTTTCGACTCTGGAGACTCTCCCGAACTCGGCGCGGCGACGGTGGTGCATTGTTCACGATTTTCGATAGCGATCGCTCCCGGTGGGCGTGATTTAGGTTCCTCCGACACGTTAACGGTGGAAACGGTGCCCGAGGAATGGTGTCAAATTTGATAAACTCGAAATAGAAAGTACGCGTCTCGAAGTATCCGGAACAGTGCTTATTTTGGTACAACAGGAAAGCAGACTCCGAGTAAATGTTCTCTCCGAAATTATCCAAATCGAATACTATCTTCATCTTTGAGAAACTCGATGGCTAAAGATTATAAAATGACTCTGTCGGAAATATGTTTCGACGCAATTCTCCCGGAGGCAATCTTCGCGGAGTACGAATGCATAGACGAGCGATCGAATGCATGGAAATACGCTCGAATGCAGCGCCCACAAAAAAACACCGGCGCGTCACGCTAATCAGAGTGTAACTAATCTCGGTATTCGGCGGTAGGTCTATCGTCGGCAGCCGTTTCTGCGTCGATTCCCGTGAAACGATCGATTATTTCGAAAGTAAGAAAGCGTTTAGAATACCTCGCTCCGATCCGAACGTTGCATGGTCCGCGAGGAGCGTGTTTGCTCGCCCCTCGAAACGAGACGAAGGTGTAAACGAGGAGCAAGGTCAGCCGGGTTTATTCGAGCCGAGGCCCGCTGCTCGATACACTCGGAATTAACGAGGAGATAGTTGCCCGACGCGACGCGGAGACACGTGCAACTATAACACAATACCAATCAAACGAACACGGAACGGTGACTTCATAAATTCAGCGGCGAAGGACTGCCGGTCGCTGAACCGATTTCAAACCGCGATAGAGAGAGAGAGAGAGAGAGAGAGAGAGAGAGAGAGAGAGAGAGAGTGAGAGAGAGCGAAGGGGGGTGGGGAACGATCTCCTACAGATCTGTCCCATGGAAAAAACGTATATAAAAGTTTTGTAATTTTTTCGCGATCGATGATTCACGTAGATCGACGTTTCACCGAGATATCGTTCACTTTCGTCCGTCATGATTAACTGTGCTCAAATCGTGTAACAAGTACGTGACTCTTTTTCTCGTGACTTCATAGATCGTTGCACCGACTTCGTGTCGAACGCCACTCTTTTTCACAGGGACGAAAGAACCGCGGAATTCGCGTGAAAGCTCGCGTAAATTCATTAGAGGATCGCGTAAAGTTCCCTCGGCTCGGCTCGACTCGGTTTTGTTCGCGGCTGATAGTCCTTGACGGCTCATCTCGCTCCGATGAGCCGCGGATATCTGCCGCGATCAACTGTACCGGCCGGACAGCTGTTCGGTTTTTTCGCGGAAATTCCTCGTCCTTTGACACCGGTCTCTCATGAAAAATAAACAATTGTTTGTCGATCGACGTGTTCTCAAATCCTGTCGATTTTTCTTTAGGTTTTAAATTGCTTTCGTTTTTGTCGCCGATGCGTGAAATTCGCGTAGCATATCGACGTTATTAAATTCTTTCGATTTTCTTCGCTGTTCTAAATTACACCCGTATTCGTTTTTGTCATAATCGCATGAAGTCTGCAGTCTAATAACCACGGTCTCTAGATTTCTATGTATCATTCGACGGGCTGTAAAAAACGAGAGAAAATGCGCGAACGATATACAAACTAGACTGCGGATTCTGTCGCTCGCAACACAAATAAGTGTTACATAAAATATTTCTATTTCACTGTTGATTTGTGCAGACGATGCAGACGATTCTTGCGGACAAGGATATTTACCCTTTCCGCGTCGTTTGAAATTTTTTCCGTGAACACAGCGTTGCGTCCCCGGTGTTTATGCATCGTTCGTCTTGTCGCATTTTTCCGTTGCTCCCCTCGGGTTACAAGGTTCCACCGTTGATCCCTTAGCGCGCAGGAACGCCGGTACACCGTATTGGAATTAAGAAAATCGCTGGAGTAATGTTTCCTGCCTGTATTCCGTGGAATTGCGCAAAGCCGAGCGCACTTGCGACAGACAATTCCTTGAATGTCAGGCACTGAAACGGCGCACGATCGGAATATCAGCACGGGCCGCGCGTAATAATCTGAGAACACCGTGCGCGCCGCCAACGAACCCTGTGATAAATTTAAACGCTTTGTTATGCGGTTTTATTGGCCGCGTGACGTATCGCTGCGCCGCGATTACCCTTGCGCCGGTGATTCGTCTCCAATCGGATCTCGCGTTTCGCTATTTCGACGAGCGTTTCGTCGTTGTTCGGCATTGTTCCCTCGCCTCGGTTACGTTCTACTTGCTCCGCGCTCGCTCCGGCACGTTTAACCTCTGTGCTGGCGCAGATTGTCGGCGATATTTTCGGGAATTTGATCCCGCGTTCTTTGGAATTGGTCACTTTGCAACTGCGCCCCGGAGGTTTGCCAAACTCCACGGTAGGATTTTGCTAAAAAAATTTTCTGAAATACTTTCGAGCATTTGCAGTACAGATAATTGTGACAGTTACATACATATTTGGGATTTTTTGAGTTTTGAGTCAACGAGAGTCTTTATGTTGCAAAGATTTTATACGAGCTCGAGTCTAGTAGCATTACGTGGTTTCGAGTGAGTTATGGGTTCAAGATTTGAAACGCATTCCGCTGAAAATTGCCTGGAAACACGGTCTCGTTAAACGATGCAACAAAGCGTGTTAACGTAACACATTATACGTATACGAGTGCAGCGCATCCGACGATCGAACGAGCTGCTTTCGAGCGTCGAAGATTGTTGTAGCACGTGCAAATTTAATGTTGATAAGGTGAACGGACAGCAGATAGCAAAGGTATTTATTACATCGAGCGTCGACGAGCCGTGAGTCGCGATCGTTAAACTAACCACGATGCTAAAACATCGAAACGATCGATATGAATTTATGGAAAAATTCGCGTCTCGAGTAATTTTATTTTGATCGAAATGAACAATCGTAGGCAGATTTTTGCTGGAACGAACTTGTGTATGTTTAAGTGTACCTGGACAGGCGAGGAGCGAGTCTCTACAGGCGGTTCGGTCGTAAATTTTGCAACGATCCACCGATTCCGGCCCAATTAATGGAATTTGTCAGATTCATTAGTGCCGTTGAGAGATCTCGATCGACCGGTAGAAGCAGCAATCGCGGCGAATGCCGATAGCCAAACGATTCCCAGGAACTCGACAGAGAACTCGTTCGAGTTTTCGCGCAACGCGAAGAGAGCTCATTGTGACCAGCTGGAAATCCTCGCGCAATCCGCTTCGGCAACCATCGCACGTACGATCGCCAAATTTGTAACAGCCTGTGAATTCTCTTCCTTTACCGTCTCTCTTTCCCCCTTCTCTTCTTGCTGTGCCCCTGAGCGACCGTTTAAACTTACGTTAACGCTTACAATAAAACTCACAGGTACATATTCTACTTTTAGTGCTTGATAGATTTAACGTTAATTTCTACTGAATTATAACGAAGCTAGATACACCTAATGATAGGTATAAAGAAGGAAATGAGAGGTGGGACTGCGGTGGTTGCTCCCTCGCTCTAGCAGCGCTTTTATTTGCTCTGGTACAGGTATTGAGTCAACAATCGGCGGTCGGGGATACCTGCGTCAACTGCAACAATGCATCCCGCGTAGGTATCCGGATACCCATAGACCATGGAAATATTTCTCATAGAGTGTGTTCCGTCACTTCCGACGACGACCATTCCCGGCAACCTTCTTTCTTTTCATTGTCGGCACAATGGGGAGGACGAGATTCGACGCAAACAAACCGAAAATTAGCGACGACGTCACGCTGCGTCCTCTAATCCGCCATTACGAATTCGGGGCAGACCCCAATTGTACCAATTGCAATTAAATATTTTCGTAATTTATTCTTTCAACAAGGAGGAAAACAAATTTTCATACTTCTCCCATATTCGGTAGAATATTAATTTTTAGCATGAGCAAAAATTCAGCGAAAAAATTAGTCCAGACACGTTTAGGTGTCGAGACTGTGTGCACATATATTCCGAGCTTTCGTCGAATTGATATTAAAGTCAGGGTCCTCGGAGTTTATTGCTTCGAGTTTCAGTAAACACGTGCGCTCTTAGCGTCCTCGCTACCAGTTTAATAGCGACTGTCGCGTCGTAAACCTTCAGGTGCGACACAACAGTCAACGGGCCCGTTAAGCTCAACCCCTTTAGGGCCCCTTGGGCCCAGTATCACCGCGGGACGCTTGAAGGGTCATTTTCACCTCTACGCAGGTGAGAGGGGCGGTCCCTTCGACTTACCACCATGGACAAATACTTTAACCCGTCCTTTGACAGAAGGGGGGACAGCACTCATTGCATTCTCTGTCCCTTCAATTAAAAAAAAAAAAACAGAGACAACAATTTCTCATTGAACAAATTATCCTCGTATCCTCGTTACGATACTTTTATTCGCCTGTGTAACTGGTGCGCTGAGAATGCTATAAACAAATCCAGATGGAAGCTGAATCTTCGGAAACATCTCCGACAGAAGATGACAGAAATCTCTCGACGCTCTCTAAATTTATTTATCGAATGACTGCGCGGCCAGCTGCAGGCCAGCACGTTCTCCGAATCGTTCCTCGGAAGGCGAACAGTTATCCACATCGAGGGATAGCAAGGATCCGAGCTGTCGCTGACACAGATTCGACTTCCGATCCGTCGGAGCACGTTTCCACGGGCTGCGTGCATCCGAGACGAATTACGACAGAGAGGCCTATAGCCTAGCAGCCGGCCTCGAGCAGATTCGCTCAATCTCATTATTTTCGCGTTGCTTAACGGTATTACGCTCGGCTAGAATCCACGAAGCGTGCTCGTACTGACACAACCGGGTCGTCCGGCGAATCTGGCGAGATTATTCCGGCGGCTTCGGTGTTTTGTCTACGCTTCCTCGTCTTCGTCTTCTTCTTCTTCTTCTCGAGCGATAATTTTTTCGCTTGTTCGCGTGAAATTGTATCGCGATACGGGCCGTCGGGTCTTGTTACCCGCGATACCGGCGCGACGGGTCTCGCTCCGGGTAAAACTCTTTATCCGAGAGCCACACGCATCGGCGCGAAACTGCATTCCTCGGTTGCATGTGTGCGGAAGTTGCACGCGACGCGACAACAGGGACGCGCGCGGCTCTACTTTACGCCTGTCGTAAACCAGAAATTCGTATCGACGCGGACGCTTAATGATCCAGGATATTGGGATCATTCCGAGGGTACTGATAGCGAAGCGGTTCCCTTCGATTCGCGGTTTTATGCCCGCGATGACGATAGCGACTCGAGTGCAGCGACACTTGCACCACGGCTTCGGTTTATTTAATGGTTCTACACCGAGAATTGGGTAGCTTCTGAAAATTAATAGTGGAGATAGTGTTTTTTTAAAGAAATCGATTGCTCCGGCAGTAAAGTGCCAATAAATTTGTATAGATTGTAGACGAACAATGGGAGAACAATTGTTCTGGGTATATCGAAGTCGAGAGCCACTAAGCCACGCCTACCAGGCTGAGGCCACGCCTTCTACGAATCCTGCAATCGCCACTGTTCCGAACCACTCGTGAACCTCGTGTAATTTTTATTGTGATTGCGAAAGAATTTCTATGAAATGGAAACTGTTTATTGTGGACATGTTTTCTAGTTCCACACTGCGAATGAATTTTGATGCACCGACGCTGATACAGAATCGCGAAACTCGTTCCACGCGTAAAATCGTCGCTTTCTATTCGTCAATATCGTTTTTGCCGTCCATCGAGCTAATTAAGCGGCTTTCGATTTTCTTGAGGCTCGCTGGGGACACGTCGCGAGCTAGCAACGTTTCTGTTGGAATGTGAGTGATCGTGAACAAGTAGCAACGCGAATGTGAAATTAGTCTCACCTTACGATGCAAAATATCACTTTCTGTCTGCTTTCCATGATGTTCGCCGGAAATATGAATTCATTAGTTTCCACGCTACACGCGTATGTATCACCGAATTGTACGTTGTCTCTCTAGAACTCTAAATCGTTCGCATTGTGTAATATCGCGAGGTATGCGCGCCAGGGTGTTAGCCTGTCTCGTAAGTTCAATTTCGTTATGTGTATCTGTTTTATTTTAGAGCATGGACAATCGTAGTGTGTCGCATTATGATAATGCTATTCAACGAGGCTGCGAGACTGTTGAGGAGAAACGAAGTGTTTTATCGTTGACAGTGCCAGACAATGCAGCCGACCACTGACCCGTTTGATAACTGTTATGTTAATTTCGTTGGCCCGTTGTGCTCCAGAAAATAATTCGCCATTTAATCGTCTCTCACTTTCTGTTGTTCGAGAATACTCCGAAGAGAAATTGCCAACGATAATATTTTAATGAAAGTGTGCTATTCTCCGACTACTCGGTGATACGCGTTTGTAGAAAAATTAATTTTGTAAAGCATTTATGTTAAAAATTTTTTTCCGTTATTCGGTAGCAACATAATGCATACAAATTTTCACGAAACCCGAGTGCACAAAGATCCCCGGTATAATAAGATCGTTATCATTCCCCCGGCGGTGGTACGACATTCGCGATCGAGAAATCTCTCGAGATCGAATGACCTGTTGGCAACAAGAGCCAGAATATCCCATATACATGCATATAAGAATCAGAGTTTCATAATCCCCGGTCTCTATTGTCTCCCTGCACCGGCACAGACGAAAGCAAAGAGGGTGATCGATGCCCATCGGCCGCTTAATTAGCATCAATCGGCCGTCGGCGGCCATTAGGGAGCGTTATGTAAATGATCGCGCGGCTCGCGGATCAATGTCTCATTGCAGGACCGATAAATTTCGCCGGTGCTTTGAAGTTTCGTGCCTGCATCGTAATCGATGCAATAGACTCGGCGGTATCGATCTTGTGCCGGTATCGATCAGACCGTCCGTGATCGCCGAGTGGCAAAATCGATCCCTCTGTGCGTCGTTCGCGCGATTCGATACCATTTAGCACTGTCATATCGAGATAGGAGGCTCGATCCGAACAGAGATCTCGGTTGATCTCAATTGATCAATATCCAACATCATTTTTATGAAACATTGATTTTTCGATTCAGTTACAAGTGAGTCAGCTTGTGAAATTGACTAATGGACGAAAGGGGAAGTATTTGCGAAATGTTTGAGTTCATCTCTCTACTCGAGGAACAGATCGCATGGTACTTAGCATTAGCTTGACGCTGTCGTAAACTTTCTCCGTCCGTCGTACGATTTACCCTCCCCGACACACTCGATCACGCACGTGTGTGCACGCGCTCGATTATATCCCGGGGACTGACATTTGGAATGCTAATGTCGATTAGCGGAATCGATAAGTATCGACGGCCGCGTGCGGGAGTACCGGCTGTACCCGCTCGCGGGTACCCACGCACTTGATTGTGTCGTGCCAGGTCTCTCATTCTCTCTCTCTCTCTTTCTCTCTCTCCCCCTATTCGAGGAGTTTAACCTTTTCCTTTTGTACGTTCCGCAATTTGCGGCGTGTCTGTTCCGAGTCGCGTTTGTTTAGCCTGTGAGCCCCCCTTCGTATGGGGAATGGAATCTGGCAGGGGTGTAAATCTTATGGTGGATACACGGTCAACCTCGAAACAGAGGCCTGCGTTCACTTTTGTGGACCGTGGTCTCGAAACATTTCCACGATTTCAGTTACGATCATTCAATAAAATGATCTAGAGACTCGAGAACGTTGTTGCAAGCCGTTTTTTAGAAAATTCTTCCCCTTTGCTGGAAGTGATTTACGGTAGAGAATAATATTTTTCATTTGTATAATTTTTTTGTTTTACCGTGTCTGTGCATGTCTGGCCATGCTTTTCTAGTTAGGAATCTAGGAATCCAGATTTCTACTTAGGAATCTTCGAATTCGATTATCTCGATAATGAAGTCTTGGACAAAAAAAAATTTATTCAACGTATAAAATTTTTACGCGGCAATGAATAATATTAAAAATGAAATACGTAAATAGAGGTATGTATTCGTCATTCGTTACGTCATTATTATCGCAGATCTCTAAATCAGTTTCTAACGATCGAAGGATAAGTGACACCGAGGATTGAATTCTCCAGTATCGAATCGATCGAATAGAAGCGTATAAATCAATATTGTCCAGACAGCGAGGCTCTCGGAGCTATCATCTCGCGGAGAAAATCGATGACAACTAAATTCCCAGATCTCCATATAGACCGCGATTTATAACTCTAGTCGAACGTATAAATTATTCATACATCGATCTGCTTTTGTTAGAAACGATACTAAGTAAACGCTCGGGGAAAATCGACCCCGTATGCTGGACAACCTAAATCAACATCGTTCAAGCTGTCAAGGGCCGTTGGCCAACAGGTGGACACAGGTGATACGAAATCAGGTTCCAAGTTGGTACACTCTCTCTCTCTCTCTCTCTCTCTCTCTACTAGATACACACACCTTCAGCGAAGAAAGAAATTCCTCGATACCATATTCTCGTATCCTTAAATCACTTGAGGCTGCCAGGGCTGAAGTTTCTGAATAAAAGAGAACGCAGAGATACACACACCCCCGCGAATCAAGAAATTCCTCGATACCATAAAGTATCTATGTTAACTAGTAAATCACTATTTCCCTCATAGTCAAAATGGCGGAAAGGTGAACCGCCAACTCGGATTCCACGTTGGCGAGTAATCGACAGGAAAAACGAGTTACTAAAAAGTACTTTCTATGAATCATCGAGCTTCGTGCGCTGACTAGAACAATCTCCGAAAGCAGATTTTTCATTTTATAGATATACAGTAATTCATCCATAATTGTCTATACCACGGGTCTGGCCAAAGACAATTATCGTGAAGGGATACTATTCTTTGACTTTTGCCGAACGTAGAACAGGACACCGAAGCTCGAGAGGCCTCGACCGCCGAGCAGTGAAACCCGATACCGGGTCGGGTATATCGGTGTGAATCACTTATTTTTTATTATTTTTTTATGGAACTTTCACTAATATATTCGTGGCATTTTTCTAATGAAAATGATACGAAATATGATATAATTCCGATGATATTTACCCGTGTAAGATTCGCGAATTGTCCCGGTCAAGAGAACTGACTTGTATCATAAATGACCATGTACATATCTGTATATGACCCGAATTATATCGTGTTTGGTATCATTTTAATCAGAAAAATGCCACAAATATATTGGTCAAAGTCTCGTAAAAAAATAAGTGATAATAAAAAAAGTTTTTTTACTGGCATTACTTTGTGAGGACACGCGGGTCTTTGAACTATGCCGGCGACTGCGACTACCCGCATCTCTTTCTTTTCCATACGCTGTCCTTTCTTACATCCGAAACTTTCATCGTCCATTACACGGGTAAATATCATCGGAATTATTTCATATTTGGTATTATTTTCATTATAAAAATGCCACGAATATATTGGTGAAAGTTCCATCAAAAAATAATAAAAAATAAAGAAGTTTTGTCATTGGATTAGTAGTGGTCTCCTGATCTCACACCGATATACCCGATCCGGTATCGGGTTAGATTGCTCGGCGGCCGAGGCCTACCGAGTTTCATGGCCCCTCACGGGGTATGCCCATCAGTGGAATGGATAGGCGACTAGACAATTATCGTTTAGATATTTTAGACAATTATGGATGAATTACTGTAGTACATGTTTATACATAGGTCTGTAGGTCTTTGTTCTCCATTTAGTATCTAGAGTCAATACGCCATGCTTACTTATCTTGAGACCACGCCCACTATGTATAAACTGATTTAACGGTAAAAATATGAAAAAAATTGCAGTACTGCAGAAAATTGCGAGCGATAGAGAAGAATTGACATTGATCGCCCGATAGAGCTTTCCTCAGCTGTTCGCGATGATTGAACTGCCGATCGTGAGAGATCGATCTCCTTTTCTGGGTTTATCGTCGGTTCGATTAACTCGCAGAGCGCGATCTATACGTCGCGAGAACAGTCCACAACAATAGACGTCGTCTCACACTGTCGACAGTTCTGCGCCGGTTTTCTCGAAACGGGAGACGGATTGCATACCGGTTGGCTTAGAAACATGCAATTTCGTTGGGGTTTTACGAGCGCCGTATTCCCGGCGCAGGATGTGTTTTAGGAGAACGATCTCGCGTACCGAATCGATTTATTCGCGGCGGTTAGCGACGTTATGCGACCATTACACTAAAAAGACCGATATTAATTCACGCGGTTTCCACGCGGAATTCCTATCCCATGAACGAGTGAGTGCGTGCGCGCGTGCGTTGCGTAAGGATCGGTGGATAACGGCGCCGGTTCGCGCCGCCGATAACATCGATGACATAAATCGCTTAATAAAAAGCTATCTATTTTACGAGCAACAGTTTGTATTACCGACGATTGCCCGGTCTATCACGTGGGAACCTCTGGCGAACAGATTCTGTCACGGACCTGGTATTTCTAACCTGTGCTTTTTCATATACAGGAAGCGATTCGAAACTGAGTTCTAAATGTCCAGCGCTGAATTAAATTCTACAGCATCGATTTCAGCCAATTTCACTGTTCCATATTCATTAGATTCTCGCAGCTGTTCCGACGGATACAGTCTCTCGCTGTTTTACGGTTTTGGAGCGTGTCATGATAATAATTAATAGAGCACTATCTAATGCTGATAGTCCGTGGTAATCTTGTAAATTAGTGGCATATACGGCGTTATTTATGGTCGAGCTCGGAACAGCCGTCGCTGGCGTAATAATTGGTTGCGCAAATTGTTTATGTCGTCTGTGACAAATAAATTGTGGCTGATGGCTTATTCGTCTGACAGGGATTCATTCGATAGGGGATCGGATGGTTGAATCGGTTAACCGCTAATAATAGTGTAGCAACGCTAGCGAATGGTTCAATGACCTATAGAACTTCTTTGAGATTCAGACAGTTCTGAGAATCAGTTCTTTCGAGGAAGTACATCTTTGGGACACCCGGTATAACGATGCGAGAAGTTTATAGAGTCCTTTGAAAATTCAGGACCGTTCCCAAGACGATTTCTCCGAGGGCCAAGTCGACCGCGTATCTGGGAGGTCTGCATGGCCCGTCGAGGATGCAGGAAGTCGTCAAACCCATAGAATCACCGATCGGCCCGCGTCATCCTCGGTCCAGAACCAGTCCTGTTTCCCCATGATCGCGAGTCCAGGCCACCGTGAAATATCGACGCAGCATTCGAACCGTCCGATAAGGCGTGCTAACGGTGCGAACATCTTTTCCGGTGTGCAACGCGGTGACGGGTCGCGCGGAAGAGCCATAAAATGATCGGTGGCCAGGGCCTGGTGATGCACGGCCCGTGAACGTGCCGATCTCACGCCGGGATTTCTCACGTTACGCCGCCAACAACCATATTTTCCTTGGCTCCGCGGCCCGGCCGCGGCCGGTGCGATGTTCTCGTTTCCCCGCGAGTCCTTGCGAGAGAGCATCTGGCCAGGTTGTGCCGGCCGACGGGCTTTATGGCGATTTATCTCTATATAAGTAGCTCGGCGAGTAGCGAGCGTGTGCAGGAAACATCGCGTTTACGAGGAGCATGCCCGTTGCATTTCTGCAATCTCTTCTCTGCACGCTGAAAGATCCAGCGAAAGAAACTCGGATTTTTTTTTGCGAATATCTCCTTAAAATTATTAAACGAAGATTTAAATGTCCACTATAACTTGCGATTAACCCAAAAAATTTTGATTTTGCAGAAAAATCCGCATTCTAGTTTGACTGGTTATTGAAAAAGTGTTTTGCGATGTATTTTTTAAAGAAAGTGTCCACACACTTTTGATCGGCAGCGTGCCCGCCTCGATGCGCATAACCCGGTAACCCGTCCGATAGTTCCGTTCCATCGATGCGTATGCAACAGCCTGCATCGATGCGTCCTTCACGCGGACGGGCGCGCGCGCGCGTGCCTTCCTGCTATCGTTCCCGGTTCCCGTTGCGCCAACATTTGCAGGTGCATACGGATGAGAGTGCTTAAAAAGTTCCTTGACCCCCGACCGTTCGTGTTTCAGTTCTCGCCGTTAGGCCGGAGAGAAAGAAAGAAAGGAGGAAATTGATATTTCCGGCGAGCGACCATAGGTGAGAGGCTAAATCCTTCATTTCCTTTTGGGAATCGAGAACCCGCTGGCTCCGGTCGGACTCTGGGAAAACGATCGACGTGGAATTCCAATCGGCAGATTGCGGAGGGATGAATTTCGGAAAGGGAGAACGTCGAACGAAAGGGATCCCGTAGAATCTAGACTGTAGAGCACGATTCGAGATCGTGGCTAGACGACGCGACGTTTGATAGCGCCGTAAAATCGAGAATGACACCGGCCTGTTACCAAGCGAGACCGCGCGTCCCTGGTGGAGAACCGTGTCCGACGACTTCTCTCCCGATCCTCGCCCCCTTCTTTTTGCGTTCCTCGATCAAGCACAGCGAACCGTGTCAACCACACATCGATGATTCCGATGAAACGATTCGAATAGCTGCGACTCAATGATGGAGATCGGTCCTATCCGGAGCAGTCCGTGGCCGTATACGTATTATAACGTGGAGGGAGCTCCATTACGCAAGAAACCCGCGAAGAAGCATTCAATTAGAAGGAACAAGCATCCATCGCATTCCGACGATATCAGATCGCGCCGCCAGTTAACAGATCTTGCCTTTAAACTTTTTCCCTCGGTTACTTATTACCATCATTATGAATCGATCAATTCGAGCCGTAGCCGGTCTATCGGAGTTCAGCATCTTCTGCCGATTGGCTGGCTGGCTGGCCGGCCGTCGAAACACCAGCCTCGATATGTGTAATCAGGGAGTACGATTACAAACAGCCATTGTGAGCTACCTCATTCAGATTGCGAAACCGTGGAATTTCTGTAGCAGACCGCAACCGCTCCGGAAATTAGGTTACGGTGATTCATCGATCGCCGGGACCAAAATCTTAACTGCAGCTTAAAGAAAATATTTCGAACATCTATGTTTTCGATAAACAGTTACGGAAAGTCTCGTAAACTTCTGATCAACTGTTAACGAAGGGTCTAGGCTCATCCGACGATGAATTCTATTTCGAAAAATTGCCCTCTCTCCCGTTTAATGATCGTCCCAGGGATTACGGGATCGTCGCGGCAAGATCGATGTCCGAGGCCCATCGGTTGTCGATCATGCAGATCGAATCGATGATCGCCTAATCAGCCAGTTTTCCGGTGCACCGTTGCAAAGCGCGGCTCGTCCGGTTTGTTCTCGCGTGCTGACAGTGACCTCCTTGTCTGTCCGAGGATGGAGCCATACCACCTCGATGGAGCTTCGGGTATGTATAATCGATATATACGGTATGTACACACGCGGCGAATAAAACACGTGGCCCCCGTTGTCGGCGACGCATTCCAGCCACTAGTACGGTATCCGAGCACTTGCAACCCCTTTCGCGCGACACACACCGGCCCGGCTAAACCGAAGCCATTGCGGAACGCATCGTTCTCTCGGATCTAGTTAGTGAGCCGTGGGGCTTAACACTTTGGGAACAAGGACCGTTCCGTATGATGACGGTAACGATCAATCCCGTAGATTTATGGTTGGTTTCGTTAGAATTCAGGTAAACGGTACGTACGATATTTGTTTGTATATGTATTATGATCGTGGTGGTTTCGTGTTTTGTCTACGCCAGGAAAACAATAGAGACAACTGAAACGCGTCTCGCAGCAGGGAAATGAACTCCGGCGAGAGATCAGCGTGCAAAAGGGCGCGACACCTAATCCGTCATCGAACTATGGGGATAAATCACGCGGCGGGATCGCGTTGTTCGCCGATTTTTCATCGGACCGGCACCGATACCGGCGCGCTCCGGACACGCGCTCGCCGCGGAATAAATTACACGCGTCAAAGCCTGTTCCACGGCGTAATGGCCGGCCCGCGGAACTATCTCCGGATAGATCTATGCGAAAACAAACGTTTCTTGCGATCGGCTGACGTCACCTTTTACTACGAACAAACACAACAGATTTTTCCCATTTCATCCAGAACGCTCTGTTTCTGAATTTCTCGGAAGCAGAGAATCGCTGAAGAAAATCCAGGTGATTTCGGTAGCTCGAGGAGTAGGGGATTCAAAATTTTTATACCGGCGAGTCGTGTCGTCGAGCTTCGTTTCTGAATTTTTTCGAAATTTTTTCCAAAGTGCATCGTCCGTTGAGAAAAAATTGGTCTTCGAGCCGGAGGAATTAACCCTTTGCGGACGGAGTCATCCGACGAACGTGCGTCGCTGTGGACGAGAAGTATTGGTGCGCGCAGTTGAGAAAATTTGAACGTTGAACGTTTGCGTTATAATAACTAAAACTTATTCTATTTGCGTTATAACTTTTATTCAAATTCAAAAAAATTTGTTTCCAAAAAATGTTTTGTCGGTTATCTGCCGACATTCGTCCGCAAAGGGTTAATATCGTATAGAAACGACAGATGCGTATCGACAAAGTCGCGTGCGAACGCGGGGACCGGCATTCCCGGTTGGTTTTGCATACCGAAAAATCGACTGGCCTCTCGTTTACGCGTCCGATTCCCAGACAACGATCGGCAAGGTCCCGATCCCCATCCAATTTGCATTAATTTGTACCGGGCGCAGAAACGGCCCGTCTTTACGGTCCCCGGACAAGCGTCAATGTCGCGTTCGCACCTTTATCTGCTGGCGCACCGGTATCGTCGCCGGCGATCGCCGGTTTTCGCCGTCGGGTTTACGGTCCTGCTTCTACGCCACACACCGACGCGACGGAACTCTACACTGGCGTGTACGCGCGTGTACACGCCATACAGAGATCGTCGGTGGGCATAGGGGCATTGACTCCTTCCCGATTTACTCTCGACAAGACGCGACCGGGCTTTCGCGCCGGTCGACGCGTTACGAGGACTCACGTAATTGCTGACGGCTGCTAATACGTCCTGCTGCGAGAGAAGAAAAACCAGAATCGCAACTTTCAAAGCGCGTCCGGGGCCGCGTGCGGGATCCTCTTCTCTCGGCGAGCCACGAGCGGGATTTCAAGAAAATCGGTATGGAAGTTGGGTTTCGAAGACAACGCGAGAACCTTTTACTTTTAACGATTTCGGTTTCGTTGCGACGCGACGCGACGCAACGACGTGGGTGGCGCCACGTCACTCGAGGAACATTAATCGAACTTGATCGTGGCCAACGGACCAGTGTAAGAAACACTGTTGCGTTGTAATGACTGTACGATTAGCTACGGTTACATCGATCAGGAAAATTGATTTATCTTGGACGAGGTATAAACCCTTCGCACTCGGAGCTATTTTAACTTGAAAATTAAGCATTTCTTCCAACCTAGAATAATTCCATTCTATATTATTTTTCTTCATTTTATGGATATGAAATTGATAGAATACCTCATAAAATACTTAACCCTCCGATGCCCAACAATTTGTTAAACGTTCGTAGCCCAACGAGGTCCCCAGGGACCTTCTGTAGTAATATGGCATGTAATGCGTAAAATTGTTTATTTTTTACCTTAATGGTGTTATTATAGTTTTGTTAAGTTCCTACGTTTGTTGTAGTGTTGCAGAATATGTGTTGATATATATTTCGTCAGATAAGTTGGAGAAAATAGGAGAGAAAACTAAAGAGAAGTCAAGTAGGAGATAAAAGGAAGGAGAGGAAGGTACGGACATACGGAAAAAGACAATTGCGGAAGGGTGTCATAAAAAATAGACAACGCGTCTGAATATATTTTCTTCATCCCTTCCTACACATCGCCATAAAACACGAACAAATTACATGAAAATACCTGCACGACCAAAAAACATGAACAAATTACATGGTAATTCCCATAAGGTCCCTGCGGACCTTGTCGGTCATCGACGCCATAAGTGACTTCAACCCGAGATTATGATGAAAAAATGTATGGAATCGTACCGAAACCGATTGTAATCGCTTCTAGACATTCCATTTATAGAAGTCACAGAGACTGCGGCTGTTCGCACGAACCGTATTGAAAGCCGCATTACTGAAAACAGCAAAGGTCTCTAGGGACCTTCTTGGTCATCGGAGGGTTAATTGTTTAGTAATTGATTAGATACCAACTTATTTAATAATGTAAACAATATTTGGAATAATGGTACAGCAATTTTTAGCACAGGTGACCACGGGTAGCACGGTGACCGGTTAGAGATGATGTAGGAAATCAAATGTTACTTTATAATTTCGTGTGATAAAATTAGTAGGCTCAGATTTGGTTGTGCACAAGCATTGTCGCGGCCAGCGTTAACGACACACGACGATCGCGATGCAACTGCAACAGTTCCGCTCAAACCATGCACAACAGCGAAACCACACGAGCTGTCCGTTGCCCGTATCATCGCGTTATTTGTACACGGTCGCGTTGGTCCAGCGTTGATCGTCGACCGTCCCGTTATTTAACATTATACAGAACGATCCTGGAACGCTCTGCATCCTGATGCATCAGGCCAGAATCACCCACACGTCTGGCACTCGAGTGCATGTCAGAAGCGGACGCCGTATCTATCTCTGCTGTAGGACACGACCGTTTCGTGTCGACCCTCGATCCGATTTGTTCGGGGCTGTAACACGTACGGGGTGTCTGAATCGCACTCGATCATCTCGGAACCGTTCAGTACACACGCACGATTTTTATTCCAAACTTTTTCCTCGAAGCGAATTTTTAAATATTGCTAATAAATAATTAATTCTACCTATACGTATAAAACCTGTTGACCTTATCTTCTTCAGTTGAGAAACTGTAGAAATAAAGAATCATATTTGCCACGGGTTTTTTGTACTTCACGAGATAATTAATTGCACCCATTAACATCAACCAACCTGCATAATTTCACTAATGCGTGCTTCGTTTTCGACTTCGGTGCGATTTCTAATTAAATATCTTTCCATTTCATGAATAAAAAAAACGGAGTTTATCAGTCGGACTTCTTGAAAATATGCCGGTGAAGATCGTCTTCCCTAACGAATATTAGTTACCTCATACCATTCCACATCTAATTGACCATTTGTTCCTTACTTCACGAGACAATTATCGAACGTATCTTCCAACTAAGGACAAAGATACGAGGAAAAAAATCTTTCGGGTAAACATTCTTGTTCGTATTTCACGAGATTATTATCGAATGTATGCTTCACACAGAGATACAGAAAATATCGTGTACGGCGATAAATATGCCGCATTCTACTACATAACTTTCAATTGTACCTTACTTTTCGAACTTCACGAGACAATTACGGATGTACCGTTCAAACAAGGGCACGGTGTACATTCAGAGCGAAATAAGGATGACGATGGACCTCCTTGGTCCCCGTGGGCTCCCATAAGTCACGGAGGTGGATCAATCTCACGCTCCCGCTCGCCTATTCATCGGCTGCCGTTTTCAACCGGTCACAATGTGACACAGTGCCGTAAATATGGCACCGGGGAATGTGGGTCCGGTTCCGGTACGATGAACCGCCGGACTCCGGGGCTCGACGTCTCGACGCGTCGACTCGCTCGGATAACCTTTCAGAAGTAACGACGTCACGTTGCAAGACGTCCCCTGTCCGAGATTCAGGCGAAGTTTTATGTTTCACTTCACTGTGGTTCGCCGGTTCAAGTTGAAACCATGGGGAACACGAAGTGTGCCGATGTTCTCGCTGACAAAGCATCATAAAATCTGCAGTAAAAATCGCAGCTCAGATTTTAAACAGTCATTGTCAAGGGGAGAGACTTCAATCTTCGAGTCCGCATTGATTTTGATCTGTAAAAAAATTTTAAACGCGCCACCAACATTATTGTAAGGTGATTTCGTTCAAAGTGCAATAAAATCGTAGCTAAATTTTGAAGTTGTCGTCGCGGAGACCGTCTTCGAGATCGAGTTAATTTTAATATAGAAAAAGAAATTTTTGAAAGATTTTTAAAAGAATTTTTAAAAGAAAAATATTTAGAATTTTTAGAATTTTTAAAAGAAAAAGAAATGTTATATCCTGGCAGCAACGGCAGGAATTTTCTGGTTGTGCACAAAGGGCAATGCTCGCTGACGAAACCGAGGCTCGATAGTAGTTTATGGCCATCCACCATTACGCACCTCGGACATCGTCGACATCCGACGGCTGCGGTATCGTTGCCCGGATAACTAGTCGACGGACATTCCGTCCGGAATGTAACATCGATAAAATTATGATGCCCGGCGATGCTGGATTTGTTGCATCGGCCTGTTGACCACGTGTTTCTTTTTTTTTTTCATTTACCAACCGTGGATTCCGGTCGCCCGGTTGGTTGGTTAGTTTATGTCGCTGGGACTGCTGATACAAGTTACCGGCGAATTACTTTCCTCCTCGGCGCTCTGACGTATTTATCGAGGAACTCCGAGGCGTTATCGACCTTAGATCGAAGGAATGCTCGACCGGGGCAAAAAAATGAAAACGCGGAGTGCACTCAGCGAGATCGCGCGCGTTATCGGTATCGTAATTTTGGACGCGCGTTCCGTTGTTATCTCGAACCGAGAGCGTTGAATTAATCGAATCTTCCTGGACTGATTAGCCGTTCGCTTGCTTCTTCATTTTTTTTCCCGGGGATTCTAGCGGTTTCATTTTTCCAGTGATCATTTCCTGCCGCTTGCGGGACTAGTTAATGCACGCTGTTGCAGCCGCAATCCTTAAAATATTCGACGAATTGAAAAACGCTGCTATTTCGCGGAAGAACAATTTATCGCGTGAGAACTAAAAATTCCAGACGGTTGTACCCGGACTCGAAAGACAGAGAAAAATCTGGCGAATATAACGGTGTGTTTAGTTATTAATCTTTGTTGTTTTAATCTATTGTAATTAGCTGTCGAAATTTCACAATGGCCCGGTTCATTAATCTTCTGCAATTTCACGTATTCCGCACGTTCGGTATAGTTCCGCGAGAACGTCCAGAGTAAGTGGTCATTTATAAAAATGATAATTGACAGTTGAAACCGGGAGTAGCTTGTTCAAGTCTACAAGAACCCGTTTGAGGTGACCAGCGACATTTTCGACCCGGCTCGATTTCACGCTCTCCTTGATACCTTTCCTGGTAGTCGGGAAGCTACCTACCTACCAGGGTGGCGGTGTGGTAGCATGATCGTTGTTAGACGATTACGCAACGGCCGCGAATACGAGCGGAACGATCCCGAAGGCCAGCCGCGTACCAGCACGAGAGCGTTAAACCTTCGAAGTTGGTATTTCGTGGGGTCGCCGGGCTACCAAATGATTAACGAAAGCCGGCGCCTTAATTATCTTCGTGAGAACGCTGTTACGTGATCACCTGGTACACCGTGATAGTAAATTATAAGTGCTCCCCATGTTGTGCGAACCAGCCGGGAAAAAGGTCAGCTCCCGATTAGAGCGTCCCTCTCTGACTCACCGATCTGAATCGAATCAGCTCTTAATTAATTTTGCTGGATGTCTATACTCCGTCAATGTAAAAGGCCCCGTGCAGAGAATGATAGAGCACATTGTACATTTGTGGGTTCGAGAAAAAATTATGGAAGGCATGATCGAGTGACTCACTTCGGTGAGGTAATACATTAACGATTAAACATTTTTACTTATACTCTCGTGGAAGTTTTATCGGCACGTTCGTGACATTTTACTGCTCACCTAAAGTATAACAGCGAAGTTGGACGGAAGACACTGTTTGAAGAAACGGCGCTCGGAGACGACTATCCGCGGACAAAATGGCGGCCGCGGCGATGCTGCAAGAAATTCGAGACACGGCTCCGGGGAAATATGCGCACGTTTCGCGAAATTCCTCGCGTGGGGGACCGAAATGGAAGAAGAAACAGCGAGGACCGAGTGGCCGCGCGTGCAAAAGCACCGCGTCGTCGTCGTAGTCGTCGTCAGCGATGAGATAACCAGTCGGCAGATTAGAGGTCCTCCTTCTCTGGCGAATTTATCGCCCGGCGATACGTGCAAAAATGCACTTTGTCGGCGGTTCCGCTTCGGGACGACCCGTCCACGGAACCGCGGATACGGGCAGGTGAAACGACACCGGCCGATTTATCGACAAGTAATCGTATCGGCCGGTGGCCTAATGGAACCGGTGCGGTGCGGTCCACGAACTGCTGAAATTCGACCGAAAATCTGTCGAAAGAAAGCCGCTCGACGTTTTTATCTCGTCCCGCGATTAATCATCCTGATTTATCGTCCCGATCGATCGCCGTACAATCGATCCCTTAATTGCGAAATCGAATATCGGACAACGCAGTCGATAAGATTCGTGCGTACAGAAACGATAAGATTGCAGTTCGCGACAGAGATTTTTTTAATGCAATTTTCTGATCTCGTCGACGTGCGGGAGATGCCGACCGATTTTTCTTATGGAATGCGTCGGAGGAACTCGGTTTTACACCAGCTTATTGTCACAGCTTTCGCAGCTCCCGTTTCCCCGTGTAGATCGGCTTCGTGCCCGCGATTTTACGCCTTTATACTGCTCCAATTTTCTTACCTAACGACCGAGTTATATAAGAAACGTTACCTAATATGGAGTGCAACGTGGAAAACGTTATTACAACGGCCGGGCACAGCGGGTGTACGCCACTCTCCACTGCTATATTTAATGAAGCTAATGGAGAGGAAGTTCCCACAGGAAATGTCGTGTTGAGAGGGTTGTCTTTTCCACGAGACGTTATAACTACTCCTTTCCTCGTTGCGGATCGCGTACGCGTGGACATTCGTTTCTTTTTAGCCTCGGTGTACTAGCTGTCTACGGAAAAACTTCGTTGTAAACTGCTGTAAACTTTTTGGCAAATTCGAAACTTAATATTCTGATGGTCAATTGTGGAACATAATGTGGGATCAGGACCCCCCAGACCAACAAAATACCGTACGGAGATTGGGAATAATGGGAGGGTTCCGTGGGTGAGCGCGTTAGGCCGCGATCACAGTAGACCCGACTTCGTTCGACGTCCGACATTTCAAATGTATGGGTAGGCCCGTCTGTGAGACCCTTCTGGTTTCCGATATTGGGCCACTAGCACCAACCATGCCTGGAAACGCTCGTGCGTGTGCGCCGAAGTCGGACGTCGGACGAAGTCCGACATTTCAAATGTGTGGGTAGGCCCGTCTGTGAGACCCTTCTGGTTTCCGATATCGGGCCACTAGCATCAACACATGCTTGGAAACGTTCGTGCGTGTGCGCCGAAGTCGGACGTCGGACGAAGTCGGGTCTACTGTGATCTTAGCCTTAGCCGATCGGCTACCAGCGGAAAGGCCCGGATTCGATTTCCGTTGGCGCGGCGGTTCCCTCATTTTTCCTAAAATCCTACAATAATCTTGTTCTTAATTATAATGTTAGTGTTAATTCATATATTTGAAATAAGTTATGATTCAGAATATACATACGTGTCATATCAAATGCCATTGTAACGATCGCAAACACACAGTACCGGAAAAATACAGTTAAAACTACAAATGATCTCGAGCCGCAAAAAAAGCAAGATTACTACGAGTAATAGCGAAAAGCAGTGTACCAAGTGCAGACGGTAAAAACGATCGTTGCACAATTACATACATCTTACACAGTGTGTTCTAGCGTCCAGACACTTTAATAACCGTTCGATGGTGGATTGCACGGTTTATTCAATCGACAAGCGCGCGCGCGCGGCCAAACAGAAATCGTGGAAATCGTTTCAGGTGCAATTTGCGCGCGCTGCATCCCCTTAATTATCACCACCTCGGCCGGGCCGTTTCCCCTCGGGTGCGTTCGGTGCATTTCCAGCAGCGGTGGAACGGGGCGTGATCGTTGCTGATGCATCATCAACGACGAGCCCGCGTACTTCAGAAGTCTGTTGCTAAGGCGTGCGGAGAAAGACGAATGAAATTCTCTGTCTTCTGCATTTTACAGATGACTTCGCTGCATAATTTTGTGGCCGCGGGCCACGGTGGACATACGTTGCTGCTCCTTCTTTTTTTTCGGATGATGCAATTTCAAGTGTTAAACATATTTATTTCTTGCTCTGGAGATCCAAGATGCGTCGTAGGCTAACATTACGTGGTTCGATGTATTTATTTTTTGCCCGCATTGCAACAGAAAATTAATGCGCGATAAGATTTAAAAATATTTATTATAAATCGCCTTGCTAAGGGACATTGCGAGAGGAACGTATTGATGTATGGAACGGCATTCGTGCGACAAGCATCTTTAACTGGCGTATAGTTACTGTCAATTCGGTGATTCGGTGTAATCAATTTACACAGTGAATATAAAGAGAATATAAAGTATAAAATTAAAGTGTAAAATGTGGGAAAACATATGAGTAAAAATACGAACGCATTAATCTTAGCTGTACCCCTTAAAAGGAAAAGCTGTTCGAGACAGCATTTTCTCGTGATTTGTTTTTTGGAGAACGTGAGCGTGTTCCGTAGGGTCGACGGAGGTGTAACCAGGAATTTGAAAAGAACGTAATTTATGTCGTTTCGTCTGGCAACAACGGAATTATAGTCGAAGCTGCGCGACGCGTTGGATCGACGTTCCCATCGCCACGGGTTATTATACTTCGTTTAAAACGATTTCGGGGTGGTACGCGCGTGATCGTGCGCGACGCGCTCGTTCATTGATATACGACGAGCATATCTTGTACGCGTCTCGAACGATTACAATAAATTACATCGTCCCGCGAAGACAATGCTTCTCGATGCGAGCATGCGAGCAACCGAGGCTCGCTTAAGAGGTTCGACCACCTTGGCGATCTAAAAATACTCGAACAACAATTTTGGATCGGACTTCCTCTGGAGACTCGTAAATTCCCCACTATTTTCTGCAATTTGTGTAATTTTCAAAATGGGCGTGCAATCGATGAGGGTAATACAAATTAAATTAATGAACTGACGATGTTGCTGCATTAACATTATAGGATTTCATAATTGAAAATCATATAAAAATCAAATAAATATCATATCTGTATATGAAATATTAAAAATTGTCCAGCAATTCGCATTTTTTTGAAAATTGAATTACAATCCGAAAACGCAGATATACGGTCGAAGTGCGCCGGCATATAAAGTTGTTTTTGAGACCGAGATCTACTTCCAGGACGCGAGAAATCATTCTCGGAACCATTTCCTTAACGCCGACGCGTATATCGCGAGAGCAGCGCTTTCTCGCGCGGCTTTTGCTGGGCTCTTGGCCCTGATGGTCGGACGAAACATTTTAATTGGCCGTAATTACACGTCGATTTAATTGGCAGCCGAAAATAATTCGGTGCAGAGTGTGGTAAGTGACTATGGAGGAGGAGGAGAAGGAGAAGAAGGTGGAGGTTCTACGGGGAGAACAACTCGGCAGATGTTCGTGGGCCGAAAAGCGTAGCCGCTGATCGCGAGTGCTTGCTAATGATCGACGCGTTTGATGCAGTGCGCGCGAGGGTGCTCGCAGTCGTAAATAAAACGACGCGTCTTGCGCTCTCCTCTCGCCATATATGAAAAGCTTCTCGACGATCGCCCACGCGTCGAGATGCATCCGCGATTCGCTAGCGACGCGTTCGGTGAACGCTATTCGAGCGACGCGACGGCCTTCGATGATGCGCCGAGTGCAGCGAAGGGGTCAGAGGTCGCGGTTTCAGATGAACAATTGTTGGGGAATGTGTGCAACGTCGATTTATCGCCGGGAGGGACTTGATTGTTCGTGGGAGTTTGGTCGAAGAGTATTTGTCTCTTGTCTTTGCAATTTTTCTTCCTTTTCTTTGGACGCCAAAAGATATTGAATAATGTAAATATTTTATCGAGAACCGGTCGAAAGTCTGCAGCGAATTGCTACGATATTGCACGGTCCGGGAAAGTTTCACCAATCTAAAATGTTTAACAATCTAAAATGCCATTACACACGAGGAATAAATAGATAAGGGGTTCACGGTTGGTAAGCGCTCGAAGGGCATTCCAAGTTGCATTGAAAGTCCAGGAAAGCGTAACCAGTGTTTGCCCCTGATTGCAACCACGGGAACGCGATCGCGGCGATAGTTGAAAGGTGAGGGATCGTTAGGCAGGTAGCAATCAATAGAAGGATGTAATTTGAGGAGTTGCATTACGCCGGTATGTAAACAAGCAGTTGGCTCCGATTCGATATAGAACATGTTCCATATCGATTCCCTGGCTATTAGAATACCCGAATCGTTCCTCCCCTCGTTAGCGATTAACTGGTGTACATTCCTGTTCGATTTTTTGCGGCAAAATGTGCAACGTATCTTCGAATGCACTGGAATTGCATATCTCTGTTGACTAAGGAGCCAAATGATCAGAGGAGTACCCGTAAATCAGCAACACGAGGTACCGAAGAAGATCGTGTTACATAAAGGTGTAAGGCAATTTCTTATGTGAATTTCTCATCTGAATTTCTCAATTAGCACCGCTCGTGGCAAGAAGCCTGACCCCATTTCCCGTGTACGAAAAGCGGAATTTCTCGAGCAGAATGTAGAAAAAGATGGTAACGGTGTTCGACGAAAGTGTAACACGGATCACGGACCGGCCTTGACGCTTTCACCGGGCGGTTGCGCATCTGTGCAGTGTGTCCGGCGTCCTTGAACCCTTGGTGCTCCATCAAATTCCCCGTCGCTCATCTCCGCGCTCTCCATTTATAGAATGAATTAGGGTGGCGGCGGTGGCTGAGGGGCAAAAAGGAACGAACGAACGAAGGAAGGAAGGAAGCGAAGATGGGAGAACTGCTGGAGCAAAAGGGGGGGAAGAAGTGCGCGCGTGGTCGCGCATGAAAAGGGATCAGCCGTGGAAGAATTCGCCGGGCGATCGGTTGCGCGCGGCGTTCATTATGCTTGGTCTTCGATATACCCGGGATTATTTTTAGTGAACGCGCGTGGGTATAAAAGAGCGCATAAAAATCCGCATACCTGCCGGCTCGCTCGCCTGTGCAGGCAACGAGAAGTAAAGAGATCGGCGGTGGAACGGAGAAAGACGAAGAGAGGGGACACGGCGAAGAGAACAGGAGAAGGAAAGACGAAGGAACAGCGGGCTACGTGTATAAGGAGGCTCGCACAAGAGCTGGCCGACACGTTGGCGCCACCGAAGTATTTTATGCATGCCAGATGAGAGTAGGTACTCGTCTCGGATCTGACACTGAACCCGCTCCACGACCCACGCGACGATCCACTCACTTTCCTGACGAGCTACCAACGAGGTTTCGGGTCCTGCGCCCAGTTTCGGGCACCTGGGAGGGGGTTACGCAAGCCTCTTCACCTCCGGGCAACGTTTAGTCAAAATTGTTTGAGAAGTCGGAGCTATCTGGCGAATCATTATCTCGATCTAGAGTCATTATATGTATGCTACTGATGGACGATGTTTGTCTCTCCCAGAAGATAGAAAGATGTTCGGGACAGTTCTGGTTTAGTCGACAGGGACAAGTGGTGTTTCTGGGTGGTCGATTGTACGGCTTGGACAGGATCGAGATCGGGAAGCCTTAGGCCGAGACGTCCTCGCAACTGTAGATTGGTACAAAATGGGTTAAAGCGTCACCGAGCGTGTAAATGGATTGCTGTGTTCGATTGTGCACGCCAACCAATGGGAATGACTATTCCGTCGATACAACGACACGTTACAATTGTACGATCTGGGTCTCGGTTAGGCTTCGGCTCACTTTCGAGTCAGCTGATGGTGCTGGCTCGAGTTGTAGGTCTCCTATAGCCGGTAGACCCGACAGCGACCCACAAAAATTCTTTCATTCGTATAAAATAAATTAATAAATTGAAGCAATGAATATTCTCTTAATCGACTGCACGAGTAACAAAACTGAACACGTAGAATTTAAATGATTAGATAAATCAAAAGGACTTGGGAGCATCAATATATCAGCTTCTTAAAATTATCAAGCTATTAAAGAACGCAATATCTATTTGGAATTAATATTTCCGGTTTCCAGCAAATCTTGCATTGCATCATGGTCTACAGCGTATCCGCATAAAAGTTCCTTTCAGACAACTATCCCACCAAGTCAATAAAGATCCCGAACGTCAAAGTAAGTATATCCCACGATATACTGACCAATAAACTAAAAGAATCTCTCTGGTCGCAACATCGCCGACAATAAAACCTCGGAGTCGAGTGGATTAAGCGTTCGAGAAAAGTGTCTTTCGCATAAATTGAATTACTGCGTAGCGTTTGCGTTCCACCATTGCGCTGCTGGATCATCGTCATTCTAATCTGAACGTGTGCGTCGTCGCTCGTCACTTGCAGCGCAATTGCATCGAGATGCGCGCTTACTCGACACGCGCGATGCATCCAACTGCTGCTGGTGACTCAAAATCAAGCATCGTGAGGCTTACAGAGAACTTATTAATAAAGCACTCATTCTATGAAACGCGTGGCTCATAGATCTCTTCTAAAAACGTTCTTTCCGGATTCGAGTGAGTGTACGTATGTAAAAAATCTTTTTCGAAATTAAAACCTCTTTACAATGAGACCATGGAGATTGAAGACTGTTCCTTTGGATTTTTTTTTTCAACTGACCTAACACCGGACGAATGGTTCAGAGTCCTCGATCCTGAGTCACGGGGCCTAGTGAATTAAATCGAGGGCCGAGAGAAGGGTCCAGCCCGGTTCTGCGATGGTCGCTTCCGGTCGTGGCTCGGATGCCTCGGTGCTGAATCATTGGTCTCGTGATTTAAGATGGCTTTAGTCATCCGGCCGCATCGGCGACCTTGCAGCTGGTCTTATTGTCGGTGCAGGCCCGCGGACCTTCATTGTTCTCACGGCGGCGATGCACTTTTGTCGTTGTCACGAACGCGTTACCGTGCCGCTACCGACGACCAACGTTGAATGTCAACGGCAGCAGCGTCACGTACCCCGGCCCTCGCTGCACTGCACAGTGGTTTATCGAGCATGATTCAGACGAACGTTCGCCTTGCTCTCTCCCTTGTTCCAGTCCCGACTAGCCTGATACCAGCACTTTTTCTATTGTTAGCTGTACGCCGCTTGTCGTCACGTTCCGCCAACAAGTGTTTATCATACTAAGAATTCCAACGGAAAGAATAAACTGATAAGTGCGGTTGAATGAATGGTTCGGAAGAACGTTATTTATCGGGGGACTGGGTTCTGCAGTTTTTTTACACTTGTTGGTCATTATTTACGGGACACGAGGGTTCCTATCGGACTGAAATATTGTACAATGGTCTGCAGAATTTATCGTAATTTTTTCAATCGTTCTTAGCCGGCTCGCGAGACAGGAAATTGTGCAACAGTGATTTTCTTCGAAGTTTATGGGAGTGTTACATTCTATTAGAATTAATTTGCCAATGGTAGAGAAATGTACGTCACGCATAACATTAAAATAAAAATGAAATCGAGGCAATGAAAAGGACGCCCGAAGCGTGAAGCGAGTGCAGCTTCTCTTCATATCTCACTAACTGTCAGTGTTTCGCATCCTCGACAGCCAGTGTAACAGTCCGGTCAGTCTTCGACAGCGAATATATAGGTCGCAAGTAACACCGCATTTCTCAAATTAAGGAAAAAAAAAGAAGCATATTTCCGTGTCGTTAAAGATACAGAGTCACGCAACATACGAAATTGCCAATTGCAACTTTGACGCAGAAGTGACACACATCTGCCTGAAAATACTGTGCCGTGCGCGAGACAGGCTCTCTTTTGAAAGTGGTGAGCACAAGCATCTTCTCGCAAGAGACAGTTCATTTAAAAATTCAGTCAAATTCATTGTCGTTTCGATTCTAATTGTTAATGCGCCTGCTATTATCTGAAGCAACAAAACCAAATGGTTAAAAGTGCAAGAAAGATATTGTATAATATAAAAAGATTCGTAAACGATTGAGAAAAACAAATTGCATACTTTTGCAAATCCGCATCGCGTTCCCATAAGAGCTTCGCAATAAATCACACAGAAATGTCTCTTTAATGCTGTTTTATTTTTATTCTTTGCAAAATGCATCATTAAGGTGCCCGGTACCGCTTGCACGCCTATAGTTCCCTAACCCCCTCCCCTAACATCAATCGACATTGAACGTCTAAAATCATTCATTTGGTGGTTGCAGCTTGTGATTACCGTGGATCGCGTTGATTGCACTCGCCTTGGCGTGCGTGCACGCACGGTGCACCGATCCGGTGCAACTGTTCGCTGCACAATGGCCTGGAAAGCGGCTTTTTGTTACCGAAAACACTATCCCTCAACCTGAATATTTCAAGTACATATTTTTCTATGAATATTATTCAGTTCGGGCACGAAGCGTCCCGAATGCCGCGAATTCGTATGCCGAATTTCACGGAATCGTAAATTCCGTTTCGCACGCTCGCGACGATACTGGAAGCCTGACGAGGTTATAGGGTAACAACGCCTATTTGAAAAGAAACTCGACTTCCGGAAATTAACACTTTAAAACATATTTAAAACTTAATAATATATATATACAACGTTGAGGTTCCTTCGGTTCGAGATGCGATTGAGTTCTGCCGTTCGGTATCGTGTCGCGTATTATTTCGGCTCGGATCTTTTTCCTATTGGTTGGCTGCAAATTGTATGGGGTGACTAAATGATTTCTAATTGGTGGGTAGATATTAGTTTTGGTCGTCGGAGTAGGAGTGTGCTACGGTAATTTGTTTTGGTTATACGACGAATTAAGTGCGAAATATGTGGAAAACTAGAAGTGGTTATAAGTGGTTACAAGAATTTAGATCGCCCAGTGGAATCGCTCACATAGGTCCCGAAGTGGTGTCCGATGATCATCTAAACAAAATTTTTGAACAGGGCAATTACGTGGTCAGATAAATGCACTCATTAGCAAATCATTCTGCATTCCGAAATTCATTTCGTCCACCTAGATTAACAATGCTTGTCGCACACTGTCGCAGCGTCATTAGGCTCTCCGTTTTTGCTCTTCGACCTCCCATATTTTCGATAAGCATCGTGTCTCACGGTTAGGGTCGCGCAGGAGCATGGCAGTGCGCTCATCCGGCAAGCTTCTCCGGCGGCAGACGGTTGGACGTGTCGGTGCCGAAGGTCGTTTCTTGACATTCCTGGCCTTGTCCTCGGTCTAGTCTCGGTCAGGTTCGTTACTCCTCATTCGAAGAAGTGTAACGATTCCCCCCCCCCCGTTTTTTTTCGCCCCTCCGTACCCTCTAGTTTTTCGAGCAGCCCGATCTCCTATTGTGACGGTCGATCGGTGTAAAAACGCTTTTGGTCGCGCTCGTTCTCGGAATCGGGAATTAGTTTCCCGGACGGTTTTTCTTGGCGCGGCCCAGCGGACAGCTGTGGAAGGACACACGGTGTGCCGATCACGCGAACAGCTTCGATCCTCCATTTTGCCCCTATTTCCGAGAGCAAATTGCGCTCCCTTGATAGGCTGTTGCGCGTAATTGTTGCGAGGAGAGGCCAGCGTTTAAAGGTTCTCGCGCCCGATTTTATTTTCAGAGCAAATCAACACCGAGAGACGTTTTGGTGCGGCGCGAACGAAACCTTCTCGCGCACTGCAATTTATTTGCTGGCGATATACTGTCTTGCGCGCATGAAACCGCATTTTTCTCACTTGGTACTCCCTCTCTCTCTCTTTCTCTCGTGATAGTTAGCATAGAGACCCGAAGTTTTATTGCTCGAACAATCGGCCATTATCGAACGCTTCGTATCTCGATAATTCCTAACGACTGACACTCGTCGTCGACTATTTGGTTGAGAAGAGTTCAGGACGATCGTCATTTCAGCGATTAAACCATTCGCCTTGTAATATCGTCTCGTGATGGAGATATCGAAGTTTATTAATCCTTAAAGGACCAATGCCGCCATTTAAGCGGCATGGCACTTTTACTTACTGGTTCCAATGCTGCTTATATGACGGCAAAAATCATTTTATCACTTTTACTATTTACATATTTGTTAGGGTATGATTCGTGTTAGAAACTAAACACACAGTGTGTAGTGTATTATATTTAATATAAAACAAAACGGAACGACAGCGACTTGAAATACTTTCGGACCGTTAACGATTAATACTGGAACTGCTGGCTAAGACTTTTTGCTTTGCGATTATAGAGGTTCGAAGCCACTTTGGTGAACAATTTTTCAAAAAGCTCTGCATGGACTCTGAATGGATATACATAATTTGTTCATTATTGCAACGCAATGTATTCTTCGGTCCATTTATTTTAATCGCTACAACCGTAAATCACATTGCAAGAGGATCAGTCCGATTGGCAAAGTGATTGCAGTCGTGTCTTGTCCATGTGTGGTAAGATAACCGCTATCAGTTATAACACTTTATCTGACCTTGCGATAGATAAGACAATCACTGTGTTACTCACATTGTTTATCGATCCGTGGAGATCAGACGATCTCTGACATTGACAAGGCTGATTCGACGCATAAGCGTTGACAAAGATTTTTTCGACATTCCGGAACCGGTTGCTCGGTGCGTCGTCCCAAACACGGTGCATCACAGATTTTTTGATCGGACGAAGAATAGTACGTAAGAGACCATTTACATTACAATCTATCGTGTAAGGTACACTACTCTTGCCACATGAACTGACCCTTCCAACATACTTCATCACACCCACAAAAATCCTCGAGAGAATGAGTTGGCAACAATCACCGCGGTTAATGAAACACTCTAATTTACTCAACAGCCGCCTACAGCCTAATCATTTTCTGTTCCAGGTACGTCTACTACGCGTCCCCGTTGTCACTGTCGCCCACGAAAAATCCATTTCCAGTAAGTAAACCATCTCACCTCACGAGTCGGATCTATCGATCTCGTTCCACCCCCGCGCCAAAGATCCGGCGTTCAATTAAGAGGAGCCTTAGCTCGGCGAAACAATCGATTATCCTTATCGAGCGTCTCGGAGGACTGGTCGTGGGGGACCAGGCTATTAATAGTTCTCTCTCTCGGAATCGGAATGTGATTCAGGACTTTCACTGTCACCTCCTCGCGTGAAGCCGGCAGCGGACACGCGAGCTGTTCCACGCACGATATACATACACAGCCCTCTCTTTCCCGCTCTCTCTCTCTCTTTGCCTCGATCTCTATCGAATTCACTCCAGTCTGCTACCTTTTTTTCTCTGCTCCTCGTTCGCTATCGACCCGAGGAGCCTCAAGTTTATGCAGATTTCGCAGATTCCTCTCGCACGCACGCGGTTCGTGTGCTCGTACTTATGTCGCGCCGACTGAATCGTAATTATTATCACTCCTTCCCCCCCACTCCATCCCTCCTCATCGCCGACCCCGCCAATCACTCATGCGACGCGGCTATGAATAATGCAATTAATTAGAATCGGATCCGCGTATTTTTCGAGGAATCCGCTTTTTATTCGCCCCACCGTGGGAAATCGCGATTTTATGGCCCGACCATTTTTATAATTGCTTCTCACGACCGATCGATCCAGATCCTCCGCGTGTCTTGTCGGCCGTGTGTTTTGTTCTTTTCCGATCGGCCGTTGATCCGTCGCGTCCGCCATCGGTTGCCGGATGATTAATGAATTAGTGCCGCGGGGAGAAAAAAAAAGAAGGAAGATCGAATAACCGATGCAAAATAAATCGAACGGAATCGAATGTATGGTAATCCAGTATAAAGCGTTAATGGCGTTCCTCGATTGCCCGCGGTGAGACGTCTCCGTTAGCTTCTGAACTTTTTCAAGGTTCAGAGCCTCCTAGTAAAATCACTGTGGCAAAAAAAAATATTCTATTTAATGAGGTTCTCGTCGACTCACCCCGTATATCCCACGGGTGGATCCCTGCCATTAAACACGTATACTGGGCTTCGTTCCGCGGCGTGTCTCTATTTCTCTCTGACATCGGAACGACATGCTTGCACGCGACTGTGCGGCGAAAGGGTTCGCGAAAACTTTCGCGAAAAAAGGAAACGAACGAGGCGTCCACGGCGCGGCGCGGCGTCGGGAAGGAATAATCCCTTGTTCCCGGTAAATGATCCAGCATTCCGATACGCGTGCACGTGGACGACACCAGTCGTCTTTCTCCAGGGAAACGAGACGGGACGCGAAGCGAAGCACGCGTGAGAGAACGCGCTTAGAAAGCGAGAGGGAGCAACTTCTTCGTTAGGTCGTTCTGTCCGGGGAATCGTCGTGTTGCTACAGATTATCGCATGCCGGCCCTGATGAAGTCCGCCTTCGTTTCTCTTTTAAATGCCGGCCAACGACGCAGCGGTTCCCTCACAGTTTCTCCCGGAGAAACTGATCTACGTGTGACGGACGCTTAATGGCGCGGACGCGATCCTCCTGGAATCTCCTCTTGGATCCTACTTTTTTTTTCGTTTCCGTAATGCGTAATTGCCCAACGTGACCGGAGGTCAGCATCTACGCATGGAATCAGACTGATATGCCTCGTTGCGCAAGTTTGATGCAGTTTGCGTTAAGAGATTATGCAGATTGGGCAGCCGGGAACCGATCCTCTTCGTTTTCTACGGAATCGTCTCTTGAAATGCATTGTTCTTTCTTTAAGATTGAATTTGTAGGGACGTACATTTCGACAATGCCATCAAATGGTTAAAAAAAATTTCTAAAATCATTCTTATGGGAAGAAATAAAAATTATAACGAACCGAATAAACGAGGATGAATTTTTGGATGTAGGTACTTGCGGATCCACCGTGTGTATAGGTACTTGGAAAACGTCGGAGGGCAGCTTGTAGTCGAGGGTTTACCGGCAAGCCGAGATTACCGGGTACCGATAGCGTACGCTCGTGTTCTTTCGGACTTTATTGTACCCGGAATGTCATCGTTCGCGACGGCCGCGATTCGTGTCCACGGGCCGTTTCCCTTCGTCTATCGCCGGGCCGCGCCGCGCCGGCCAGATCCCTTATCGTACGCCACGCTTCGAGCTGTCCACTCTTCGACTTTTCCCGCGAGTGATTTCTCAAGGTTGCCCTCGCCGCGCCGGAGCTTTATCGGCAACGGACCGTATGCGAAAATCGTGTTCACAACGATTCGACCAAGTTGCGTCAACGTTATCGTGTCGTCGGATAAAAAAGCTTTCTAACAGCCGGCGGATATTTCGTAACCGGCACACGAAGACGATGGAAACCGATTTCGCGACAGCACCGACTCGACTCGGCTCGGCTCGGCGCACGTCTGGCACGGATAATCGACACGGAATGAGTGAAGAAATGGTCCGGCTGGTATTACACCGTGTGGCCCTGATTCCAGGACGTGTAATTGCCTCGATATTAAGTCCGGACGGAGCGATCGCGACCCCGTGGCCGATCGACACCACGTGCCACCGCGATAGATCGGTGAAAGTACGCGTTTGCGTGCGTCGAACTTGTGGACAGGCTTTAATCTTTTCGATCGCGAGATACCTTTGCTGACTTCGACATTTTTTCCCGGGGAATCTGAATAATCTTTCGGTACGCGGTTTCTCGCGTTCGTTTCCATCACGCTCCTCCTTAACATGCCATTTTTTTTTCACGGGAATAGCATGGAGATTGTCGAAGCTAGAAAAATGTGTTCACTTTGTATGATTTCTCTGAATTTCTGTTTGCTTAGACCGACTTGATCTTTCTTCGTAAAAACTTCTGACTCCCGCGTCGTTTACAACCACAGAACGATCCTTGCGTGATCCAAGGCGTGCAGCTATTCGAGAGGTGCACGGGAAGGTCGACGGTTCGTGTTCCCTGGTGGCAGCCACGGGCACGGGTTCGGGTTCGAGTTTGGGAACGGAAACCAGTTTCGTTCAGATCGTAGCCCGCGGCAACCTAGATCTTCCTACGATCTCGGAGATGTCACTCGGTGACCTTCGCCTCTTGAACCGTTCCACGAACCGTTTTTAGTCATCCGGGCCGAGTTTTTACACCTCATTCCGCGGGTTAATTGTCATTGACTCAACCGTGTGGCGATCAAATCGTCCGATCAAATTGTGACATCGCTGCGCTGACCTGGATCTTCGTATGTCGGTGCTTGTGAGATACTCGTTCGACAGGATTTCGGTATGCTAATCGGTGCTTCTGAAACCAGAGGTGGAGCAATTTTTTAAAATGTTTAACACGGTGGTGTGAAATTTTGCATTTCGCGTCGATCTTAAAATTCACATTAACTTCAATCTCGAGTAAAGTTTTGTCGGCTTTCGTGCGCATACTCGAATGCAGAAGTGTGCCGCAGTGGGCGTTAATGGATTAATAATACGCGCAGATAGAAATAACAAAGAGAAGCGAAGAAGAATTATATAATAATCCAAGTTAGGATTACAAATGCTGCTCGCTCGGTTTCGTCAGCGTTAGACGAGTTGCTCAAACGCGAGGATAGAAACGATCCCCGATTCTCCTCCTTCACAAAACCCCGAGGAAAAAAGGAGCGCATTAATCTTCGATATATATGTATCCCGGGTTCTTTAATGGAAGATTTGAATGGCATTCTCCTGGCATAGCGTGTCCACGCGAGTTCTCTCCCCCTGGTTGGAGGTGCAACGTGCTCCCCGGATATCTGGGTTATGTTGCACAAGAGCGACGTTGTGTCTGGTGACGTGTCTGCCAGAGCGACCATTCTCAGCGTGCATAGCAAACGAGATCTCTTCGCGCGCAGAGCCCGGTGCAGCAACAACCACCACCGACTCTCGATTGGTCAGCGGGATCGGTAACCGGTATTTAGAACGACTCCATTGTCTCTGGACGGATAACGGCGGATTAATCGGTCCCGCGAGTCTCTCGAATCTATCGGCGCGCACTGCGCACCAGAAACCGCGGAACCCGACGACGATCATTGTGCGATCGATTGCGATAGATATCGGTCCTCGATCGAGTCTTTTCCATTCGAGGTTTCGTCACGATCATCGGCGAACTCTCTATCCCATTAATTGGTCGGTTCGAGGCCGATTCTTCAGGTTCGTTGCACGCTTTCTTAGTATGTACAATTTTCTAGACAATTACAGCCAGCTGCTAGATTAATGTCTTTTAAACGAAGAATAAAACATTGAAATTTTTTTCGTTCGAAAGCCTCGCTTTCGCTGGAACGGGCATTTGTCAAAAACCGGATGCAAGAAGATGGAACGCGACGACTAGACTGTTTGACTAAGATCGGGATCGGTCGGTTTTTTCGCGGGGAGTAATAAGTTGTCGAAACTAGTTACTCCCGGCGGTAAATGCGAGCATTAAGCTCTATGATTTCCGAGCGAGCGAGAGATCCATTAGACGAACGACATAATGACAGACCGCCCTCGATACCGGTCCTTTTTCCGGCCGGTTCCACGGTTGCTGAAGAAAGCACTGCCTCCGTTGCACCGTGCCGCCAAGAAAACAGGCTTCTCTCTCTTTCGCTCTCTCGTTCGCTCTCGATTCGTTCGGCACACTCGAATCATTGAAATCGCGTAGCAATCATGGCCGCGCACTCGCAACGAATCAATCGGCCCTTATTATCTCGCGGGAAAAACGTTTGCGCGGTGCACAGCCCCCGCTCATTAGTACCTGGAATCCTTTTCTTAGCGATTCGCGATTACCGGTTTTTCTTCGGTTATTAACGGGACGTGTTCCCACGTATGCACGGTTTGCGAATATTTAGTAGTCATGGGACGCCGTACGCGGCGGCGCGTTTCAATGCCGTGCGCGCCTACCATTCGGCTCAATTACGTTTACAACCGGTGGGTCTTTTTTTTATGTTTCTTTTGATCCGCGAAACCACAGCGACAGCGAAGAAATAGTTTATAATTAGGAGACCGGCGGGAAGATTAAAAGCGCCGGCGTGGCGTCCCACGTCCCACCAGGCTTTGGTGAACGATATTAACGCATAATAGTCGTCGAATTTGTTTGGCAATGGCTGTTAATTCTTTTTCCATTTTGTTAGTTCAGACGCGAATAAATTTCGTTAAAAAAGAACGAAATCTCCAAGCTCGAATTTGTTACGAGCCGAGGATTGGCAGATAAGGCGTGACCGAGGTTTTTTTTCGAATGCAAGAGGTAGAGGTTATCACGGACGTGCCAGTGGTTGTTTCACCAAAGGGTTACCAGTAGAAAGGAACATTGTGGACGTATCGAGTGTATTCTAATCGGGTTGCCACTAGATAGGGAAGCAGAATAGATGAAGATAGGGTATTTGGTAAAATCAGCTCTCGTAACTTATAAGATTCGTTAATAACCCTCGAGCGGCAAAGGGTTATCCTAGTGGGATTAGTTGCTGGTAACTGGAGTTTGAAAAGGATGTGTTGAATAAGATTTTAAGACTTCTCGAATTGTCTAATATCAATACACTATATTCGTTGTATCGTGATATTAAGGTATATTTGATTATAGTGTAATGTTGTCGCGGAATCTAAATCCCGAAGTCGCGTTTTTCACGCACTGAGGAATGCGAGAGTGTACTTGAAGTACCTCGCTTTGAATACGGAGATACGTTAGTCGCAGAGACTGATCGAAAGGGACTATAAACCCGATCTCGCGAAGCGTAACGTGTAACTTTGCGACTTGTACTAGCCCATCTATGGAGAAGTTTAACCCCTTTTTATAGTAGGAAATTCAACCAAGAATGATGGTGGGGTCTTAGACATCACGCTGACATTTTTCCGAATTTTCAAAAATATATAAACTTTTCCATAGGGGTTAGTTGTTTATTTGGGTGTACTTAACCAGACCTCCTGTACGAAGACGTGGTTGCAAGAAGGAAGTGAAAAAGTCACGCAGGCGTAGCCTCCGTACGTAACAAATTCAATACATTCACAGAGAAGTACCAAACCAATCCACAAAGTGCATTACTTTTCCACAGTCATAAGTGTAGAATATATCATAGAAATTCTCTGTCGGTAATTGCACATTGTAGACCTTATCTCAAGGGACAATTGAAACGTTCCAGATCATATTTCACTTGACTACATCTATCCTTACTTCTTCGAGATAACCCCGTCAACTTTGGATCCGAGACGGTCGCGATGCATTAGCAGATTTTCTCTCCGCACAGTGTTGCGTTTATCGATATCATCTCGAGGGAAAGCAGCGAGGAAATATTCCCCTCGACATCCAGAAATACCAGCCAGCTCTAAAGTAGTCGCACAATCAGCCAGAAATGACGTAACGGCCTCTCGTGCTCGTGGACGTTGTAGGCGTCAGTGATTTTCAAACGAGAGACTTGTTAGAAAGCCAGGAATACACTGGTTGGACAGTTTAATTCATCAAAACGATAATGCCCCGATCTCGGGGCTAATTCAAATATTTTCTATTTCAATGACGAGCAAGAAATTTCAGTCTCGATAATAAATGATTCCGCCTCGCGGATAACTGTTTAATAATATAATAAACAACCTGTTTCCCAACAAGTTTCGGTAAACCCGCCGCTCCGGGTCACCGATGACGAATGATCGCTCGTCACGAGACACCGAGGAACGCGAATTCGTTGGCCAGCTAGTCAGAAGGATCCATCGATCTTTCGCTAGACTTTCGACTCCGTTCCCTGGCACTTAGATCATCCGGCGAAAGTGAAAACCACGTTTCTGGAGCGTGTCGTCAGCTAAACGCGTCTTTGACATTGTCTGCTCCTCCCACGCAGTCGTGATCTCTGGGAATTTTTTGCACTTCGAGTATGACAGCTATCGACGTGTTCTTTGCGTAGAATTATTCTACGGACACTGCCGAGTGTAATGCCATTTATCTTGTCGACACTACGAACCTCTAAATATGTTTAACACATTCACTGCCAGTCAAAAGAGCGTTTTGCCTTGAACGCCATGATTTTATTTTAAGAGAACCACATAGATTTTCACAAAATATAATGATATTTTGTTGCAGATATAGTACTAAAATGGATTGACAGTTAGAAAAAAAAAAACACTACGAGACATCTCATAGCTGGCAGTGTTGAAAGAGACGCTTCGCTTACTACGAGATATCTCGTATCTTGGCAGTGAATAGGCTAAATAATTTTTTAATTATTTTTACAATCGAGCATTTTCACGACAAATGTGAGAACTTTTCGGATCGACACGATTGACAACGAGTGCTCGAAGCAACGAATCCGAGAAAGGAAGCGGCAAAGAAAAAACCTTGAGGGCAAGGCTCGTTACCAAGGGCGTCTGTTAGGTCTACTAGAGACACACCTTCGGCTCTTTCCCTCGGAATATCATTAGAGGATACCTGAACGTTCGTACGTCGGATAAATATTTAAAAGCGTGCAAGGACTCTCTGACCCACATCGTTTCATTCACTCGCGTCTCGTATGTCGCGCGCGTCCTTTCCATTTCTCCGTCTCTGCCGCTTTTATTAGACTTGTTAGTCCGTTGGCGAGCCGTTGGTTCGATCTTGTCGCCGATGAGCCTATAGACCGAGTGACTCAACGTTGCAAAGTGCAGCGAAGGTGGAGCTAACGATAAGTTTCTTGAACTCGTCTGCTCTCCAGACGACTCGGTCCACTTGACATTCAATTTTCATTGGTGAGAAGAGCTCTTCCCGGAGCAATTTAAAAAGCTATGGAGGGTTACACAAAAATTGTTTAAAAAATTGAATTTTCGCCGCTAAAAACGAGTTTCCCGTCCACCGTGCGATGTCGCGAAGCGAGCAACCACAAAGACCGCAGAACCTGTCCATCACAGAAGGATTTAATACCGAGACGTTTCAACTCGGTATATTCCGGCGTCGGTTAATGATGTCAGAGTCTGAAGAAGAAGGAGGCGTGGAGGGAGGAAGACGGAGCTTGTAGGGCACGCGACCGACTCTCGCTGCTTGCGAAGGATTCGATCCAAGGTCGGCTACCAACTAGGATTATCCGTTGGAATCCTCCTCGCTCACGCGGCGCTACTTAAGCTGCGACGCTCGAGCAAAACGTCCTGTTCTGTGCTGTTCCAGAAGAAGGCGGCCCGACTTCGCGTTTTCTCCCGAGGTCGACCGGACGAGGGGGCGAATGACTCCGGGGGAATTTACGGTGGTTAATCTGTATCTGGACCCCGTGTACGCTGTCCTCAGATTCCCTCGAGGTCCCCCTCCAGGTTCCCTCGTATGCATAATTCACGCTCGACGCCGAAGACGACGCTTAACCTCTCCGTGAGCCCGGACGACTGTATTGAACCATCAATCTCCCGTAGTTCCACTGCTCGTTTTACCCCGTCGCGATTAATGCCACGGTAGGTGTCTTAAAACCTCGTTTAGTGTCCCGGGAATATGGATTTATAGAAGCAAATGATGGTGATCCCGCGAACACTCCGTCGATCCTTGATCGATGCGCCTCTCACGAGTCTGCGGTTTTCCTAGCCGATGTTTCTTCGGGGTTAGGGCAGTCGATACCCTTTGGGACAGTTCAGTCCGAGGATTCAACGATCGATAAATTGAAACTCGACGCCTGTGAATCCCACGTAATGTTTCCGGTTTGTCCATCCGGTTGCTGCCAGTTGCTCAACACTTGCCAACACTTGCTCAACACTTGTAGGGAATGGATAGTCCAAGTTCCACTACCTATCTGCTATGTACAACTCTTTATTGACAAACTCATATGTACAATGTGTACACGCGGAAAAACTCGCAGCTTATACACGAACGAAAGCAACGACGACCAGCAAGTCGTCACGAACCTAGCTAATTTCCTAATGAGCTCCGACGCTATTTCCGAGGGCAATATAAAGGGCCTTGGAGAGTGATGGGCGGAACGTCCCAGGCGGGGGGGAAAAACGGACACGGAAAATGATCCATTTTCGCCAACAGAAAACTCCGGGCCCACGCGAATTTGGCTACTAGATGCGGAACAATTGCGATAGCCAAGCCCGCGCTAAAATCTTGGGCAAAACCCAGGAAATTAGCGACCGGTTAGCTTGCGGTATAGGCAATGCAGCGGCAAGGCCGCTACAAATCTTTTTATCGATTCTTATGTCAGAAGAATTATTGGCTTAATGTATACGTGGTCTATTCAGTTTAGTAATTCATCTTTTGTATAATGATCCCCGGCGATAGAGATGTAAGATTGTTCACCTCGGTGCGATCATGTATAAAATTCCCAAGGATCCGAGTTATGCTAGATCGCGTTAGATCACGGCGGATCAGAACGCATTCCATCGAAAAGTCGCGTTCCCGCGTTCGTATCTGACCTTAGCCGCCGAGACTGGTCTCGAGTAACGTCGACGATCAGTGGAGGAAAGTAATGACGAGACAGGCTGCGTTAACCGGATGATTCATTGCCGCAGAGCGGAGCGGAATGAAGCGGAATGGCGAGGCGTTCGCCCTGGAGGCTTCTCTCCGCGATTCCCCATCCGTTGCTCCGCCGAGTTCGTTCGTCCGTCCGTCCGTCCGTTCGTCCGTTCGTTCGTTCGTTCTTTCGCTTGGAATGACGGGTTTCGCGTTATCCGCCGAACCACTCCGCCCGCGGAACGATCGAATTACTATGGGGAAATTGTGGAAACCGCTTTGGCGATTTAACTGTAAACACGTCGGTCGGCCTCCGCCCTCGGACAGTCGAGTCCAACTTTTGTTCTTCGAGAGAGACTCGCAAATTATTTTTAATTAATTCGAAAATTCGTTCGGATCAATCTTTAAGATTCTTACCTCAGTTCGAACATCCTCCTTGTGCTCTCCGCTAAATTAACGGCGATAAACGCTCGTTATTTACTCGGCAAAGGTATCATTCCGCCGACTCTCCATCCATCAAACGATCAACCTCACCAATTATAGGATCATTTTAATGGACGTCAGGAATGGCAGCCTCGTTCCGAACATTTTCATTATCTCCTCAGCTTAATTGACGACGCGACAAACGTTCGCCGGTTACGTTTCCCTCTCGCGTTATTACCTTCGGTTATGGCAAAGATATAAGAGGCCTGGGGGCGAGCGAGGGGCAATCATTCCCGTCCGCGAAACGTCCGTTTGCGGAACGACGTTTATGGTTGCGTAATGCGGCAAACAAGTGACAAACGTTTTCGTGCCCGTGTACAAATGACCGCGATCTATCAGACCGCGATCTCGAGCGGATTTCGAGGCTGCTTCAACGGAGGTTTAGCGGTCTCTCTCTCTCTCTCTCTCAGCGCTCTCTCGTAATATCGGATCACTTTCACGGAGAAGAAACCGTGAAACGAGGTCGTTGGCTCCCACGGTGTTACATCGGGCTCTGCTAGAATCCGGAGTCTAGATTCTCCGGTTAGTGGGATTAAACGGTTACAGAGTCGACACGCCACGCTGCGGTACCCACACGGAAACACGGCGCATTGTTTGATCGTTCGAACCGGGCCCGATCCTTCCGTATCGAAACGTGTGTGCTTGTACCTTGAACCAAGACCGCGTGGGCGTGGAAATGCACCGTCCCACGGAAACGAGTTCTGGTTGTTTGCTTAGCAAGTTTCGCTCGATGTCCACCAACCTATTCGGCGAGGATCCATTTTCAGAGCGACGCTGCGCTTTGTGCGCGAAGGCTCGCGAAGGTGACGGACCTGCTCTGGATCTCCATTTGGTTGGTCGAACGTCCTTTTCCTTCGCTAATGCAATTTTTCATGAAATCTTCGATTTCGTTTCTTCCGGACTAGCAATGTGAATTATTTAATTGCTTTATTCGACGTCGCATAACGTTAAGCATTGACTTACAAATCTGCAAATTATCGTTTCACGCGATAATTCGTAATTGTATTTCGATCTCGTCGAGGTAGTGCAGCTCTGCGCAGGCGTTGAAGTCCCCAGAGACGCGATCTGTCGGTAAGGAAGGTTTCTACAAACTATAATATTTTTTGCAATCCATTGCACTTCTTTACACGTTTTTCCATACGTTTATAATCCATTGTGATATGAATAAATCCCTTTATAATTTTACGATCCTTTGTTCGTGTCGCATGAAGATCCATGCGTCTACTCGTGATACAGGTTCTCTCGCAGTTAACAGTTCGTTTGCAGTAGCTGTTAATTCGATGCGAGCCCTTTTTGATGAATTTCTTGCGACCAGTTGGACGATTCAAGCCTGACGCGGATCCGTCGTGGAGGATCGATCGCTAGAACGGTATTTAACGGAGTTAACGGCTTCGCAGTTGCTCTTGCGCCGGTTCTTTCGCGAAATCACGCGGAAGGTATCCCTTGGTAGCGATCAGGCTCGCAGTGGGACGCGACTCGCTTAATAAGACACAGTTACCGGGCGCCGTGTCGAATCGAATGGGAAAAGGAAACATCGAAGGTTGACGGTTCTGGAAGTCGTATAGCAGCGTGTTTCTTCTATGCCCATTGCCTTCTGCGCTATTTCCTCTCGATGTACCGCTACACCGGATGAATAAAGCCAGCGGAGATCTAAGGCGGATGAACAGTGCGCCTACATCCTCGATTATTTAATCGTAAACTTGATCGCATAAAATTGATAATTCTATTTCTTGATTAATCGGGGATTATTGAAAGCGGCGCATCATAAAATCCTTCTTTGATAAACGTTTTTGGTTATCGAAAACGGCTTCTGATAGAAAAATCGACCGGTTTCGCCAGTGTTCATAATTCTATAATCGTCAGACAGCTCTTGTGCAAATCACAGTAAAAGTTTACACCGTTCACGGTCCGTTCCGCTACAGCTCCGTGGACGCAGCCGATTCCCATTTAAAGCGGAGGTTAACGATCCGGCCTATACGTTGTTTAGTTATTTTAAACGCGCGTGATAAAACGATTCCGAGTTAGATGGTCGCTGAATCCAGATAATCCTCGGCTGTACAGATTGAAAATGCTTCATCATGCAACGCTCTAGCCTAATACAGGAATCGATTTAACTAGAAAAAGTAGGAAGATACGCACCAAGCAATATCCGTGCTCGATTCACTCGATCCTATGTTATTAGAGCCATTGTGAGACGGGAAATAGTTTTATGCTGGTAATAACTTACGATGTTGCATTGAAAATGTTCGGAAATCCAATGCAAAATTGCCGAAAAATTTGTAACAGTATCTGAAAGATTGTACTATCGATTGCGCCGTTTATCGACATCGATTTCCCTCACTGTAAAAAGTCGGGAGATCGAAGGTCGTCTCTCGCCCATGGGGATAATTTCCGCGGCTCTCTACGCACGAATACGCGTTCGTTGCGTGGTTTCGTTCTTACGCAGACGTTTTATCGTGGTGTTCGCACGGCCCGCGTTCCTAGAACAAACCCCAGTTATGGGTTTCTGTAAACTCGAACAGGTAATTCCATTAGCGGACGCCGGGAGTGGGTGTGTTTGCGGCCGTGGCCGCGGGCTGCTCTCGCTCGCTCGCACACGTGTGCTCGCTTCGCCTGGCCGTTTTACAGTTATCCACGACGGATTTTTGTGGGAAAACCGAGGCGCACGAACCCCGTGGATCACGCTTTAGGGACGAGTCGTGAGTTACTATGCACGCGTCGCCAAATACGGAGCATAGAGCTCGACCGGTGACCCCAGTCACTTTCGTTTATCGCCTGACTCACGGTAAAAAAGATTCTACGCTCGAAATTATGAGGCAATTTATGAGGCTACGAGGCAATTGTTATATTCATCCGATTCTACGTATCTTGAACTATATGTCCACATAATTTCATTGTTGTATTTTATTTTCTTTGCGCCCTCTCTGAATTTTTTGAAATGTCAATAGTGAGAAAAATGTATCGGCGATAACTTAAAATTCAGATCAGCTTCCACGAGCCCCGGCAATTCCTCGAGGGGACAAGAGACGGAGAAAGCTGCGCACCATTTTTCTCCCGCCGATTAAGAAAGTTTTTCGCCGTTGACAGGGCGCAGATTAAGGTCGACCTTGTTATTACACCCTTGTACGACCAGTCGCGCGTCGATTAATCGTTCTGTTCACGTGTGTCCGACGGCGATTCCGTACGAGACCGACGACTCTGTACGGCCACGACCGTGTTTATCGACGATAACACGGATCTTTGGCTCGGTGACGTTGATTAATTGCTGGGAAAGCGAAGAGCTGTTCCGGAGTAAGGGACTTGTTATTGAAATGGTTGAATGTCGCGCGGGGGAACGGTGATACAACATGTTGGTAAACATGGCGAACATATTCTGTGCGAGCCTCCGATTTATTTCGTCGTGCGCGAACAGATCCATTTTCTATATTTTTAGAGAAATTTTATTCACGATTTTACACTATTTTTTATTTTTTGTTTTATTCATTTCGGGAGTAATCAAGATTTCTCTCTAATTTAAAAATGTTCTTAGTTCTCTCAAGGTCTTCCAAGGTCAGGAATTTAAAAAATAACAATAAACATCGGACATTTTCGAAATTCAAGATTATCGAGGACTGAAACAAGGGGAACAATGAACATTTATGTCCAACGAATAATCCAACGCACCGTACAACTTCAATATTGATTCTACGGAGAGCAGAAAATTAATTTTACGCTCACGTAGTATAGTACTACTACGCACGTACACACGCGAAGCAGCGAAAACACATGTCATCTTCGCATTCAATCAGTCGGAAGCCGTGCTACTAGGATGCTTTCACGTAATAGTGTAGGAAGTGAATGTAACGAGCTGTGTGTACAAGCTTCGTCATGCAACCAATTAAATAATTACTTTTTGCACGGTTCAATTTCCTCTGTCCGCTCTTTCATTCCACACGGACCCATTTTATTTTCCGCTATGCGCCGGCAACGCAAACTATCATTAAGAGATCGATTCGATCCGGCTCTTGCTTGTCTGAAAATTTATAGACTTTCATCGACGGACTGCTGAAAATAGGCTTGCCGTTTTATCAACAATTTCACCGAAATCGAAAGTTCGAAAAAATCTTCAATTCTCTTCACTGTGGCGGTGGCCATATTTGGTAATGGCTATAATTCGACTAGTTTGTCACGGGGCAATTGTATATCGGCCGGTCGTCGTCTGACATTTCTGTTGAATTGCGAAATTGCCTGTTATTGTTTCGCGTGGTTACGGTCTATCGGCACGGTTTATGGCGAACGCGGAACACGACAGCAACGAGAGGGATCCATGGGGTACCGTGACACACCGATCGTCCTTGATCCGAATTAAGATGTACCTTTAGAACCGTGCACGCCGGTTTCGCAATTGAGAGATCGATGGATCGAACGGAGCCGATGCAAAATCACTCTGTGATTTCCTTGCCGTTCGATGAAATGGTAAGTCAGAAAAAAGGAAAAATAAATTAAGAGAGAAGAGAAATTAAAGAGAAGAGAATTATTTGGAGGAGAAGAGACTTACTCGAATCGATCCTTGATCCGAATTGAGACATACTATCGGAACCGCGCGCATGGGTTTCGCAATTAAGAGATCGATGGATCGAATGGTGCCGATGCAAAATCGCTGGGATCATCCTTGTCTTTATAGGCATTTTTCTGCTGGCCGAAACGCAGCACGATCCTTCTTCAATTATCGCAAGAAATGCCGTTACGAGAATAATCGCGCTCGTGATCGGCTCGCTTTGTGCCGTTTCATCGTGGGCCTTTCTTTCCCGTTAAAGACTGCGCCGTTATTTTTGCCTGTACCCGCATGATGCACTGTCAAATATTGGAAATGGGTTTCTTTTTTCGGATGTATTTATGGCGGAGCCGTGGCGCCTTCTTTTGTCTTGCGCGATCTTAAATGAAAATTTTACAATCGAGAAGAACATTCATTTTCGAGAGCTCGTGAACAGAGTGCAGCTATATTGCAAACCTATTTGGCGTGTGGACTTTTTTTCTGAACAAATTGATGGTTCAAAGTGTCGCTTTTTTCAAGGTGTAACGTTAGTTCGATTGTTAGAATTAGATTCGTATCGTCAGTCGTTTTTGTACGGCAGGCCTCTAGGCAGTAGACATTTCTACGTAACTGTATTATATTATACTATGTTGATAGCTTGCCGAAGATACGGTAACACATTTCAATTTTCTTCGTCTTAATTGACTTCAGAGAGTTCTGATAACGGACTGGTTTTTCGTTCGACACAGCGTGGGAACAGGTCCTCCATGTTTACTTTAGTTCCGTTTCGAAATGTTGTCTGTTCGTAGCAAAGACGCGTTAGACTGCTGACTGTGGCAAATTGATTCTCTTCTTGATATTCATTCGTTTCGGGGACAGTCCGCTCTGCCGTGTTCTGCGTGTTATTCTTGGCCATGACTGGCTGGAAATCCTTAAACTCTTGTACCGAAGAAGAGGAAGTACAAGCAATGTTTGCTTCGGATTTAATACAGTACAATCAGAAGATTCAGCATAAAGTGTCTTCAAAAATAGATTTTAGAAAAGTGCTAAATCTAAATGGACACTAAATTACTACCATCTATACGATCCAGGACTAATGCATCCTTCGACAAAAAAGAATTCCCAAAATCAAGGTCGCAGCATTGCAAGGAAAATCGGTAAAAACGTTAAACAAAACACAGCTGGAAGATGAGCGGCATCGAATAATAAATGGGTCCCAAGAAATCGGGCTCGGGAGTCGACGAGCGGACTCGAGCAGAGTAACTCTTTGCGCGTGGTGGACCTACAGGGGGAGGAGGGTTTCAAGGTGCAAGGGGAACGCCAGGGCGAAGGAAATCGCATTACTACGCGCGTCGTTAACGCCGCTCCGCTGTCGGGGCCCATTACTTGCCGGCGCGGCACGGCGTGGCGGCTCCAGTCTCTCTCTCTCTCTCTCTCTCTCGTCGATCCCGAAAGGACAGGCAGAAAGGCAAAGAAGCCGAGAGCAGCGAGTCAGCCAAGTCAGAGCCAGAGAGCTCTCCGAAGAGAACTCTGAAAAGCGCGCACGGCACGCCTTGAAAACGGCATTCGAACCATGCAAATCGTCGTGATGGCCTCTAAGATCCGCGGGATCGGGGTCGTGCGAACCGTAAACTCTGATACGGACGTAAAGTAAAACTGCTTTTCGAGCAGTTTAAAGACGTCGTGCTCCGGCGCGGCGCGGCGCGGTACGGCGGGGCTGACGAGGCAGCGTGAACGAAAGAACCCGAACGGGTCAACCTTTCCGATCTGCAAATCGACACGACTCGTAAAACTCGTTCAAGCAGCGTGAACGCCGCGCGCCGGCAAGAACGGCTCCGATCCCGAGCGGGCACCGTAAATCCTAATAGAGACGGGGAGGGAACTCTGAACAGAAAAAGAAACAAAGAAGGATACCTCTTCGATCTCGGCCTTTCTTCGGAACAGAGACACCAAACGATTCGCGAGGTCGTCGTAGGCGGCGAGACCATTTCTTTGTGCGCTCTTCCCGTTTAACCGGAGAACCTGCAGCCGGTCGAAATATAATCGACTTTTTCGTGCATTGATTACGTCCTTCTGCGATTGATTTAGATTTACAATTTTGATGTTACACTCGTACCAATGTGACCGCGTGGAACACTCCCGCACAGAGGAAAGGAGGAGGGTCCGCCGCGCCGGACCGGCAATCGCTATCAGCTGCGTATGCAAAGGAGGTTGAAAAGGTGAAAGCATCTGGGATCGCAGCCTCGAAAACCGCAACGCAAAAATACAGTTGCAGCAACGGTGAACGGTTGAATAAATTTACTTAACTAATGCGCGAATCCTCGGACACAAGATGCAGCTCGGGGACACCGGTAATGGCCGAGCGATTACGAGCGTAACGAGGTCCGAAATTATCATCGAATCGAGGTAGCCACCGGTCTCTGCCAGGAGCGGGAGGAAGAAGAAGAAGAGGAACAGCAGCAGCAGCAGGAGGAGGAGGAACATAGGATCCTTGGTCCATCCCCTTGGTCGGCAAAGGATCGCGTTACGGCGTCGATCGGCAGTGTTGCCACACCAACAGCCGGGACCGGCAATAAATTACGAAGATTGATGTTTCGCAAATCAAAGGAGATCTGCCGGAGCCGCTCGCGCCGCTCTCAGAAGAACGCTCTTAGGGCTCAACCCTTTCGTCCTCTTTGCAACCTTTGCCGTTTTGCTGCGGCTAGACCGCATTTTTTACCATTTTCGGACGGCTTACCTGGCTCGCTGTGCTCGAGTCGGCAGGGATCGAATAAACTGCTGAGAAACGGTCGTTACTAAACTGTATATTTTATTTTATTACAGACAAAATTTAAAAAAGAATCGAAACGAACGCGTCTCTAATTTTCTAATGATCGTTTTCGGTCCCGGCAGCGTCGGGTCGTAGGAATTTCGAGGGCCACGAATATATATATGCCAGTAATTCCTGGTTACCAGGTGGTCCCAGGAATGATGTCTGGGACTTATATTCGGAGGACCCCGCCGGACCTTGTCTCGCTTCTCAGCTTACCACTCATACATCTATCCATACTGGCTGGACGCTGTGTCCCTTATGTCGCTTGTGTCCCTTATGTACGAGCTCCGTATTCGTGTTTGATCGAGAAATGTGGAACTCGGAACAAAAAAGTGTACAACACGTCGCTGTTGTTCGATGCACGAGGCGAGGTACTGGCTAAGTCACGTGGAAGAGGTGTTGAGTTTCGGAAAGTTTGGTACAGGTGGTCTTAGGGCTCTCTTTTATGTTGTCGAGGAACATTATGTACTTCTTGAAAGGATTCTGCCTGCTGGGAAATCTTATATTCACTGGACAACACGAGACTCTGCAGTTCGTCCTTGTTTTAAAGGCCCTCGTTAAAGAGACCATTAGAGACGTTAAAAGACCATACTGTGCTTTATAGTCACATATCATCACAGATAATGTTTGAAATCTTTTAATTACCTGAATACCTCCTGCCAGCCAATAAAACGAGCCTCTGCAGATTTTGCCCATTTACGGACCAAGAGGGAGGAGCAGGGACAGAGAAACCGGGCAAGACCCTTCGGAGAAATTCCTCTGAATTCGAAGGTTAGAAGGCGGGCTGAGTTCTCTCCTCTCCTCTCGGGAGAGGGAGAAAGCGAAAGCTGTGGTCGTGGATCCGGAAGTTTCTCTCGAAGGGAGAATTCCGGTGGATCGTGACGGTGGCCCGCGGCTGAGGTTGCGAATCGGGACAGATAAAACGAACGAGTCAACTGTCGCAGCCTGTGGAGAACAACAGAGAACAAACGGGTCGTGGAAAACCGCTCTGCACAGTCCACGGGACTTAGGTTGCATGCGGTGTGCCACATGATCGGATACTTCATTAATTCTCTTTGTACCATCCATATCTAATCCTTGAGGAAACTCTAAAATACTCGCAAAAATCATTCCGAAAGGACTCGTACCCGAAAGCCTGAACAGTAAAAACCGTAGAACACGATTCTCCTCTTCCTCGGCGTTCCTCCTCGCTTCATCCTCTTAGCTCGGTTTCGTGTTTGCTACTTGGCTGCTGCACCGTTAGCTAACCTCCAGCTTCGAGGAGCCTAGCGGGCTACGCACGTCCTCTTCGACCGATCGAAACCGCTCGATGATCCTCTGCACTCTCAATCTGGCCTCCGCAAACCGGCATTTCATCGCCGAAATTAACCCCTTGCCCTGCGAGCTCTCTCGCACCAACATCCTTAACAATCCCTTACTGGATGAAAAGACAAGTTACAATTTTTAATTTTATTCCAATTCATTGTGAATTTGACAAGACATCAATGGCTACGTAATGGCTAGATTAAATTAAAAACGTCTGTACCCCACATCTAAAATAAAGGGACCCAATAGGAATCGTTCGTGGACCAATCCCGGCCTATTAATCAGCTGAGGAACTGTCGCCAGCTATATACAGTCCAGTGTCTCGAATTTTTCCGGAGATCTCGAGGTATTCGTTCGAACAGTCCGCTGCGCAGCACGGGAATTCCAGAAGCAAGTACCAATAACAAGTTGCCGAAGAATGCCACGAGTCCCACATCTGACGTTCGAACCGTTCGACGATCAGCAGGATCCAGCTACGCAGCGGCGGCAGCTCTCACGAGCAACAATCTATCCAATAATAGCCGCGTATTATCAGATAAATCCACACACAGCTTGGCTACGCTGGCCCAGTACCGGGTGCCGTGACCTCATCGAGACGATAACGCTTGATCACAATGATGGCCACTTCTTGCCCGGCTGAGCACGGTGTGTGGACGGACTCCGACCACTTGAACCCGTGGCGCAGAGTTCAAGGTGAACGATTGAATGCTGTTCAGCGCGCACGATGCGAACCGAGCTTGAGGACTCAGCTTCGAGTTGGTCGAGAAGCTCCCAAATCCTGTTCTTCGATCTCGTGGAATGAGAAGTACAGTACGTTCTGTGGCGATTCTATCTGCTACTCGTTCTCTGGTTAATTTGTTCTTCGGTGGTCAGTTAAAGAAAAATATTTTTTTTTTATTATCAAGCCTCCATTCTTCTTATTTAATTTATCTCTTTCGTCTCCGAGCACTCCGGAATCTTGCACCACGTCGTTACCACCGCTGGCATCGCGAAAGTCTCGCGTTCCGGAAGTCCGCATCGACCAAACGGTCGCGGCGCGGCGCAGCGTGAGGAGTTTGCCAGGGTGGTCTATCGATCGTGTGTTTCGGTACCTGGGACGATAACCTTTGCCCCTTGCGCAACCCTGCTCGGATTATACAATCGTGGATGACGGTACGCAATAGAACGCGAATATAATTACATCGGCTTAGGAACGGCGAGTTTCTCGAGTCGACACGGCTCAGCTCGATTGACACAGCATAGCAGCGCGGCTCGGCGCGGCGCTCCGTCGTCGTCTCCTGAGAGGACAATAGGACAGTAGAACCTCGGGTTACGTAACAACCTGGTCCGCTGACTGGCTCTTGAATTATACAATTAATGCATAACTGTTCTCCGATCTATCTTCGTGGCATGTCAATTGACGGGTTCGATTTTTATCGACCCGTGACACGGCTACCGCTCGACGAGCCGAGGTGTTTCGTCATCCGAGAGACTTCCTCGTGTTTTGATGGGGACTGTCGAAAGCGACCATGGGGAAACTGTAACGGATACTCTTTGTCGACCACGGGAAAAAGAATTCCACTCTGCTCTGGTGTAACCTACAATACGGACGAGTCGAATCTCTGAAATTTAACTCGATCAGCTTAAGATGAAACTTCGCTCGAATGTATCTTTTAGTTAGTCAGCTCGTTCTACTGGCAATCGTTACAGCGCATCCGACACATTGTTACGATCGGCTCGCGCCACAGTAATCAGATTTCCGTACCAGTTTCATTACCACTACAATTATAAGAACTTGATCGTACGAACGGCAATAATTAACCGTTCGTATCGCATTGAAAACGATCGCATGGCGAGAGCCGGAGGATCGAGGTGTACCGTTCATAAAGTTCAGAGCGTTTCTATGTATCTGCGCTTGCTAATTGCATCAATAATTCTATAGTGCTGGAAAAGGAACAACCCTGCGAGAGTACTCCTCGGTGTATGCGAGATATACTTGAACGAGAAGCGTGAATGAAGACGTTCCGTATCGTTATCGGTGTTGCGGCAATTTCTTGGATTAATTTGCGGACTAATTAGATAGCTCTCTAAGAGAAAGGAACTCTTTATGTTACTCGGCTTATATTCCGCCGAGGCGAGGAAAACACGGTTTTCAACTTCGGAAACTTGGAACTTTGAGAACTTTAGGACCGTAGAAACTTGAAACTTTGAGAACTTTGGGACCTTAAAAGCTTGGAACTTTGAGAAATTTGGACCCTTAAAAGCTTGGAACTTTGAGAACTTTGAAACCTTAAAAGCTTGGAATTTTGAGAAATTTAGAAATTTGGAACTTTGGAAATTTTGAAGCTTGAAACTTCGATAACTTTGGAACCTCGAATCTTGTAAACCTTGGAACTTTACGACCTTAATTTTGGAGCCGTGGAACTTGAGGTCTCCAAATCCTTGAATAAATCCTATGCTCATTAAACAAAGAACTGCAGCTACCTGCAAACTTTCTGAGGCAGATTATCTAAATGAGTTAACGAAGACGATCAAAGCCAGATAGCAATCGAATCTCTTTAATCCACCGTTCGCGTTCCCACCCGGATCTCCGCGGGGACAACTCAATCCAATTAACCTATTCAACGAGTTCACAGGATTCCTAATACCCGTCTGTCGCGCAGACCTTTGACCCTCCGTCATGGAAACCAGTCCCTTTTCCCGCGACAGAGAGGCGGGCCCCGGGTTCTCCCGTTTCTCCACAATAACCCAGACGATTGCGAAACTGTAGCTTTGTCTGTCGGACGGGCGAGGCGTCGCGACGTTTCGCGGCGCCATGCGCCACGAAGAGCGAAGGTGGCGTCGAGGGAATCGTGTGCTCGTGGGCGGTTTCGTCCCGGTAAATTCTCTGTCGTAGACTCTAAACCGTAACAGCCATCTTTCTTGGTAGACGTCGACTGGTCGTTTCTCCGCGGAGAATGAGCCAGAAATAAATCAAAGGATAAGAGAGGCTCTAGCATGCGATGGGCGCCACGTTCGCACGGCTGCACGCGGCGTATTGAAATTGTTTAACGCAATTAAAAATTTCCCCATAATACTGAATCATGCCACAATATACTGCAACATGGTTTTCGTTCGTACATCGTTTCGTTCTTTCGTAAAAAATTCCCAAAAATGACCAAAAAGGAGATCATCTCCTAGACAAATTTCCGATCTCTTTCGACGCAGGTACAGTGTCTTCAGAGAAGATAAGAGACACACGCTGAAGATCGTCCGGCGTTTTCCTCGGTTCTCTTCCTCCGAATTTCTTGGTGCTCTGTTATTCCTGTCGTTCTCTGGTCTCAGTCTGGCTGGCAGGCTGGCAGCTTGGTAACGGTAATGGTAAGTGGCGGGATTTACGAGCGGCAATCCACCGTGGCAGCGCCATCGCCATCGCGCGATGGCTTTCGTGGAAATCGCACGCGAAACCGTCAACTTTCGTGCGCCGATTTTTGCTACTGCTCTTCAAACAGAAAGAGAAAGAGAGAGAGAGAGAGAGTAACAGATACAAACGAGCAAGAGATGGAGCAACGCGGAGCGGCCCGGTAACGATCCACCGATAGGGACAAACGTTAATTAGCCGTGAAATGTAACTACCGCAAGCGGTGGCCGTCGATGGGCCCGGTTCCAGCCGTGTAATTATCCCGGACGTGTAATGGACGTAAGTGCGGCCGGTGCCGCGATAACGCTCGACGAATCGTCGATAAACTGTGACTGCCGGCGAAACAAAAGTCCCAAGAAACTGGTAGCAATTTGTTGATCGGCGATCGCCGCCCCGGCTAATGCTAATCTCGCCAGCCGGTGCCAGAGCGGGCCGCCACCGCCGCCCATTAAGACAACGATTCATTCGCTAATCGGTGCCGTGTAATTGCGTCGATCCCTCTCCCACCCTCTCTCTTTCTCTCCATGTCGCCCTACCGTTCCACTATCCCCTTCTTTTTGAGTAATCGAACGCGAGTCGAAATCGCGCTAGTTCATCGAGGATGCTGGTGCTCGTATCTCGCGATCGTCGCGCCCGCGTCGATCTTCCGCAGAATTGTTGCCGTTCGGTGAGTGCGAACACTTTGATCGATCTGTTCGTGTAATTAGCAGGTTGGGTTTCATTGGTAACAGATCTAGAATAATATAGAAACATCCTGCATATTTTAATTGCTTATTCATTGATCGTCATTGTGTTTTGTCTTCTCTGTTACAGGTACGTTCGAACTGTTTTTATCATGTACGCAACAATGGCTCGATGCTCGATGAACGTGGACAGAGAAAAATGTTGTTGACGTAAGTAACGATGTTGAACTAGCTAGAGGATATGGGAAATTTTCGGTGTCGATATTCGTCGCGCGGAGTGTAACTGCCAGCAACTATTTAAAAACGTTTCAGCAATTACTACCATGCGCGCATCTCAATGGAAAGTCAGGCATCCGAATATCCCAGGCGCGTTCGTAGAAGTCGGCAGATAATCTACGGGTTCAGGTGACTGTACGGTACTCGCTTTTAAAAAGTATACTGACCCAGTAACACGTGGGAACATTTAGACACGGGTCTGGCTCTGTTATTCACGGATGCATCTAACGTTTCTTTGTTTTACACGTCGGGACGGTGCGACGACACCGTGTCGTAATGATTTCCAGGATCTCTCTTTCTCGAGCCTTCTTTTTTCTACCCCTCCACCTTCCCACCATTCGTTACCATTTGTTGTTCCTTTTTTTCTCTCTTTCTTTCTCCCTCTCTCCCTCTCTCTCTCTCCCTACCCACTCTCGTTTGGTTAATTGCGGCGCGTGTTAGCGACCCGCTACCGTTTGTTGTTGTGTCATCCTTACGGTACGACCGGTTAATTCACTCTAACCGAGAAATTACTCTTCCGAGCCGTCGCACGCAACCGATTGTGTCTTCTCGACACTCGTAGAAACTCGCCTGACTCTGCGTGATTTGCGCATAATTAGCGCAGTTCTCTGCCCGCCAAGTGGCACAGTCCGCGAGACACTTATTTCGCGCGAGGCGTCGATCGAAGGATTTTCTGCGTTTATGAAAAACTGTATTATCTTTGACTCGTTAAAATCATTAGGAAACAGATGAATGTAGCATTTGTACCCTGCAATAGACAATTTTTAGTTTGCATAAAAATTCGCAGTTGGAGCATATGCATTGTGCGTGATCGTAATGCGAATAATGAAAAAAAAATGTTCTGCGTCAACCGCAGTATCAGCTCTAGTATCAACTAGAAGCAATCCAGCTGATACGCGCATCGGGCAAACATACCTGACAGTCGCGATCAAGTGCATCGAGATTCCCAGTGCGACGGGCGGAGATTTTCTTATCTCGGCGGATAAGCGGCGTCTCTCTGGATTCGGTGTCTCGCGGCAATCACTCAATCGCTCGGAGGAGATAAGCTCTATTCCCACCCAGGTCTCTTGCTAAGACCCAGCGTGCTAATCGCGTCGATTAACTATCAAAATTCCATTGGCGGCTGCGTGAGAAACGGAGGCTTCCGCGAGAAAACCGCGCGAGACGTATCGAATACTTGGCTTACTACTCTTCCACGAAGAGTGGCTGGCGTCGTCGGCACGGTTCACCGGTTAGCGTGGTTATCGGCTCGCCGGGATCTCCGTGAAATTAACGCCGGACTAATTAACGAGAAAGAGATTCCCTTCCTGGTCCCGCGACGCGTCGCCATTGCATCGGATCGCGTTTGACTCGAGCAAAATCGAAAGAGGAAGAAGAAGAAGAAGAAGATACTGCGCGAGAGAGTGTGTGTGAAAGAGAGAAAGAGAGAGAGACCATAGGGAATAGGCGGATACCCGGGGCAAATGGGGAAGACGCGGCGACATTATTTACCTTACGGTGTCCCCTCGCCTCGCTTTTGCTTCGATTTTGCCTCGGTTTTGCCTCGCTTTTGCCTCGCCTCGCCTCGCCGCCGCACCTCCTTCCCCCGAGCGTCGAGTCTATTACGGGGGAGCTAATTTACTCGCCTTCGCTATTCACTTATCTGCTCGCGCCCGGAGTACACGGCATTCCAGAAACGTGGAAAACGTCGGACAGGACGCCGGTTGTTTATGGCAATTACGCACCGAGTCGTGTACCCGAGGATTCCTACCCTCGCCGACGTCACCGGCGAGTACCTCGTTTCACGGGCAACGATCTTCATTAGAATACCCACTCGCTGGATCCCGATCCGAGATCCTTCCCGATCGGAGCTTCTCGATTCGAGCCATCGTTCGATCTCCTTTCTTCGCTGGTTCATTCAGGTTCTCGCTGTTATTTGTAGACTGCGGATCTTTATCTAGCAATGTACTCGAACCAAATAAATATATTAATGTCCAACGATAATTTTGATAAATCGATGGTACTCTGTGGAAAAAATAAGGGACAGGATCGTGTCCGCGGGTGAGCCGGAAATGCGGGTCGCCGGACGTGTACCGGTGTCCCGCGAGAGGCTCTCGAAGGTCAGATCTCGACCGGTAGATCGGGAACACCGATCGATCTAGACGTCCGATCGATTAAGGAGGATAGCATCGGCCGCGGGTGACATTTATTGGTCCTCGGACCGTTCCACGGTGCTTTCCAGGCTGGCAGAAGCTTGGTACACGAAGCTGATCCCCTAAGGAAGACACACGCCGCGCCGAGCCGCGATGTCGGCCGCATTCCATGGTCGGTCCTCCACGTACCTAGGCAGTTAACGACACCCGCTGCTGTTTAGCTTTACGAGCGCTCCGCTTCGATTAGATCTCCTTCTTAACTCTCGACCTCTTCGATGATGAATGCGCCGATTTTTTTTCCATCGACCTCCGTGTCCGCTAACTTCTCTTCTCGTCGAGGAGAGAGAGAGAGAGAGGGAGAGAGAGAGGATTTTGTGGGAGAGAGGGTTTACGGGCAGAAATCGATTGGAACGACCAGCGCGAGATGACTCCCGGGGGATTTTCTATTAGCTCCTGTATCTAAAGTTCGGCGCTTCCTTCTTCGGGGTTAACGTTCCTCTATCCTCCGGATTGATGTTCTACGGGGTTTACGACGGTCTTTTCGATTTTCTTCGGTTACCGCCGCGCCGCGCCGGCCAGAATAGATTGGAACGGGACTGGATAGCTTGAATTGCGCAATAACTTACGCAAGGGAACAGAAGAACTGTACCGGCTGCGCTGGGAGATTGGGCCAACCGAGATGCGATTTCTGGACACTTTGCAGGTTTTGTCGCATTCGTTTTATGGAAACCTCGTAGAGATTGGTGATTATGTTTTTCGGACAGACGAAGACTTTTCGTACCGCAAGAACCGAGCGCGAGAGATGTTTGGGATTCAATCAGGAAAATGAAACGATGCAGAAGGTGTTGAGTAAACTGAACGAGCGAATTCAATGAATAAATTCTCATCCGAGTAAAATTCCAGTCTCTGTTAGGCTACTTCACTACTCGGCTGTGGCTTGTAGATTCGATATAAAACGAAGATTTCATCGAAAAATTTGATGCACGCGAATATAGTGTACCTGTACAAGAACGACGAGGTAATCGAGCTTTGTTGTTTTGGGTCCAGTAGTAACAGAGAACGTCACCGATTTATTTATACACAGAATTCTCGCGAACTTGCTCGGCGAATAATAAGATTGTAGAATGCCTTGTAGATTATTTACGACGGATCGCAGGGCTAATTCAGTGTGAAGTGCAGCGAGTAATTCCGAAATATTTTTCGAGTTGAGAAGGTCGTCTTTCAGGAAAAGACTCGAAGGCAGATCGGCTGCTGCTAAGAAAGATTTTCCACAAGGTTGAATGGCGTGTCTCAATATTTCACAATGAACGCCGAGGTTCCGAAACCGTGAAGCAACGTGTAAGCCTCCTCCTCGAGAGGATCGTTTATCGCCGCATAAACTTGTAATTTCTATTCTTCTCCTTTTCGTTAACGAACGCAGCAGAGACATGGAACAGTTTATTTTCGAGGTAAACATAGAGCCCCGGTAGATTGCGGTAGAAAGTAAGGAAGAAGAAAGTAGAACCCAACCACCATAGAGTTTCAGACTCCGTTTCTGCCACCGGAACTGATTCACTTTTGCTTCGGTACCGACACACTTGGCGTTAGGCGACTGTATTAGATCTCTTTTCTCGGTCGTTTCTCGTAAAACTTTTTTAATCGTCTTAGGATCTTTTACTTAACGGTATTGGTCAGCTTTCGACTTTTCTCACCAATTGAGCTCGCTTTCTGACTCTGTTGACTTCAAGTTGATTCACACTTTGGACGTATTTCCACTTAATTACTTAAATACTCCACTAATCTTTTTGGCTCTATTGCTTCCCAATGAATTTCTCAACAACTGAAACACACTAGGTGAAACTAACTTTTTCCGGATGCTTCGAAACCTCGAGGGTGACAAGACCTCCGTTCCCGTTGTCCTCGTAAAAGGAGCACTTCATTGCCGAGGAACGTAACTCGCGTGCGTTGGCTATCGATTGCAGGTGTGGTTTTACCGATACTGCTTATCGATTTCAAGCGTCCGGTTAGGCGAGCGCGCGCGCGCGTCACTCCCGTCCACCCATAAACCAATCAATTCCCCTGATCCCCGAGCACGGTAAGTGATAAATTCACTTTCGATTTTACGAGCAGCAGCAACTTTCGAGGAAAATCGTATATACAAAACTCGCTGCTGCGCAGCGGGACACGCGCGTTGTCGCCAGTGCTCTTAAATCAGTGTCTCGGTTAATTAACCATTCGGAAAAATGATCTCGGACAGTGTATCGAAAGCATCGATCGGCATCGAAACCCGCCACGGGATACGCAATTATTTGCACCACGTTATTGACGGTTCGCCTCGGGTAGATCGGAGTTTTCCCTCGTTAAGGAAACAGGAAGAAGCGAGGCCGGGAATCGTAGAACTCGAGAACCGTTTCGGAATTCGCAACGTAGATTAAAATAGAGCCTCCGTACCGTAGAACGCCTCTTTCCTATTGGCACCAATTACTATGACTAGTATTTTCGTTATCTATGACACGACGAGGTAGATAGCGGAGTACCAGTTCGGGGCCTACATGGTTTCCGTTATCGCCGCGAATTCTTAGTCAATGAAACGCTAGATCGTTAGTCGGAGGAACCTTAATGCCCTGAGAAAATATCTCGGAGGTGTTCTGTATACTTTCGAGACGTCTACAATTTTTTCCGAACGGTAGAATCAACATTATCCTGACACCAATCAAAAAAATGCTGCGCATTCCAGGTCAACAGATTAGAAATTATCTTTTAATAAAAATCCTTCTTCCTTCTTCTTTAATACTTATATTATTTATTTAACCCTCCGCCAAAATTAAAAAAAAAATTTTATATCTTATTGTCACGTGTTTTTCATTGACAAGTGCTCGTGCAAGTACAACAGTAAAATCGATGGAGAAAGGATACTCGGAGCATCGATCAAAGCCCATGGCAGAACCACGAAGCTGTCGCAATTCCGCTTATGTTCCGGTTCGCCCATTTCGGAGACCGAACTCGCTTCATGTAAACCAGTCTCGAGCTTGTCGCGTGGGCGTGTCGCGACGTTCTCGCGCATAGAGATACGCGGTTTACGCGGTTCCAACAATAAAACACAATGCATCGAGGTTTATTCGTTGGCCTACGCTCAGATCCGCCATTCAAGGTTTCCCTGGAATCGTAAAGCAACTCTCGCGCGGCGATCCCGAGAGAGAGAGAGAGAGAGAAATCTTTATACCTTCGCAAAAGGGTTCACAGCTCGCGGAATTATCGACGACGGTGCAATCACGGGCGCAAGGACGATTTCTAGGAGAAAAATCTGCTTGGCAAAAGAAAAGTAAAAAAGAGAAAGAGAGAGAGATACGAATCGAAATGGGTGTCGTCGGCTCCGCGAATCTCGCAATTAAGACGCGGAGGACACGACAGGCTCGATAAAAGCTGAGTGCGAGAGCATGCGAAGAACGCGACAGCTGAAATCGCGAGGCGAGGTCAGGTGTTATTGCTCGAATCGCAGATAAGGGCGACAGAAGAACAGTTTTACGGCGTGGTTACTTTGATGTAGGTGCTTGGAACCCGACCAACGGGAAAAAAGTGTCGCCCGAGTCTCGGACTCGAAGCATTTTTATTTGTTTTTCCGATGCGGATGCAGGGGATTTTAGCGTGGGGTGCTAAAAATCTGAAAAACATTCTCCCGCATGTATTACGATACCGGGACATGTGAAGAGAATTCGAGAATTTTCTTCCGGGGAAGACGAGAAGAGTCAACGCTTGGCACAGTATGTACCCTGTTATCGGGCTACCGAACGATTAAGCGGCTTTCGCGAAAAATCTGAGGGGGACATGTTCAATTAGTTACGTCCCGCGAATCCGTCAGCCTCGATCCCGATGAGGCAAGAAGCCCGGTCGGCCTGGGGGAGTGACTAAAGGCGAAAAAATCCGAAGGAAGACAGAAACTCTTCCCACACGAAGTTAGGGGCTTGCCGCATCGTCGCGTCGCGTCGCGGCATTGACCTTTAGCACTATGCTCGACGTTAATCCTCCTCTCCCACCTCGCGGCACGACGAAGCGATGAATGAAACGATCCCGGCCATTAATCGTCAAGCCGTTTCCACGAAGGAACGCTCACCTCGGCGCCGAGCTATGCTGATTTCAATTAATTCCACGACATTCCCGGTTTTTCTCACGAGCAGCCGCTGAGCCGGGGTCCCCGCGCGTCTACCTCGGAGTCTAAGAACCGCGATTGTGAGCAGATTCTCGGAGGGTTTGCCGAAGAAAAGCGCGGTTCTTCAGCTGGGTCGGAAAGAAACGCATTACGGGTCGTGCTCGGGCCTAGCCCGACTCTTCTCGAACTCGTCTGATCCGATTCCCGAGGTCACAGAACGCCTCATAATTGCACCGCGCGAGCATAATTGCGATAATGCGCTCCCTCCCCCGAGCTGTCGAATGTGTGCCAACGGCGCAGCGCGCGCTTTGTTCGAGGCGATGCAAATGCACCGACCATTTTATCGATCTTTCTTCTTTCTTAGTCCGTTCTTAAGTGGAGCTTCAAAGTGTGGTAGACGGTTCGTTTAGTTTATTTAACCCCTTGCAATGTAATGGGTGTAATTTATCCGCGAGTCGTTCCACTTTTAACGATATTTAAAACCGAGCAATACGGTTTTTATTGGAACGCAGATTTTCATGTACTCGCATCATCTTTTCAAACTTATTACAAGAGAAGCGTTACCTTGTAAAAATATCAAGTTTACGGAAACGGTATATTTTAGTGCCATTTCAGAGCGGTCGATCCACCGATTCCACCGAAACAATCAAATTGGAATAAAAAGGGATCAACGACTCGTAACATTTGACGAAAGAGAGATAGGCACTAAAGCGATAAAGTGCAGGCTGTCCATCGATGCCTAACGGGACCATAGTCTCTCGACCCTTACGAAAAGCGCTGGAAACCGATCGTCTTCCTAAGTTTCACAGTGGACGTTAATGCAAGGTAATTGCCGTCATTCGATACGCACGCATAAATTTCTTTGAGGACTGCACGTTAGCGGGACGTGGTTACAACGACTCGCAACGCTGATATTCTCTGCAAGGGACTTGCACCATTTAATAGCGCATGATTGCTCGCTAAGAACGTTTAGCCACACCTGCGCCTCGGAGTCTGTTCCCAGGTCTTCCAGGTTCGATTTCACGGTGCGCCGCGCCGGCTGCACGACGAAGAATTATAGCGAGCCTTGCATTTCATCTTGGAAGAACACCGGTTCTAACGCTGTCATTGCAAATGATGCGTTCGATGAATTAATTGCCCGAGAAACTCGGAAAATTTACGATCGATCTCTATAGCCGGTTCTAAATCTAAAAAATTGTGTCTCCTAATTCAATGTTTGCTTGTTCGTTAAAATTATAGTCCCCGGACCGATCATCTTCGCATCCTCAATAAAATTAATCTTTCGATCGAATGTTTGCTTAGAAGGTATTTTGACTCTTGATTAAAATTTTTTCTGATCGAACCGTACCTCTTCTAATCCTAAACAATTCGATCGTCAAATTTCCTGTTTGTCTGAACCGGCTGCCAACGTTCCAAGCTCGGCTTCAAGCTGCCAGCACGTCAACGCAATTATCATTCCTAATGACCCATTGTCGTCTAATAAACGTTGATCGGCGACGTGTCCGCTCGCCGAGCGTGACATGGCTTACCTGGGCGCAGTCCTTGTCAATCACCTGCACAGCCACCTGCCGCATAAAACGATTTACTCCTCGGGCCCCGGAGTTTCTCGAATATTAGACGTCGATCTAAATCGGGCGCCTACTCGCCGCGGTACCCGCCCATTGTTCTACATATCCGCGAGCTTCCGAGAACGGATTCGAGACAATTTCTTTCGCCTATGAAACGGTATATATATTTCCCAGACCTAACCCGTGTAACGACGCGACGCGTCCGTGCAAAAACCGCCGTGTCTCGGCCGGGAGTCCTCTTCCCCTTTCGTAACCGAATAAATTGAAAAAGGTGATTAAGGAGGAAGGTCTACGCGTCGCGACGCGCCACGATGCACGTTTGCCGAAGAGATTTATCGTCCGACGACGGACGTCTGTCATGCGAAACGTTTCTTCGAGTGGCATTCCTTCGGCGAACTTCGCGATCTTCGCTGGAATACCTCTTCCGCATCTCGCGACACTGTTTCGGTTAATAAATAAGTCGAGGTCCGTTCTGCTTGCGGTAAATAGTCGTACGAACTTTGAAGATGATTCTTTGGGATTCTGAACGTTTGCTGGTGAATTTCTATGTTTTTTCTTGAGTGAAATTGTGAGATTCGTCTAGCAGGGGAGTCGCTGGAGGCTTTCGTTGGGAGACTCATCGGTGCTAAAATACTCGGAGCGCCAAGTTTACGTGGATTTAATCCCTCAAGGTTCTCTTCGATAAAAATCCAGAAGTGGATGCAAGAGGCCGCTTATCCAGTATACCGAAAAAAACTCGCAATTCGAGAGAGCGTGCGTCGAGACACGCGATAAAAGCCGCAGTCGATTACACCGAATTTATACGCGACGGGGTCGATTAGCCGCAGCGGCTCGATTATTCGCTGTCCCGTGTTCCCGTGCACGTCGTAATTTCTGACGGACCTTCGGGTGATACATCATCGATGGTAATGGAGAGAAAGCGCGACGACGCTCGGCGTACGCTTTTTTTCGTGGTTCCGTGGTTCAGAGGCGCGTGGGAGTCTCGCTCGGCGTTCGATCGATCGATCGCGGTTCGCCGGTCTACGCGAGCGCGATCCTTTTTCTTCTTCTTCGTCTTCGAGAAAAAAAGAAGATCGTCGATAATCCCAGTCGCGAGGATCGCGATCCCTGTTTCGAGGACGCGTTGAAAAAGAAAAAGAGTGGAAAAAAAGGAAGTGCGGGCATGATGTCGTGGCGCAACGCTTAAATGGCAGCGACACAACCGCGTACAAATTGTCGTAAATCGACAGCGAAATCGCCGACCGATCGAAATGCCATCCGGCGTCATTTGCCGAGGAAAAGCGAGCCCCGATCCATGGATCCAGGAGAAACCGTCCTGCCTCCGCGCCGTTAATCGCGCGATCACCGCTTGTCATTTTCGGTCCCGTTGCTTTCGTTCGACTTGTATACGAGAGGAATAAATCGAGAAAACGATTCGACCGGTCGAAATATGTCCGTCCGCTCGTTGGTCACGCGTATTTAAACCTCGAAGGAGGATCGCCCAGCGGAATCCGTTTTGGCCGTGGTTGTAATTCGAGGCGTTCGAAGTACGCGTTCTTCGTGGAAGAGTCGAAGACGTACGATGGGAATTATCGTTTTTCGCAAGAGCGGAGAACAAGTTTCCGCTTCGATAAGTGTCACCGATACCTGGAGAAGCCGAGATCAGAAGTTGCAACGTCGTTGACTTTATGGATAGATTGAGCAATTATTAGCCGAATGATAAAAATGCTTTGCATCGGTCGCAAGATGCTGCGACGACAACATTGCGAACGGGTCAATCAGCGAGTCTCGCGCAAACTATTTTTCCCGGAGACACTCAAAACCGCTCTCTCTCTCTCTCTCACTCTCTCTCTTGGTTCGCGTTTTGCTGTGCCGATCGAATTAATTGACAAGCGCAGCAAGATCATCGGCTAAACAAGACTCGCCCTATCAGACAGATGACGGTGTCCGGTGCGGGATCTTGCCTCGCGTCGCTTCGGATCGTCGTCGTCGTCGTCGTTGTCGGGAAAAATATTCCATCAAGGCCGGGGCAAGTGTCCATAAATCGTGGTCGACCTAAGTAGTAGCCGCCGCGCCGTGGTCGGTGAACAGAAAGCAACCAGCCATCGGCAGGTAGCTTTTGACAGGCGTGCACGGGTTCGAGGAATACGAAAAAAAGAAAAAACCAAGCGAGCAGAGCCGGGGGAAAAATATGGGCATCCGTCGACAAGATATCAGTCGGAGAGCCCGTTCCGAGAACGACGCGACGACGCAGCGCGGCGCGGCGCTCGCTTGCTCGCTTGCTGGCACGCTCGCGCGTGAGTCCCGTCTTTGGTTCCAGAACGGGAAGAAACGAGGAAGAACGAAGCTTCGCCGAGAGAGGAGAGAGCCTCTCCTTCGAACGAGCTCCGACGAGGCTCCGGGAGCCTTCTCTCAGGCTCTCCCGCGGTCGGCATTCCTCGGAACGACATCTGTTCTCGGCTGTTCCGCGTTCTCGCCGTGAAGGAACTGTGCGGCTCGTTTTGCCGGTTGCCCGGTCTCTCGTCGCCGGTAATTGCGATCGATACCGAGACTCCGCACCGGACGACTCCACGCTGCACCCCGGTGCCTCTAGCGACTGCTGCGCTCGGTCTCTCCGTCTACGTCCCTCGTCGTCGAAATTAAACGACGCGACGCGACCAAGAGGTTTCTTTCGTCGAGGACGACCGGCCGAGAAGCAGACTACGGTCACCGTAAGCGACCGCGGAAAAACTCGGCCGAGGCATCCTGCCCCAGGCATCCGAGGACGATGAAGGCATGCGGCCCTAAAACCGAGCCCCCGATCTCCGGGCAGAATGATCGGGGGAATCCGACCGATGACAGAACCCTCATAACATCATTAGCAACGCGAGCCAGCGGTCGCGCGCTGTTCCTACGATACGGAAAAAATTCGGGATAGCGGTTGCACCGTTGGGGACGACGATTCACTCGTTTGAATACGATCAATTCGTTGGAAAGGCGATGGTGTTCTGGACAAGATACGGAGATATCACTGAACCCTTTCAGTCCCAAGAATTATTTAAAAAACACATTTGAAAAGTGCCAAACAGAGCGATAGCGCAGTCTTAGCTGATTGGTCTTGTTTTAACTGAAAATATCTAAGGTAGCGTGATAGTGCTGAAGGGAGGTAAAACGAATAAAAGACAGCTACGCGATATATGTGCGCCTAGGTGCACTTCTTAGATAAACTCTAAATACATCGTCAATTGTCCATTACGCTCAAATGTAGTGGGGACAATGTTTTCCACACAGAATCTGAACAGCGCGATCGCGCCGCTTGGGACTCGAACGGTTAAAGACAGTGAAATTCATATAATATAGTTTCTTGTTCGACTCTCGTAGGGCAGACCCTCTTCATTCTCCCACTCGATACGGCTGAAAGAAATTTTTTTCAGGAAATAATTTTTTATTTCCATCGGAAACATTCCCTAAAAAATTCCCCCTGGGTGAATTTCTCTGAAAAGAATCCACATAAAGGAGTCGAAGGCAATTTGATCAGAGCCCCGATAAGTCGCAATTAGTTTTTCACCGCGCCGGCTCGTCGCCTGATGTTTTTGCCGTGCGATCCGACGGCGGAGCGGGATAAGAACGAAAAAGCTCGGACCTGGTGTTTTCAACGAGGCCCGGCCGCCTCGGGGCCCACGGCTTTTATTTTAATCGGCGGACGCTCACCGCCGGTTTTTCCGGGCGCGTTTGATTTCTGGAGCAGCACGTGTCGAGCCCCAAAGCCGACGAAAGAGGTGTCGCTCCTCCGCATACGGCTCTCGGCTGCCCGTCGTCGATCCACGAAAGACCACTTCTTGCTCACCTGGCGGCCGTACATGGCCCGAAACGCCTCGAATCGGATCGAGAAAGAGACGTACGCCGTGCCGATTACATTCTTGGCCTTGGAGACGTGACGGCCACTTTTTGAAATCGTCGTTCATAACCCCCTAACCCAGTTGACCTCTGGATTAACGGGTTGCCGGACCCGTCACCACCCACTGCCACTGGAATTCAATCAATTCCGAAATTCGTCTAGGAGAATACGAGATTCTCGTCTCGCAATAAAACCCATCCTCGCGTCGCCTCATCACCTCGGAACAATAGCGGCTGCAAATAAGTCATCCTCAAAAGCAATCCCAAGACCCAGCGCGCTAGAAATCAGGACGCAATTAAAATCGCCATTATCCCCGGTCAAAAATGATCCAGCTGAAAAATGACGTAGCGAGAGCTGGAACTGGGTCATTCGACGTAGGCGACAGCAATTAGGAAGCGTTCGCTAAGCTGGATACACTGTATGGACGCGCGTAACAATGTAGAATTAGAAGAGTCGTGTCGCGACTGGAGAGAGAGAGAGAGAGAGAGAGAGAGAGAAAAGAGAGAAATTGAACCGTAGAGAGATGGAGAAGCCGAGAGCGCAGAAGTTACTATCGAAGTAGAATTGACGAGCCACCGGTGTCCTGTCAGTCGTGTTCAAGCTCTCCTCGTCGACGTTAATTGCAAATCATACCGGGGGCGGTGTAGTTCTTTCGTTGCCAAGGTTTCTCGTTCTTCTCGCCGTGCTGCCTGGTGAATGGATCGCGGGAAGAACGATCCCAGAAGACGAGGCAGGTGGCTCTGTTGGTATTCGGAGACTGAAACCGATATCGTCGCGTCGCGTCCAAGTCGATGTCCTCACGGTCGCCTTTTTCCGTGAAGTTGCCTTGGCCGATGACATCTGGCCGACGGTCAGGAATGCCGAGCAATAACCGGTCTCCCTCGATACTCTCGCAGGGTGTATTTCTGCCTAGGTGAAATTCCTGAGCGGGAGAGACCCAAGGACCCGAGGACGTACCCTGGACGTCCCCTACATCCGGTCGTACTTGCCTCACCGGCTATCCTTCTTGTCGGAGATGCTGAACTAGGTCCTAGACCTAGACACACATTACAGCGAAGTCTGCTGACGAAGTATTATCTCGGCTATTTTTAAAATCAACAGGCCTAATAGTCAATTATTTAATTAATGTTTGCACAAAGATGGTCCCGAACGTCCCACGCGCTGTCCTATCCGCCGCTCTGAAATTTCAGGCCCATCAAATGGTCCCATCGTACTATATCCCTCGTACCTAACCCTGGACAACCTAATCACAGTCCTGGCCGTCTCACCTGTGTTTCGTCAGATCCGGACAAGTGGGATGCAAATTATTCAATTAACGTCCAAGATGATCGTCTACGGGCGATACGGGCGCAGGGGATGAGTGCTGTCTTCGAGAGCTGCTGGCCAGGGTAGCCTGGGGAACCGTACTCCAGATAGCGTTGACACTTTGATTGGCAGTTTAGGGTGCGTATCGCTGTCGAGGTCTCTCGGGGCCGCCCTTTTATCTGCTACCGGGAGGAGCAGCCTGCAGGTCTCTGTGGAACCGCGGCGATCGGGGATCTCGTTTTTCGAGGCACGTTTCGCGCGGATAACGCCAATTAACGGGGGATTTAAAACGCATAATGGTGCGTTACGGATACGGTGAAAGTGTTCGGGTCTCCGCACGGGGAACGGTAGAAGAAGGAAGGATCCGTGTGTCTCGTCGCGGACGACGCGATCCCATCGGCACGCATAAATCAGCGCGGGCCGCGCTGTAATTGCCGTTAATTAAATTACCCTGGACGTTGGCCGCGGCGCGGTTCCGTTACTCGCATCGCCGGTTATCTGTAATTAGTAATTGCACGTTTACCCGATCGCTGACCGGACCGAGGAGCTCCTCCACGGCTTCGATAATTTGTCCGCCTCGAACAGTGTCGCCGGTCCGGAGAAACATAAGCTGAAATCAAACTTCTAACGGGGTTATTGACAATTTATGTACTTTGATCGTTTCTTTAATATCGCTCTACACCGGATTTCTAAACAAATTTTTTTCGTTTGATAGTCTAAACCATCTAGAATGTTTGAAAAAATGGCCTCTGTCCGATCTTCACAGCTTTATAAAAATGTATTCAGGCGTTTTGGGTGGGCTACTCGAGTTTCGACTACGGCGAATGCGATTTGAATGCACAATTCGCTCCGGAAATGGCAAAAGCTAGCCGCTGTTTCTTTCGCTGATTCCGATCTGGCTTGCGCGAGTAACCGTAAACAGGCGCGAAAGGAGCCGCTGTTTATCTCTTTTACTGTAAATAGTAGGTAATACATACGCTGCACGGCCGTACAAACACCGCGCCGCGCGCCGTGCCGTGCCGGTTGCCGAGATTCGAGCGTGGCTTGGGAACAGGGTTAACGGAGGCGGTCATGTTCCGCGTGACACATAATTGCGCTCGGACCGCGGCGGATACTTAATTGTTCGCTTTACAGCCGAATAACAGAAAGTGCCGGCTAATGGCTGGTTTCGCGGCGACTTAATCTCTCCGGCGACTTGCGATCGTAAATATTTTGCCGGATTTTTAGCCTCGTTCTTGTCTGCTGCACGCGATCCCCGTGCGACGTGTACGCAAAATACAGAGGTGGCCGACAAACCTTTCCTGCCGCTTCTGGTTAATTGGACGCTGCGGTATTTTCTATTTAAATCGCGCGTATTGTCCTTTCAAAGTCATTAATGAAAGGACTTGTTATTTCGCTGCTATTTTTAAAGATCGTCTCATTTTATACAACAGCGAACAACAGTCGGCCTGGGGGAAGAGACGATCCCCGTTCCGTAGATAAAGAGGCATCGGGCAGTATCGACGGGGACGTCGATCGATCGATAGAGATTACTCTTCGTTGACCCAGGCGGTCGCCGGTGGTCTTTGTCCGATCAGAAATCTAGGCGATCCCGATAAAAAGTGTTCGCGGTGCCTGAACCCCGGGATGGCAGCGTCTCCGCTGTCACCGGTTGACAGCGGTTAACAGTATCTAGCCCCCACTTCGCGTGAATTATATACCGGGGACGCGTGATTCACCTCTGTCTCTCCGATCCGATGGTGACGCAGGTGGGTGTACGATAGAGAAGCGAGCAAAGCAAAAGCAAAGCAAGCAAAACCGAGAAGAGAGTCCCTGTCAACGAGAGACAGCGTGTGCGCGCGAGGAGCGAGAGAGGGCAGTTTCTTCTCCTGTTGACAGTCGTTGACAAGAGGGAGGGTGGTGGTCGTGGTCGTGGTCGTCGTCGTCTAACGGTGCATCACGGAGCGCAGCAGAGTGCACAGAGTGCATCCACGTGTCCGCTTCGGAAGCTCCGATCTGTTCGGCTAGCCGCCTGGCTAGCGTAGGTGGCTTCAATTACCGTGACCAGAAAGACACTGGTGATCTACCGGTGATTTACTGAGTTACGATCGGGATACTACCGGGGGGGGGGGATAAAGATAGCCAGAGACGCTGACGACGTCGATGGAAGGTACTTTGACCAGGGGATTTATACCGGGGGAAGTGGATTTTCATGAGTCCAGAGATCGGGGTTCACGGAGAGGCTACTTTTATGGCAAGACGATGCTTTTGGTTATGCAATGAGATGGGCAGTGGGATGTTGTCGAGTTTCGGTGAGGTGGGAGGGTGAGATTATGGTGGACGGGATCGACGAGTTATGTAACGTGGAGTTTTCGTATGGTTGAATTCGTTAGAGACGTTGACTTGCGAACATCGCGTTAGAAAATGGCCGAAGCACGCTTCCCCAACAAATAAAACATTAAACTAAACATAAAATTAAAGCTTTTCGCTCCCCACCAACTCGACTGCTTAACAAAGGACAATTCCTTGTCAAATGAAGGGTAATACAGCTACAGAAATAAAAATAAAACCGAGTACATACATACTTGCATCGAGAGCTGTGCCAGCGTTACCAATCCGAGTCCACTGGATTTAGCAGGTCCGTTCCGGCAAACAAAAATGTCCTTTCATGCGAAAGAGCCCTCCCCTATTCATCATTCTCGGCGAGCTGCTCAGGTTGCCGGCCATTTATCGAGGGCCCCCTTGATCGCCTCGATAGGATCTTGGGTACCGTCGATGGAGTATCGGGCCGCAATACAGTTACTCCTGCATTCATCATACGCTTATGTAACGACGTACGGCCGGCCGGGCTATCTGGTTTTTGCGGGTGTTGGTATCGCGCGAAAGGGATTCGGGGTTAATGACCGAAATGGAGAGAAGGAGCACAGAAGGGAGGTCATCCACGAAAACGCAGCTACCTCGATTCCACGCTCGGAGAACACCGTGTGCTAAAATCGCTTCTGCGCATTCGTCGGATGCTCATCCGAATCGAAATTAACACCGGCGTATCTTATCAGCAATTACTCAGCCTTTCGTGTTCTTGCTTCTAACTAATACGTATGTAGGTATGTGCACACTGATGTGCGAACGACATTATGAATTGCTGGTAAACAACGTATGAACGGGTAAATAATTTTTTAGGAAATGTGCAAGTCGACCGAATTGAATTTATTCGTTGTCCGTGAACGATGGAGAAACTAATTAGCGTTTTCTCCGGGCCCAACGACTCGATTGAATTTATTCGTTATCTCGGATAACTGGCGAACATTGCCAGGTGATTATTCTGTTCGAGGCGCTAACGAGGAACGTAGGTCGTATTAGGAGAGCCGCGTCGATTGTCGGAAAAAGTGTATATTCTTCGGTCGGCACCCACGCTCGGTGTCCTACGCCAATGGGCAGCGAGACGAGAGCGAAGAAGGACCGGTTCTTCTCTTCTCTTCTCTTCTCCGGTCGCGTCGAGGTCCCTTCTACTAGCCGTAGACACACGCGGCCCCATGGACCCACGAGGCCCCAACTCGCAGCTCGACGAGAGCCTCTTCACCCGGTACACTAACTTTCGACTGGAACGGCCTCTCCGCGAATAACCGGCGCTCATTACCGCCGTCCCTTCTCGAAAAGACTCGGGAACAGCCTCGACTTGTTTCCAACCAGTCTCGAACAGTCCGAAAGAAAATTTCATTCCTCCAGGATTTTTTCGAATATTAAGAATATTGTCAGATTTTTAAATAATTTTCATCGCTTCGCAATTACAAATGTCTGTAATACATTATGTAATGCGTCTGTAATTGTAATCGAAATTGAATACGACGAAACAATCTATTAATAAGGTCTGAAAGTTTTTAGTGTTATAGAATAATTTCGAGTCTCTTCGTGTAAAAGTATAGTTTAATTCAACTAGTCTAGGTCTCTGAGAGCGCTATGCGCTGGAGACTTCGACGCGTGGTCGCCCGGAGACTTGAACGCGCGAACAAGCGGTATCTTCGCTAGCTGTGTTCGGATTTTCGCGTAGTCACGGTGCCTTCTTTTCTAAAAATCGTTGGAGGTTAGATTCTAAGGAAGTAGGTATTCGTGCAAAAGGACACGAGCTGGTTGGTCGTTCCAGTGAAACGCAGCCCCGAGACGCTTGTCCTGCAGCTGGAGAGATTCCCGAGTCCGAGAGCAGAAGGAGTCGGTGTCCTTTGATTGCGTCCGTGTATAGAAACCCGGTCGCGCCGTAGGAGGTACGATCCCCCCGCGGGCTTTTCCTCCCTTCGGCTTCTCTTGACGCGATGAAGCACGCAAGTGGTTCGATAACTCGCCGCTCCATAGTTACGCAGCGGGACGATACCGATCGGCCGATCCGTCATCCCCGATAACTCCTTTTCTCGATAAGGAAGCGGGTTGCACCGGAGGCTGGCTCAACTGCAACTGCAATTGCAACTGTAGTCACGAGAGTGCACAAGCGTTCCAGCAATTAATAAATTCGCGTACCTATGCGTGCTCCCGATGCTAGTCATTTCCGTCGGTTGCTTAGCGTTGTTCAAGCTGCACCGGACATATGCTAATGGCGATATTAGCGTGGACACGCGTCACTGCGTGACTTCGCGTCTTCTTCTCCTTCCTCGTATTTTTATTATCCTCGTTCTTGCTTCGTCTCGTGCTTATGTACTCGACCTCAATGGCAGATGTAAAGATGAGGGATTAATCACTTTGCAAGTTTGTGTTTGAATGATTATATTAGAGTAAGCAGAATAGAATATAATAAATATATTGGTATTTTCAACGTATTGAAATTATTCTGAATGAAAATCAAATTCTGCTCGAAACTAGCTGTTTGAACTCGAAAAATATTTAAACAAACGTTCCAGCGTTCGCTTCGGCTATAGTTCGTTTAACATCGCTTTATCAACTGTACTTGCCCGGACGTGGTTGTTCGTATGATAGAAAAATTGCGATGCAAATCGCCACACCGCTGAATAACGCGTGCATTATTCTATGCACGCATTCTTGCGTCACCGGTGCGCACACCTTTACGATACTTTAGGTACGCACGCGTACATTGGCAAGGTCGTGTCGCCCGAGGCGGTAATTCCTCCAGCTGGTCTCGCTGCGAGACCTCCTTCCGCATTAATTAATCTACCCCCCTCCACTCTGTCGTTCTTATTATCCTGTCGATCAGTAGGCTTCTTTGCTAGCTTTTATCGTTCGAAGATCGGCTGTTCGGTTCGAATCTTTTCGGACTTCTTAAAATTATTAAATTGTGCATTCTGCAGTCTGTATTTCAGCATTGTGCATTGTGCATTGTGCATTCCTGCATTTCTGGATTTTCTGCAATTCTCTGCACTCTGTATTATGCATTGTGCATTGTGCACTCTGTGTTCCCCCACTCGACATTCCGCATTATCTACAGGCTAGTTTATTAATTATAACATTCGCAGATACATTTTCGAAATTGTCAATTGATTTTTTTGCCAAAAACAAAATATCTTCATTGGAAAGTCAACTTCTCGGCAATCCATTCGGTATCACGATCGCGTCGTTCTCGAACAAATTTACCGTTCTCCCGAAAATGGTGTTCCGCAGGAAAATACGTATCCCGAACACGCATAAGTTCTGCCTGTCCCCGGGGACCGGGACTTATTGGCTGTATTAACGCGATCGTCCGCTAAAAACGGAACCACGGTCCACGAACCCAGGGGAAAAAGAAGGGAAAGAGGGAAACTGGTGACGTGAGTTACAACGGGACGCGCGACGGTCAAACACAGAGAGAAACGGCTCGTAATTTCCATCAAGGTTCGGTCCGGAGGATCGTCCGATCGGGGGCTCGTGTTCCCTTTCGAAAGCTTCAGCCATAACTCGAGCGGGACGGGGCCCGTTCTCGGCCCGGTTATGCGTGAAACATTACGCGCCCGTATTACATCGGCTGATTAACAGGCGCTTTCACGCGACCGAAACCGATCAACAATAACAGCACGCGACTCTCGTCCGCGTTGTTGACCGGCCGAGTTCATTCTCTCTACTCCCCCCTCCCCGCCAGCCTGTTCGCCGATTTATCTCGCGGGAGACGCGACTTTACGCGAGGCCCGACCGCCGTAAATACGGAACCCTACACCCGGCGATCGTGAACACTCGACGAATTACTCGGGTTTCACCGGGGAAATGCCTGGTTGCCATCTTGGGGACGAAACGTGGCCATGGATGTTATCGGGAGAACCCTCGGAAATGACTGTGATCCTCTGAAACGCGATCGATCGCGATCTTCCATCGATCTCCAACGATTCTGCGGCGCAGTGTTGGACAGATGCGTTAGACCAGACCTTTTAAAATTGAGTCGAGCGATTATTAAAAAAAAATGTTTTTTTTCATATTCTATATGTATAATTATCTAAACGATCCGCGCATTGAAATAAAAGCGGTTTACCAAATTCTCATTTATAATCCTTCTTGAACAAACGGACTTTCCGGGTTCGCTGAACATTAACGATTCTCTCAGAGACAATGGCTTCCGAAAGAAACATCTGGGTGCAACGCACGCATCCGGAAGCAGCGACCGGTTGCAGCCGATCGAATAAATTCGTCCCGCGGAATAGGTCGCGGCTTGGAAACGAGGAAAGGCTCTCAGGCCGGAGGAATCCAGGCGGCTGGTTCCTCCCACGGTCGCATCGCGAGCCTTATCTGCCTCTCTCGCTTAAATGCGTCGAAAAGAATACAGCTAAACATACACAGCACACGCAGCTAAACCGCGAACGTGAACGCAAACGCGAACGTAAACGTGAACGTAAACGCAACAGCGTGCTGTTCGCTCGCGACGCGTACACGCGCGTAGGATTTCCTGGAGTAACGGCCCCGGGCCGTTCTCTCCTAGCAACTGCCCTCTTCTCCTCTCTCTCTCTCTCTCTCTCTCTCTCTCTCGCTCTCTCTCTCTCTCTCTTTCCCTCTCGTTCTATCCTCTCTTCCTGCTCCAGCGCCGATAAACGCGAAAACACCGATTATCGAGCCGGTGGATCGGTATCGATATCCGGTCGCCGCACCGGCAGACGGTCCTCGTAAACTCGCATGGTTCGCGATCGCTCCGGCTAGAAACGCGCTAATTACCGCTCCGACAAATCGATTCGCCGGTTCCAGCGTCGTAATGGACGCCAACCGGTGCAGCTGCATTGCCCGCTGCATACTACGGACCGCGGAGGATGAGCTGGAGGCTCCTCGATTTTTACGAAACGTACCCGTAAGTAGAGTTTTTTTCCGGTAGAGTTATTATCACAGAGGCCATATACTAATTAAATTTATGGACCTCTGCTCACTGTGAAATTAATCCGTAATTCATTGATTAGCGGTGAACGTTTAAAAAAGCAAAATTTTGCCCGACTTTAAAAATTATTTATGAATGGATAAAGCAAGGTTTTTTTTAATAACTGTGGTTGTTAATAATGGAACGACGTGCTTGGAATTGGTTTTTGCGGGGACCATTGATTTCCCCCTAAAATTGCGAATATTTACCTGAAAAATTAGTAGTCGATAATAATGCAACATTTCGACGTTCTTGCAGCATATGTATAGTCGAAGAAAATTTAAACACGAGGGATAGAAGAATTCGGGTTATCGCATCGAAGAACTTTCTCTGCAGCCGGAATGGCAAAAATCGAGTAGGTGTAATTTGTTATTTAGCGTGCGGTGTCCGTTCGGTAGCAATTATTCCGCGGCGATGGGACTCGATAACACCTCCATCCGACGTCGCACCGGTGGCGGCCAGTTTTACAGACACATCGACTCGCCCGTCCATTTGTTCCCAAGCAGATTATCTATCTGCATATTTCTCCGGACCGCGAGATCCCGCTGATACTTCAAACGATCGACCGGATCATATATCTCGCGGGGCGGAGGGAAAAAATAATCGCTCTCTGTGGCCGATCGATCGATCGCCCGATACGCTATTGTGTTTCTCTAATTCGCCGCTCGGTACTCGCTCGATAATCTCTCCTTTTATGCGCCCTTTTGAAATTTTCTCGATCAGTATACGTTCGCAGCGCAATTACTCTGAAGTGATTTCTGTGACTTCCGGTCAATGAAAATATGTGTTCCCATAGGAATTTTTTAGCGTTCCAGGGCTTGAATCGAAGACGAAAGAAGGCACTTTACGATGGACGGACAGCGGTTTTAAAAAAATTTGCGAACCTGCTTTTTCCGGCCTGCACAGATCTGGATCCTATTTCGCGGCTATCCGCCAACCCTCTCGGTGCCCGGAATGAATATAAAGGAGCAAAACAGGCTAGCTGAAAGCCCGCCTTACATCATCGCATGCTGGTAGTCGTCGAATGTTTACCGAGTGACGTTCACGGATATATCGGCGCGATAAAACTCGACATAGCTTGTCGATCAGGCGTCGGCCCATTTCGCGGCTGTAAAAGTGGCCGCGTGTTTTTGCACTGGTCGTCGAACGGCGTCGTTCTCACGTGGAAATATGCGTCGATCATGTACCAACACAAGCGCAGACACACGCGCGCGCTCGGTAACGCGTACACACACCTGACAAATCTCCAGGTGTGGGAGAGCGCACACAGTTATATCCCGGGTCCCACGGCAGCCTCGAATTCTTCCAATCCGATACGCTGCTCCGTTAATTAATTGTTGTTAATACAAGCGTTATCGACGCTCCCGGGCCGGACCGGGCCAGGCCCTCGATAACCTTGATAAATGGACTGAAGACGGTATCCACCCGTGTATCGGGTTGTACCGCGATTATTTATGCATCAATGATCCGTAGGATAATAAATTCCCGCGTGGTGTGCCGCGTGTGACCTCGCCGCGTTACATGAAGTATGAATGTGAACTCGCGCGCGAACACGCGAAACCACGTTGAAATATCGCCAGTGTGATCAACGATGAAGGGAACGACGGCTGCATTATTATTATTATTATTATTATTAAAACGATCTACATACGAAATCGGGATATTTTCAATGAAAAGACCGCATAAAATACATTGTACGAACATATGAATTTCCAGTTTAATTGACAACGAGTGGTTGCCAATAGTAATTGGACTACTCGGATCTGTACTCCGCACGAAACACATGCTAACACCAGCGGCCAATGGCAGCTCACTCTCTAAACAGCACGAGTTTAGCAGCAGTTACTCCTCCGTCGTAATTCCATCCCTGTAACGCGGAGTATCTACCTACTTGTCTTACGTGCCTCTCGTGGCTAGGATGTCGCTGAGTCGTGCAGTAGCATGATCCTTTTCGAGCCAAACTTGAATATGTAACCGTTGGACGGGTGACGAACGAGTTGATGATAATCGATTCACCGTTGCTCCTTTTTAACCCGGCCTGAAATCAATTCGGATAAGCTCTGTTACACGGCACAGTATTTATCGGTACTCTTCTTCCTGTTAGAGCAAACTATCTGCTCATTATACCTGTTTATTCCTCAATCGGCGAAAGCAAACAAAATGCTTCCTTCTTACATTGAATTCCGATCGATGTGAAATCGATACGTGTTTGATATTTCTGAGACTATTTTTTAATATTAATAGAAACATTGAATCAACGACGGATTAACGTCGGACGCCCCCCTCCCCTCAGAGATTTATTACACTAGAGATTTTTATTCCAAGAGGAGTCGAGGGACCGGGAGGAAGCGATTCACAGGAATCCGTGGGCCGCGGAATGGAAATCTGGCCGCGATTCGATTTTTTCTGTTGCCAGGCCTGCTGGCAGAATTATGAGCCAGCCGCCGCGGAGCGTTGGCGGCAGGGCCGTGCCACGATTTTGCGTGGGCCCTCGGCGGGTTGCACCGAACGCGAACGGTAGCCGAGGACATGGCGTGGCTCTAGAAAATGCAGGCCACGCGTGCATCCTGCCGGTGCCCCGAGGAAGCCTTTGGAATTGTGCACGCCCAGTGGCGTAGGACGGTCCCCGACGTCCAATTCTATCGTTCGATTGGCTTGTCTCCTGTCCGACTGTCCTGTAAATCGCTCTTTATGTCTAGCGAGCGTTTACACCGTTCCCTGTTACATAGGAGACATAACTGTTGCCGTATTTGCCACTGTAGAAGTAGCCGGAGACCTTTGCCATTGGACCTCGACGATTTTATTAGTCCTCGCGTGATGTCTTTACGCGGGGAATGTAATTGTTGCTTAATAATACAATTAAATAATAATATTATAATGAACGCGTTCGCCGTCTGAGAACAGGACACGCGTTGACTTTACCGCTGCAAGGCTGCGGCCGAGAAATAGACGCAGGAACGATGAGGCTCCTCGTACGTCTTTCTCGCATTCTGCAACGACCCCCCTCCCGCATTCCTCGTCAATTTCTTTTTCTGTGGGCCCAGCGGGCCCCGGTGTCGACGCGAGGAACGCGACCCGCGCCAGCTGACCTTCATTGTTTTTCCATCGGCTCCTTTGCTTCCTTTTACGATGCATCGTGAATCGCGTCCCATCCGGAACAAGCCGGATCTCTGCAACCAATTATTCCTGATCCGTGGATTCCCCACCGGAAAAAATGCCTGAATCGATTACGATTCGATAGCCGTCGAATAGTGCGGGGGTGGCGTACGCGCACACTGCACAAAGATTCTGTCCGAGTGGGAGGTACCGTGGTTTTCGAGTCTGATGTTGTTTTCTACAATCCTCCATTGTTCAGGGAAATTAACAGAACGACCGGCGAAATTGCCGGGCTGTAACGAGCTGCGAGATACCGATCTTCGTAGATACCGTCTCGATGATTTTTTTTTGTATTCTCCCACGCTCTGTTTCTTTGATGTGCATCTTATTTATTTTAATTAATTTCTAACATTTCTACATTTAAAAATTTTGACAGGTTGGAGTATATAGTATACACCCGTCCCTCAATTTACGCGAATATCCGTTCCACGTTGATTTGATTTACGCGAATGAAAATCGTGTAAATTGAATCTGTCAGTATAGAAGGAAAAATATTAGAAATAAAAGCTAGTAAAAGTTTTAGATACATGTGTACATATTTACTTCACATAACTTAACAAAAAAAAAGTAAGACGATGTCACTATCGCTACTGTAATTCAAAGCCTTTTCTTTTCAATTGGCATAAACTCATCTTCATCGCTTGAAATATTTGGAAGTTCGTCTTCATTTTCATTGTGAATGTAAATTTTTTCGCATGAGCCTTTCTCAATATTTTCTGTAACTAAGTTTTCATAAATTTGCTATTTTACGCGGTCAGAATTGTATACACATGTGTATACATGACCGCTTAAAATAAGTTTGCGTAAAACAATTCCGCGTAAATTGAGGTAAATTTGACGCGTAAAACAAATTACTCGTGTCAAAAAGTGTCGCGTAAATTGAGGGACAGGTGTATAATATAAAATATAAAATATAATATAGAATGATTGACTCTCCTATCTATTATGTTAAATTCTAAGCTGTTAATCGCTATCGACAAACGCTTGAACACTCCCCAATGGGAATATGTATAGTGAACAAATCGAACCAGCTCCGGAGTTTGTTTCTCGGGAGGATCGTCAAGCATCGGACAGGTCGTGCAGGCCCGATTCGTTCGGGTGCTGGTTTCGAACGCGTCTAAACGAAACGGTAATCCAATATAAATAGCGAATCCCTTCGCGGTCGAAACTTTCACCGGTTTAATAGCGGAGTTTATATCGCACGCCTCGGCATCATCGGAACGTCTTTATCTTCGGGGCAGCTTGATAAATGCCCGAGCGACGCCATTAATTCCGCGTTGCCTCGCGATTAAAATAGCCCGTGCGGATCAACGGAGAATTAAATCCGACTCGCGTCACGGTATAGTACTACTACTACTACGCTTGCTTTCGATCGTTCTCCCCCTGAATTACACGTGTGCCTGCCCGATCGACGAACGCGAATCGCATTAATTACGTGATGTAACGTGAAATCACGAACCTTTTGCACGCCGCGCGAAAGATACGTACCGTTTCGGTACCATGCCGCATGCCGCGCCACGGCAAATACGAACTTTCTGATTTCGTTGTCGGCGAGAGAAGCAGAGATTAATATGTGATCGTAAATAACTATCGATCGAACACCCTCGGTATCGTGGGACTCGCGATTCTCGGGTTCCGCGAACGTGATTGCGCCTTCAGAGCCATACACGAGATGGATTCCCAAAGGGAGATTCGACGCGATTTCAAAATGCTTCCCTGTAGGGATTTTTGAAATTTCTTTTCAGTTAATTGTACAACGTATTCCCGTAAGAATGTTCCAACGTTTAAGGGCTAAAAATTAGACATAAAGGATAGTATTTTTTCATAGGAACACTGAAATTTAAAGGGCAAACACGAGATTATATGAAAAATTGACAAAACCGGTTAGTCCGGGAGTCCGCCCGCTCCTGCCGGAATCCTCGGTTCGACTGACTGACTGACTAAGTACGCTCACCGAGCTCAGGCAGCGCCTGCGCAATGATGCGAAACTCTCGCCCCCCCCCCCATCTAATTTCGGCTGACTTCGATCACCGTGATAGTAATTAGTATTTAATGTTTCTACCTATTCCAAGATTGTGCTTTTAGCTTGCCTCAATTTTTCGACACGATTTCATACTTTCTTTCAAACAAGCTGGTTCTCGCTTGTTACGAAATTCTGCTCTCAGTCGATTAGCGTTCGGCCGTGCATAATCGCGTGTAAAGCACTTAAACATCGTCGTAGTTGGACGCGTGTCGGTTGGTAATCTCTCGCCTCCGCTGGAAAGCCTCGTTACTTGTTGATCCCTTGGGATCTGCGCCCGTTAATCAGCTCGGAAACGGAAAATAGCTCTCGTAGGCAGAGCTAGGCATCGTAAGACCGGCACCGGCGGTTGCGCGAATTTATGCGAGCCGATAGCACGCGCGTAGTCCAGCCGGTGTAAAAGCTGATATCGGCCTCTTAATGCCGTTGCGTAAGAAAAGATTTACGGTAATCGCGACTTTTCAAGCGAACAGCTGCCGGAAACAACGGTGGAACGTTGATCACGGTAACCGGCGCGCGGAATATTTCATTTACTCTCGTTTACGTGCCGAGATCGACGTCTGTTCTCGATGATTATGGGCGAACGATGCCTGAAATCCTGCTTTCCACGTTTTCGAGCTTATCACGATCCCCTTAGACAGCTTCGGGATCTTAAAAATTACGGGCACGCGCGAACACCGCTTCCTTATTCTCCTAATCGATCCTTGCGACGACGGTGGCGGGTCTGAGAACTATGATCTTCGTGGATTCGCTGTGCCGTAGAGGATTATAATGAGTCTGTGCATTTTATGCATTTATACTCCCAAGCTGAGACGTTACTTCGCGTTCTCTCTCGAAAAAAAATCCGGCCATTTGACCGAATAATTATCCCAGAAAAAGACGTCGCACGCCAAGCAAGATGGTCCGGAGAGTTAAAACGGTCGCTCCTAAATCACGAGCGTTAATTGCGAGCGAGGCCGTCGCTCGTCGCCTCGAGTTTCGCCGCGATAAATCCGCCGGAGCACGCGCACTCGTCCCTTCACGGGACAAGCGGGAGGGTTGTTCCTCCCTTGTTCGCTCTGTCTTTCCTCACCTGGCTGCCAACAGGTTTATCGCGCCGGCTCGGATTGCAAGGTCGCGACCGTCGGAATCCCGGCCGGTGAGGAACGGCTGTCAGTGGATTTGTTAGGCGGCCCTGTAATAAGTTCGCGGAATCGGTGGCTTGCGCACGCGCGCTCGTTATAGCGTTTCGAGGCCAGGATACGGCGAGGGAATGACCCATGGTGTGTGTGTGACATCCTCGTGGAATTTGCTTGTTCGAGGAGTGTACAATATTTCGTAGAAACCATAAGACATTTTTCAAAAACTGTCCGATAGGTTTACGGTTGTATCAGACAAATAAAAACCAGAATTTTCCAATTAACTGATGATAATTTCATGCTGTATCATTGGATTTTGCAGCGTCCCATTCAGAATCAGACTTGTCGCACACGCTCTCGCCAGCTTCATTCAGACAAGCTCTCGGCCCGATTCGTTGCTCGTTTTTCGTCGGGCCTCGGCAACGATCTGATAATTTAGGCTCGCGTGCACGCCAGTTCGTTTTGTTGCGCTGTTTCACTCCGTTCCGATGAGTTTATTAGCCAACCCCCGTCCCCCCCCCCCCCCTCGGGCCCAGGACGAAACGCGATTCATAAACGCGAGGATCGTTTTCGCGAACCGCGCGTGTAATCTCGTTCCCTCGATCGCGTTTCGACCACTATAACACGCCGCTGCAGCGATTCCACGGAAGAATCCGAGCGGGTAAAAAATTACTGATCACCGCCATCCGACTCTGTTCGTCTCGGACTGTTCCAATGGAATCCCCGGACGCTCCTTACTTTGTAATCTCGAAAACGGCTTCCAGGATTTCAACTAAAACTCCACACTATTACTTTGGCATGCACGTCTCTTTTTGTTAAACTGTTGCAAAGGGTTCTATAATGCGAGACTATCGGGCGAGATTGCTGACGATCGAATGGGGAATATGGCAGCGAGATGAGAGGTTCAAGGATACTCGAATCGGTTTTACGATTTTTGTTGCGTCCGAGCGGTAACCGTATCTACGACGTTCGGAATATTATCCAGCAATTTATATCGCTGCTTTGCTGCCGCGTTATTCCGATGGGTTTCGAGGCATTGCTGTAACGCGCTGCGTGCCGAGCTCCCTCGGGGATGCAGATGAGCTTTTCAAGTATTTCCCAAAGGGCCATATTCAGTTATGGATTATTAAGTACATATGGCTTCGAGAGATCGATATCTCCTGCAAATTATTTAGCTTTTTTCCGACCTTTCGTAAATTCCACGAGAAATAAATGCAACGTTTAATTTAAGAAAGTCTTGTATCTCGTCTAGAATTTTATGTTTCGTTTGAAGATTTTGAGGATTCGCTTCTCCCGAGAATCCGAACGTGTCATCGATCCCAGCAGACGCCCCCCCCCCTCCATGAAAACGACTCTCTCGTTGGTAGTTTTGACGGTTCCGACAGTTGAAATTACACGTTCCGGCTTTAGGGTTGCGTGCGCGCCGACAGAATCAGGCAGAATGCGATTACTGCAACTACTATTAAACTATTACTAAGAACCACTGCAGCGTGATATTTTGTTGTCCGCTGTCATGCGACTCGTAGAGGCATCGGGATAATTGGCCTCGATTCTTGTCACCGATCCCAACAACGTTTTCAACATTTTCTACTCAGCCCGTACAATTTACGCGCACGAGCACAGATTAAAGACTCCTTAAAGATCCTAAAAAAAAATCGAACACTGTTGTTACACGTGATTAAACCGCAGCGATAAATTTCCCACAAAAAGGGGCATCGGTATAAATGCATTTCCAGCTCCGTTCTCGATCAACCTTCGCCCGGCACGGTGATTTCAAAATGCGCGTAACAAATCGATCCGAAACAGCATCCACCGAGAGCAAGCAGGATATCGCAAGGATCGCGTTCCCGTAGCGAGACACAAAGGCAAGACGTCCAGCTCGAAGTTCTCGAGAGCACGCGCGCGCGCGCATTCCGCGGTTTCAACGGTTGCAAAATACCCGAACGATTTAGTAACGAGCGAAAGTATGCGCGAGTATGAGCCACGGCTTGTAAAAATCGATAATAAGCGATCGTTCCGCGAGTTGGTAGCGATCCGGCTCTCTCGGATAGGCTAATGAGTGAGTGTCGGGTTCTCTCTCTCCCTCTCTCTCTCTCTCTCTCTCTCTCTCTCTCTCTCTCTCTCTCTCTCGAGTTGATAAATACGCCGGGGTACGCGTTGACAAGTTGTAATAAGTTAGCGATATATGTATTGTACGAGCGATGCAACGTCCGCCATTTTGGTGAACGGAGCCGCGACCCTCGAATTTGACAAAGCACGACAACTTTCACGACTAATAAATTCAATATAAAAGCACGCTGCTTTTGCTGCTGCTGCGGACCGGTACACACTAGGAACTCACGATCTTTAGCGTGCGTTAAATTGGATTCGTTATGGTGGGCGTGTCGGCGCCGTAGTTTTGCATAATAACAACCAGCCTGAATAGACCCGCCGGAGACAGAGTTACGATCTTTTTTCGACTGAAATACGCGCGATGTTTTATAATGCCGGGGAAATTCGGACGATTCACGGCTCTCTGTCGCCTTTATCTCCTCTCGAAATGAATTTGTAAACGCGCGTACGGTTGTCGCGTTATACGCAACAGCCGGTGGTTAGGGTCGAACGCATCCTCCGTGCTTTCGAGAATCGGACATCTTGAAATAATTACAGATTAGTCAGTCAGAAATGCTTTAATAAAATTGTTCAAAATGAATGGCTGCTATAAAAGTTTTGCGAAAAATCTGCTCCCCTTCCAACGAACCTGAGTCTCCTGGAAAAAAATCGGGACCACGATGATCCAGCGACTGCATCCTTTGAACTTGTAGCTCTGCCATAATGTTGGTTGCATATGCGCATAAACATAAATATACATCGTCACGAGGTTCGGTCCGTGGAACGTTCTCCTTCGTCGTCCCTTTCACGATTTCATTTGGACCCAGTGATCATAGAAAACGGTGTTTCGGATGTCTTCTTCTCCGTCTCGTTCCTCCGTTGTTGGTGGTAAACGTCATCGATCTTGATCGTCATCGACGTAACGACGGTCGATTGTGCTCGGACACGCGACGATCACTGAATAAACAAGGAAGAATCTGGGACGGGGCCCTCTATCCGTATCTCTGTCATCAACGGACTCGTCGTGATAACCGATGATATATGGCCGATTGTTCGTCGAACCGCGAATCTTCGGCAGCAAAAGGATGACCCAGATCTCTCGCTAACTAAATGACGGTCGATACGACATGTTATCGTTTCCGTCGCGCACGACGAAAGCGTCTCGCGAAACAGAGCGTGGATCGCAATTTTTCTTCACTGACAAATGAAATTAATCCGTTAGATGGAACTGGCCGAAGATGGTGTGCCTGAACCACATTGGTGGAAATTACGGTGAACCTAACTTAAATGAAATAATGCTCAGCGAACAATTAATTTGTTCGATCGAATGTTGCTGGATGGAAATCTAACAAGATGCTAACATGGTTTTCGTGTTCAACTAAAATTTACGAGTCTGCCTTCTGGAAATTAGAGTGGTTAATTGGTCCGATTACATTCACAATGTATGACCGCAAGAAAGATAACTAAAATACCTGACTGGTTGAATTAATGCCATACGAGGAATGCTCGCTTGCTATGCGTAACCCAGAGCGACACCACTCGACCACGCATTGAAATCACTCGAGCAGCGTGCTACCGCTGCCGCCACTGCTGCGCTCATATCTGTATTACACGCAAACAACGAAACGACTCGCATTCTCTACTCGAATTCTATTTCCGTGCGATGCAATGCGCATTCCCCGAGCGGCTATTAAAATTTGAACCGAACATATGTACGAGATAAAATTTCATTTTCTACATTCCTCGAGATCCAACTCCGTCCTGAACAGAATTCCTAATAAAACCGCTATTGTATTAAAAATGCTCGTTCTTTTATAAAATCAATTAAACCGAGCGCTATAACAGAATCCTTTTAAGATCGCGATTAAGACTTTGGACCGCGGGAACGGCGAATAAAATTTTTCCTCCAAAGCTTCCAAACGGATTGCTAAAAAATAAAAAAACAATTGATATCCACCGGGCAACAAAATAATTAACCAGACCGTTACATGTTGATTCGCATTCTAACAAACCACTCCACACGATTCCACCTTTGCATAGCTCGCTCCATGAAAACTAAAACAGGCGAAAAATTCCTCAATTAGAAAATTCCTGCAATAAATAAAATGCGCACATAAATGCATAAAAATGACCACGGTGTTCCGACAACTAATTCTAATTAATTCGAGCACAGCCACTGGTTGTACACGTGGGAACATCGAGCCCCACCTACAAGACAATCGATCCTTGTTAGCAAGGTGTCAATGAGGCACGGCCCCTCGCCTTTGTTGTACGTATATTCACGTATCATTAGGCCGGCCGTAATTCGGGAATGGGATTACATCGAGTTTATAGATCGACGCCGATAAAACGGCGCGGCGCGGCGTCGCTATTAGCGTCGGCTCGTTATTGTTCGCACGGGCCCGGAACGCGGTTGTTAGGTTAAACAAGGCGCGCACCGGTGAGAGGTTTTCTCGGATTTTATCTTGACGCGGACACGCCTAGCGTTCGATTCTACGAGCTCGCGCCTACTCCCGGACAATGTACTTCTCCCCGCGAACAAATTGATTAGTATAACGCTGTTTGCGCTGGCACGCGATCCCGCGATCCAGCTGGATCACCATGGATAAAAGAAAATTATAGTTATCCCGAAGAGGAGAAGAGAAAGAGAAGGAGTTGCATCTTAATCGAATCTAATCAATGTTAATCGAGTCTAATCATCGATGGAGAGTTCGAGAGGGTCGTCGGAGCTAAAAGGCTTGTTTTTGCTGGATGTTCCAGGTGTATCCCGGATGGCGGGGACGTCGGTTACACGATGACGGAACTGCAGCCGTCGCCGCCAGGATATCGAGTCCAGGATGAGGCCCCGGGCCCACCTTCCTGTCCTCCGGGCCCGTACAAGTACGCGAGCCACGGCCACGGGGCCGAGCCTACCAATTTCAAGAGTGCCACGTCGTATCCTCCGGAAGGCTATGCCCTCAAGCAGAGCCCGTCCCGCTCGGCGCTACCAAACGATTACTATACCAGCAGGCGCAGAAACGACGGCAGGAGGTCCGCCGAGGAGCACGAGCCTGGCAACCAGGCTAAGAAACCCACGGCTCCCGGTTACAACGAGAGTCACAAGAAGAATACTGCTGGCTACAAAAACGACAGCGGGTACGCAGGCCTCCAATCAACCCTCCACCTCTCTTCTTCTTCTTCTTGTAGATTCTTCTTCTTCTTCTTCTTCTTCTTCTTAAGCCGAACTCGCAAGCATCGATTCCTGGAGGAACTCTTTTAATATGTTGCCCATTGGTTCGTCTAATAGCTTTTAGAACTTGGGAATTAATAGGGAAGCTAATCGATTTTTTTGAAGTTTCTAATAGCACCGCGACGAAGAAGTCTGAAAAATGTATTAATTTTATTTTTTTTTGTGAGGGCTGAAAGCATGCTAATTAGTCGCTTCAGTTAATTGTGGATAGTAAAGAGTGATGGATGGGGATTGGATTATTGTGGAATGGCAAGAGACTGCGAAACTGAGGTTTATGGAGCATGGAGCTGCTGGCGAAGAAGCGAATAAAGTTGGACATCAGATTTTATGCATTTAGCAGAAGCTCAGTGTACAGAGTGCACGCAGCTAAAAATAAATATTATAATGAACATCAATTAATTCGGTTCATCACGATCACCGTTAGGTTCCAATCACCCGACCATTAATATAATAACGAAACAACCAATTTCCTCAATTCCCCTTTACCGAGAACAATATACACACAAAAATGTGTACATATTTACATAAACATCCGCAGTCTATTCTTAGCAGCCTGACCAAGTTTCATCCTAGTGCAACGATGCCATCGACCCACGTACACTCTGCGGCTGTACCTACAATGTAAACATACTCGAGACAAATGCAACGCTCGGCAATAAAGTCATGCTCCGAATTGCAACAGGATAGGATTCTCAGAATCGTGTTGCGGCAAGTGTTTATGACATTGGGCCGGTGCGCGGTGGCCCGATTCCACGTTCGAGGGTCACTCGTCGAATCAACCCCTATTACTTGGGAATTAATTGTTCCGCTAATGAGAGACAAGTTTCCACGGTTGTTGGCTTCTCTGTCGGGCAGGTTTTTGCGGGCCAGATAAGAGATACCGTTTGGCAGCCAATTAGACGTTTTCTGTATTAGTCCCGACACACTTAGATTTCGCGATTAGGTCTGCTAGAACGGGAGCCTAGCGATGCTTCCCCTGGACCTCGTGTAACGACGGTTGCAATTATAGCCTGATTATACGTGATTCCAGTTACGCTGAACTTGTTGACTATTCCATAAATTATGCGGCGGCCACGCATCCCGGTAATAAAGTGGTTCAATGACATCGGGATGGAACATGGGTAATACCCGTTCCTAGCTACCGGGTTATAACGTTTTATGAGTGATTCATTCAGCTAATCTAGCGAGAGGTCGCGCCCAGGGATCGCCTCGCCTCCGTGTCCCTGAACGCTATATCGCCCGACGTATAATTACGGGAAGCACGGCGAAACATCGCCTACCTCACTGCTAGTCCTTAGTTATTCGCTTAGGATGCCGGACTTTTAATGGACCCGACGCCGCGTTTGCTTATTTTTCGACACGTTAATCTGAAGAGAGAGAGCCCCCTCTCTCGGGGGGGGGGGGGGGGAAAGAAAGAAGGGCCAAGCGAAATTACGCTGTCATTTCGCGTCGTACCGACGCTGCTAATGAATATTGATTGCGGATGGGCTAAGGGATTTGTTTGTTGATCGTGCCGGCGTGGTGCGGCGCGGCCCGGTGGGACATTAGCAAGCTCGGTTGACAAATTGGGGAAACAGTTAGTGCCGGGACCGTCAGGGTAAATGCATTTTTGCTGATGGAAGGGGGCAGGTGATTTTGTTGGCGTTCAGGGTAGCTTGTAGTGGCAACTCCGGTTTTACAACATTTTTCTCTGTGTCTTATTTTTACATATTCGTTTACATTTTATATATTGCTTTGTGAATTTATGAAAAGAAAGGGAGTACTGTATTTTTATTCGCGTGTCGGACGGAGAATGCGAGGGTGAAAATGAAGGATAATTTTTTCTGTTGTAACAGGTATAGCGAGAGCGTCGGATTCGACAGTTTCACGCTGCCTCTCAACGAGAGAGACGAAGCGTCGCCACCGCCAACGCCACCAGTCCGAGACGCTTCGAGCCTCAAAGGCGTTTGCTATGGGCCTGGCCACGAGAAATACCCATCGTGGCCCAGTGCGCCGGAGAGACACCCCGACGAGGACGTTCACGGCGCAGGTCACAACAGCGGATCCCATCGTTCCAAGTCCTGGACCGATCACACCAATTACCCGAAGGAGAAGCCAGCCCAATACACCAGACCGCACACGAAGAGGCCCAATCCTGCGTTCACGCAGCAGGTAACATCCATTCTCATTCCGATCCATCATTATTTCCTTCCAAAACGAATATGGAGACTCGAGAACTTCCACGAACTTGCTAGACCTTCGCAAATAGCCAAATCATTACAACCAATTTATTCAACGCTTCTCCGGAAAGTTCACTGATATTTTATTCTTGAGATTTTACTGCAAGACATAAATGACCAATACAATAAATAATAATTCTTTTTCATGCAATTTCGAGAGAATTGCCCATTCTCCAATAGTTTTCACAAAACAAGCCCAAAAAATTTCTCCTACACTCCTATTTGTAGACCATTGACTCATCTTCTGAGAGCACATGCAGAAACACTCAGCGTTTCTCCGAAAGCGATACGTCACCGTGCCAATTACGTTTTGTAAGGTAATTCGTCCGCGTGGACGTGTCGGCGCGGCGCGGCGTGGCGAGTATTCGTGCGTCGCAGTTGGTTACGAAATTGAAAACTCATTTGCAAGAAGGCGAAGCACTTTCGACGGTGTTAACGAGTCGCGAGAGAGAAAGAAAGAAAGAGAGAGAGCGCGCGCCAGGAGAAAAAGGGAAAGAAGGAGAGAGGCGTTATCGTTCCGTTTCCAGCGCGTTTTAATCGGCGCACGAGGTTACATGACGGGCCCCAGGAAGTTTAATTGGCCCCGGGAGCGTGTCGCGTTAAGCATCGGGCACCAACGTAGGTCAGAACCTTGGCAAGATCGTGCTGCACCCTAAAACGACAAACACAATTAATCTCCCACACCCGCGCACCCTCCTTTCTCTCCGCGGGTGACATAATCGTCGCCAGCCGGCGAAGTAGGCCAGCAATTTCGTGGCAACACACACGGGTCCTGTTGTTCGCTGCATGGGGTCCACGGAGACCCAGTAACACTCGGCCTGAGTTGTTTGCAAATTTCAGAGGAACGAATTACGATTATAATTAGTTGATTTCTCTCGAACAAGATTGAGGACTTCTTCGTTAGCGTAATTAGACCACAGCATTTGATTTTTAATCGAGCAATGCGCATAGCCACGCAAAAAACGAAACACTTAGCTTTAAGAGTCGGATTATGGTCCCTGGTGAACCTCGGATACGCGCGATTACGCAACGAATTACGCAGTCAGCGTACACGCTGTTAGGATCCTGGCTACTAGGGTATACCAACCAGTAACAGTTTCTTCGAACGGCTCTTAGACGGAACAACGATTTTCCTCGTTGCAGCTGAAGACTGTTATGGAGCGGTGTGAGAAGATTCCAGCGGAGACTTTCGAGTCTCGGAATAGGGCCAATGTGGAAGAGGAACCGAGATTATGGCCCCGTGTCGATCGCGAGGGTAAGGCTTTGGGTGATGAAGAATATGTCGTCCCATCGCCGCCTGAACGCGAGCAGCAGACCGCTCAGACCCTCAGTCATGCTGATTTGGAGGCTTACGTTAGAAGCTATCAGGATCCCCAAGTTTCCCAGGTAAATTCTAGTGACTTGTTGTCGTACGTGTTATGAACTCTATGAACGAGACATCTCACTTGACCGTCGACCTCTTGATCAGTTGACCAAATAACCATTTGACCACGTGACCATTGACCACTTGACCATTTGACCACATAACCATTGACCACTTGACCACATGATCATTGACCACTTACCCACTGACCACTGACCACTTGACCACTTAGGCCCTTTTCCAATACAAATATTCCACTTATTTATATTATAACGCGTCGAAATTTCCCCATCGATGCGTCTTACCACGCGTTCAAGTCTCCCGAACGATGTGGCTTATCACGCGTTGAAGTCTCCCGCGTTCACAACATTATTACATGAATCTGTTCCAAGAAATGAAGTTGAATATTTCTTTAAAACATTAAATACGGTGTGTAGTTGCCTTGTACATTTTTTATTAATTGTAATATACATTTTTTTTGCGCAGGTGGATATATACAGAGAGGCCACGCTGACACAAGCAGGTCTCGAGGAATACACAAGAGTGCAGCACTCTCAGCAAGCCAGTTACGCACAATCCGAAGGCTACCACAGTTATGTTTCCAGTGTGGACTCCACAACGAACACCCCATTCCTCGACAGGTACCATCAATTTTCGCAATCCTCTTGAATCTTCTATCAACAAGTATGAACTCATCAACTCAGACACAATTTATCCAATCGTCTTCAATCTATGTCTTCCAGACTGCGAAGAGACAGCGAGGCAGTAGCACAGCGACCAACTTCCACCTGGGAGGACACCTCTAGAGAGGGCAGAGACAGCGTGGTGACCACCTCCAGTGGCAGTGCATCAAGCAGCGAGACCCTGAAATGGCACGGTTCGATGTCAGACGTGAGCGTCTCCAGCGGTCTGCCAGCTCGTCAAAGCACATCAGACCGTTGGCACCATGGATCGATGTCGGACGTCAGCAGCGTAAACGGTGGGATCCTTCCTCAAAAATCGAGCAACGGTTGCCACGACAAGTGGCAAAGTTCGATGAGCGATGTCAGCAGCACCGGACTCTCTCCAACCACCAAGGGCAGACATAGTGAAAAATGGCCGGATAAGTGGCAAGTCTCTATGAACGATCGCAACAAGCAGAACCAAGGAAGATCCAGCTTGCCTGCAGTGATCAGCCACTGTAGTTCTTCAACTAGCGTTGCTGACGTGTCAACGGTTCGTGAGAGTAAGTGGCAAGAGTCTAACATCGACGAGGAATCGTTGGATAAATCGCAGAGCAGTTCTGAGTGGGATGGATCGATGAGGATTGAGAACGATAAATATGGATCCCTTACCCAGCCGATGCCGCAGAGCCCTATTCGTCAACCGACAAGTCCTCAGAGTCCTGAGACGTGGAATCCTATACATGGGTCTATGTCCGATGTTAGCCAGGCCAACGGACTGTCTTGTAGCAAACAGCTGATTGCTCATAGCGCCAGAGTGCAGACTCCGCAGAGACATCATTCTGAGAGTGTTCTTTATCTGGATCGAGAGAGGAACCAGCGGAAACTGTACCCTGTTAGCACTACGCAGCCTCAGGAGTCATCTCCGTCTTCAAGGTAGCAAAATAAAACCAATTGACACCTTTATTTTACCGTTTAAACCGAAACGCATATAGATTAATTTTTCTTATAATCGCCTAAATCATACTCTCTTCTTCCAGGATGCTATCCACCCAACAGCCCCAGATGACAGTAGCAGAGCGTATAAACGAGTTAGAGAAACAACAACAGCAGCAAATGCGCTACACCTACTTAGACCCTGAGAAGCGTCACCGGGTCTCGGACCCAACGCTAAAAGCTATACAAAAGAAAGCTCTGCTGTCATTCTACGAGCGTCATCATCAAGCTTCCTGGCGGTCCGAGCCTCAACTAGCCCAGGGAACTGCGCCAGCTCCGCAGAGTCCACCCCCACAGCCACCCCCGCGTCCCAGACCTTCGTCTTCTAGACGCGCTAGCTCTGCTTCCGATTACGCCAGTGGTGCCTGGAGAGAGAATGCTAACAGAAGTCAGAATCAGGGTAACGGGGACTTGCCGAATCCGAAGCATCAGCACAGCAACAGCTGTGGTAGTTTATCTACGGACCTGCTAGGTCCAGTGATAGTTGGGCCAGCTATATCCATCGATGATTGGGTCCCAGAGAGGCCGCCCAAGAAACCTCACTTGAGGAACGTGTACAATGATCGTGTTCCTAGCCCAGACTTGCCTCCGCCTTCACCCCCAACTGTCACTGAGAACGAGGTGCACGATTGCGACGATCCTCTGCCTCCTCCGCCCCCCAGAACTCAGCGAGGACTGCTTCACGGACCCTCAGAGAAAGCCTAATCATCATCCTGAGGAACCCAAGACTAGGGACAGGTCGTGCGACAGACACAAGCTGGAAAGACACTCGATGAGAAGATCGAAGCATGGCAGCAAACGAGAGCTCGAAAAATCTACTTCTTCAGGAAAGTCATCGCCTAACTCTCCTACCAAGACTGCTCAGGAGCAAGATCATCAGTTCGTTAGAGCTACAATAGCTCTGAAGCATGCAGAGTCTGAATTAGTTCTCGAGAACGGTGTCTCTGCTGGGTTTGCTACTCACAGAATGGTAGCTACAGGGAGGTCCAGCTTGAGATACCCCTCCACGCAGAAGCTGATGGTGAACGGAAGAGTAACTCCAGCGAGGAGGATATCCGAAGAACGCTCCTTTGCTAACAGACCCCCAGCACAGCTCCCTGATCTCATTTCCCAGCGTTACAGTGATTCCGGGAACCAGAGACCTGCTCCCCAAGTGCCTGTCGAGCCGAGGATTATCAGACAGGAGTCCATGAGAGTGGACAGCTCTAGACTCGACGTCTCTGGCTTACTAAGAAACGAGTCCTCTCAGAGACTGGAGTCTTCTTCGGGCCAGAGACCTCAGCCCCAGGTGCCCAAGAGTGTCGATAAAAATTGCTCCGGCAACCAGGCGAACCAATCGACGAGACCGAACTATCTACCTGTCCCTGACAACCAGAAGAGTGCCTCCAAGTACTTGGAAGGCGCAAGTCATGCGTTTTCGATCGGTAGCCCAGTGAAGACGGGTTACGAAGCCAACTCTAAGATGTTCCCTGCAGAGTCCAATCCTCAGAAGTATCACGAGCCACCGAAGTACATGGGGAATCATCATCAACGACACGGGGATGCTACGCAGAGGAATTACTATGCTTTACCGCCGAAGTATATCGATGCTCCCAAGCAGAAGCCTCAGCCACAGTGCCCTACCGAGAGATTTAGCGGATCTGGGTCGCCTAGTTCGCCACCTCCGCCACTCGCGCCTAGACAGAACACTCCTGGTAGGAAGTCGCTACCACCACCGCCGAGACCCGCACCCCCGCATGCTGTTCAAGGGTGAGTCCTAACATTTTTGTTAACTGTCAAAATTGTGAAATAGACATATTCTCATTATTTTTATAAAGTAGTGTAGAAGATAGGAGACTTCTGATGGGTCTATTGTTATTAATAGAACCGTAAGAATATTTTGCCTATCTCATCTCACTGGTTTAACAAACGACTAGATCTTCGCAACATTGATTTATGTCCCCATCACGTTACCTGCGTGCCGTTTCATTAATTCCAATGTAACAAATTGAATTGGTCAGCGGGGAAGCCTTCGAGGGTTAAAATGTACTCTTTCCGCAAACGTTTTCGCGATTGCCAGTTTTTCAGCCGCTCCGCCAATCTCGTCACATTATTCCTCGCGACGTTTATTCGCCGATCCGATGTTGCGTACCGTAGGAACGTCTCCGACGATGATCAGTGGCAAAGACACCGCTTGGTTTTTGGAACGTTCTGGAGGTACTGGTTTTCGCAATCGCGGGGATCTCCGCGGACATTTGTTTAACCGGTCGTCAATTAGAGATCCCGTGGATCGTGGACGGAGCTCGCAACGGAGAACGCACACGATCCTGTAATTGCGGCGTAATTGAATGGTAAATGGCCGCTGCCTGCGCGACGCGCTCGCAGCGTCATCCATTATACCCGCTGCGCGACGTCTCGGCCGCTTATCCCGAGATCGATCAGCAGAATCAGTGGTAACCGCGAGCATTCCCTCGGTGTTGTCGATAAGACGCTTATTAACGGCCCGGGAGATCGATAGATCGCCGGGGAACCGGCGGACAGACAACCCTTTGGCAGCCCTTTGCCAGACCATTGGACATAATGTTACACGGAGACTTCCAAAACGAGGATTCCTGTGTTTTATCGATTCTCCGATGGTTCGAGAAGAACGGTACCGGTCATATTGAGGATCCATTCTGGAGGATGTGACCCAGGAGATCGATAGATCGTTTGGACGATGCTAAACGTTAGATGCTAGACATTTAGATATCGGTAGTTGCTAGCTACCATTACTGTAGGGACGCGTCCACAAAACTGGTACTTGTGTTGGCTCATGTTGATCCCCTGATAGTTGCGAATAAAGGACAGCACCGATTTCACTGATCGTTTACATAATAGATTCCTGTTGGATTATTTTGGTTCTCCGGTGATTTAAGCCGCGGACTAGCATTGTTTCCGCAGATCAATTGTGGCAGAAGTGGCCAGGGAGAGATCGATAAATCTTTCTGAAAATCGCCGATCCTTTAGCTACCCTCTAAACGCGTCAGAGTCTTGAAAAAATCTAGGTTCCAGTTTTACTGTCTCGTTTGACGACTCGCAGTCGAACGGTACACTATCCTGAACCTTGGCGAGCGGTTTACGGTTCCGTCCATTGTTTCTCACGGTCTCTCGTAACAATGGCGGTCCCGGGTGTTTAGGGCCAGTCATCGAATTCATGATTCGAAAGTCGAAATAGACCCAGCGAGCAGTTAGCAGTCATTGAAAAAATATGGTTGGGCAAGAATCGCCGGCAGAGATTATCGTCGCTACGAAACGGAAAGACGGTGTGTTTCTTTTTCGTCAGTCCCGAGTCCGGAGTCCGCAAACTCGTAAATCCCCCACGGGATCATGGAGCCGACGGTGTGCCGATGGTTCGGCGAACTGCTGTCGAGACTCCTCGGCTCAGTTAGAGGGACCGCGCGGTCGTTAATTATCTTCTCGTTCGCTCGCTCGAGCGAATCGCATGCATTACCATCGGATTATCATTGCAAATCTAACGGTGCCCATTACCGCCGGCTGATTTACGAGCGTGTGACTTTCCCTGAATCGCGTCCACCGACGAGGCCCTAAACGACGCGAGGCGACGCGACGTCGCCGATCGAACCCCGCGGAAACGATTATGATGCGCCGTTTCAATTAAATCCTCGGTTAAATTACAGACCTGGTTCGATCCTCTTAGACGAGCTACACTAGATTCGCGAGACGCGTCCGTCCACGGTGACTTGTTCGCATTACTTCCGTGGCTGGATTCCGTGACTCCGAGCTTAGCGTGATCTACTTAACGGACTGCGCATCATAATTCTCTGAACTTGGACGTGGCTTAGAAACGGTCTTATCGGACGTATGATTTATTCGAATGCGACTTCGTGGATCGCTGGTAATTCATGAGCCGAGAAAAATTTCCTATTGAGACGTTCGCTGCTGGAGTCACACACGGCCGATGATCGTGGACTAGGATTTTCTGTCGTGACTGTATAATCAATTTTATTTGCGTCCCTATTTAACCCTAATACCCGTAAGCCCCGTAATATTGAGTCAGGCTCGCGACGAGAAGTAGTACTCTGAACGTTCTTAAGGAGGCACAGTAGGTAGCAATTTGGTTTCCTAAGGGTTCAGAATCGGCGGATTGGGAAACGAGAGATAGAGGGATCGATGGCGGTTTCGTGACCCATCCGTCCGTCTCTTTGTCCATCGATCCGTTTTTGGGTCACGAGACGTTCACCAGAAGGGGATTGCGGTATCAAAACGGCTCGAACGATGGCGCGAGAAGAAATTAACGATGGATTAATAATAATTGCGCCGCGAGGAGGAGAGACAGCGAAGGCGAAGGGTACAGGATGTACACTCGATCCCACGGGCCGATAAGCCGTTTCACCTTTCTTTTGTTTCGTTCTCGCTCTGATTGGGTGGCCAGCTTGGCTTCTGTAACGGTCGAGCGGTCGTCCGACGCCGCGCCGACCTCGGGACACGGTTCGAGGAGCAAACGCTTCGACCTTCGACAGGAAGAGTCACAGATCCGTGGAAGAGGGCACGGTGGTTCCAAAGAATGTACAATTCTATTATTTCAGAATGAAATTTCTGCTATGAAGGAAAGCATCGAGCAAAAAATGAAAAAAGGAGGACTCATCGAAGAATGCACATTGTTTGCAGACACCGTCACGTACACGCGATTTCGTACAGTGGCTAATCAGCCGTAATGAGGCAAGCGTAATTATTACTCCGCCACATCGGCTGTCGACCCAGCATGCGTCCACGTAATACGAGCCTGGAAAAGTTGCGCCAAAGCACGTCGTCGATTCGGACAACTGTGCGGCGAGACCATTCGCCAACGAGATGGTTCCTTCGACTTCTTCTTCTCCCCGTCTCTCTTTCTCTCTCTCTCTCTCTCTCTTCTTCGGGGTATTCGAGCCCGCGAAGGCTTAACCTTTCCGGCGAACCTGAGCCACGAGGTAGAAATGTCAGAAAAAAGGTTACCGCGTGTTGGCACCAGGGGCGTGTTGGCCTGTTCCTCGCCGCTCGATTATGCTCACCAACGGAGCAGTCTAGCGCGTGAGAATTTTCGTCGAGTTCGATCGAATGTCGGCCGAACAAGTAGCAACAAGTCCTGCCACTTATCTCTTATTAAACAAATTTCTTTCCACAATTTGCAAGAGGGTAGAAATAATGACAATTTTCTGTTGAAAATCCATTTTTATCGAGCAAGCGTTCAACATGATTTTGCAGTCACGAACTCGGGCAGAATAATAAAGATTCTCCGAGTGGAATCAACGATACTTGAGGAATCGCACGATTTACTTTTCTTGCGATAAAATCGCAGCTGGCGAGAAATGCGCCGAGTCAGCCATAGATAGATTCTCTTCGATCTACTAATCTAATCGCGACGAACGATTGCTTCTCGATCGTCCGTCTGCGATAATTTTTGCTTACTTTTACCACAACGTCCCGTGTTTTTAGTGTTAGTTTTTTTTTCTTTTTAATTAAGGTCAATCGATTACGAATTATTAAGATTGGTAATATTTTTCAACGAAGATGCGCAGCAGCGATCAGAGTTCATCTACCCCCACCGGTCAGCTCCATTTTATAAGGTAGGAATAATGGCCGATGATGCGCGCGTTGACCTTCGCCGACCATTTATCTTCGGCCCAGCTGCAGAACGGTCTTATTAAAGCGAACCAGATCGGAAACGGGATCAGCCGCGTACGTCAATCATGTGCCAGATCGGACGACGCGCGTTCCCAAGGCAGCACCGTCGGACGGACACGGCTGGCTCTTTTTTTCTGAGAAACGCGTGTAATTCTAATAATTGAGCGTGGGCGGCGAGTATAAATTGGTCCGTGCAGACGCGTAAACAGCGCTGGCTAAACGAGCCGCCTGTTTACACGACACCACGTTCCCATCTTCTCTCTGCGGCCAGAGATCGCTTTGAGAACGTAAAGCTCGGTGAAACTCCCCAAGCTCCGAAAAAATCTTTTCGTACCCGCGTTGAATTTCAATTAATTGTTAAAATGCTGAAAAATCGAAATCATACCTGGACAGCCTAGCAAGTTCTATCCAATTGCGATCTAATTGAACGGCAAAGTAAAAATTGCCGGAGCCGATCATCGAGTGTAGAATGCGTTCCAAGTGTCACAGAACGGGTAGCCAATTCTTGAGCCATTTGCTCCTCGGTGCGGTGGTTAGACGTAGACGAAGCTGTTTAGTGTCGTCGTGACAATCGAGCGACCTAGATCAACCTTGTTCCCCCATTTTCTGTCATTTCCATCATTCTTGCTCCTCCCTGGACTCCCGAGCAGAGAACTCGTTTCGCTCGAAACACCTGCGGCTGTATAAAGGCAAGATCGCGACCTCAACAGGGTATCCAACAGGCTGCCTCGGGTATCGCTTAACACCGGTTGTGCTCGTCGTCGTTCTCTCTCCTTCTCTCTCTCTCTCCCTCCCGGCCAAGTCGGGTGACATCGTGTAAGGCTATAGCTGGAGAAGAAAAAGAGGCGCACACGGTGGATCGTATTATCATACGACGAGCACGGCTCTCGTCCGATTTCGTTACACTGTTGCTGCCGAGAATCTGGAAAGGTTTTATTCTCCGCCTTCGTCGGACATCTTTCATTATCAGATCGGTAGGGACGCGGACGTTTCACAGGATTTTAGAAACTCTGTTCCCCGTTTCTTCTTGACCTGGATACGATTTTATTTCTGTCGAAGCTCGATGAAATCGTCGTTTTAGGTAATGCGACCAATTAAGGATTCTTATCTTGGAACAGGGAGCAGCAGTTTCAGTGGTTCTAGCATTTTATGGATTTTCCTAGTATTCGGTTCCGTTTTATTTTGTTCTTAACCCCAGCGATACTGCTAATGCGAAGAACGAAGTTGTATCTTCTTTCTTGATTAGTCTTGCTGTCTAATATAGACCACAGAAATTAATTAATAAAATCACACTAACAAGATACAGTCGATCGGTCAACAACAAGATTACGCAGGAATGTTAAAACGATTGGTTTTCTTCGATTCGAAACTCTTATCGTATCGCGTGCACTTAAACTTTGCCACTGACCCAAATGTTAACAACGTCCCGATGAAAAATTTTATTGACCAGGAGTATACGCAATTATTAGGATTATAAGGATTATTATTGATAATCTTTTTTTTTTCTTTCTTTTAAAGCCACCAAGGAACACGTATCGTGATCGACCGTGCGTATTCGACGAATTTACGGCTTGTTTAACCTGTCTGTTTATTTTAGTCGATCGCAGCGCAGTTGATAAGCGATTTCGAAACCGTAGAAGTCACGCTTCGCTATCGAAGCGTCCGGCTTGGTGTGAAGAAAAATGGATACCGTCTGCTTGATCACCCGTATGATTGATTATCTACCGAGCGTGCGCGTTTATCGGTAATTACGCTTCTCGATTGATGGAAGCCACGAAATTGAACGGTTCGAGCCGAGGTTAATATCGTCTTATTGTCTTGTTCGGATCGAGCAATTAAGTCGATCGGTATCTGTATCCGAATCACGAGTGCGATTAGGTATAGTCAGTCACAATGATCCACATAAAATTTACGGGATTTCTATTTAATTAGGTTGTCGTTTCATTCTCTTCTGCTTTCCTGGAAGAGTTCTCCAGTTTGCACGAAATGTCGGTCGAGAGGATGCTAAAAAAAAAAAATGGGCAGGTGCAGGCGCACTTTTGCGGTTGGGTGTACCAGCAGCTTTGCTCGGTCACCTGAACCGTTCGTTTTATAATATTCGCTAATTGTCGGCGCGTTTGCACGATTATTCGCGAGGCGGACGCGGACGCTTGGAGGCCGGTGGCGCAACAGCGTGAGGCAACGGCGCGGCGCGGCGACGCACCGCGTCTGCTAATTATCAACGGCAATTAAAAGGAGAACGACACGACGCAGGCTGAGGCGGGACGTGAAAAGAGACTCGCTGAGAGCAGCTATTCGTTTCAGCAGAAGTACTTTCGTCGGCCGGGGAACTGGTAGTGCACAGTGCACTCCTTTGAATCTCTCTCTCTCTCTCTTTCTCTGTCTCTCTTTCTCTCTATCCATCTCTATGCGTCTCTATGCAGCCTTCCAAAGCGTGTAACGTCCTCCCTTGGTGCGTGGCGAGACTCGTTTGACGACTTGTTAAGGAACGGGGTCAATTGCATGCAATCCCGACTAATTCCGAGCGAGTTTAGGAGCGACGGCGATACTGGTAGCGAAGCACGCCTTCATTAACCTGGCTGATTAACGTCGAAACGGAAGAGAGGAAAAAAACGATCCCGAATTTCGCAACACCGTCGCCTGCTAGTCAGAATGCAGCCTGACGAGCCACGCCGGGAATGCAGAAGCGAATGCACGATGCAATATTTCGGATGCTGTGTTAGCCTTTTCAAAATTTTTACGATCGTTGCGCCTCGTGTCAGAACGAAAGGTCCGTCATCCACAGTACGTCGAAATCCGCCCCGTGGCAACGTTAACGTCTTGAACCTCAAAATAACTTTACAATAATTTTATTACTTCGCTACTTCGAACGAAATATTTCCAATGCAACATTTGGTCGAGATATATTCGCGGTCTTATCAATAGGAAGTTGATCGTTCTGAAATCGATACACGAGGCGCGAAGAATTTATTGAGTCGGGGAATCGAGTGCAGATAAACTTTTCTATTCGGTGAACCGCTACGCCTACCACCGGGAGGGTGTTCGACAGATAGCTCAGTTATTGCAGCTGATAGCGGGTTAATTAATCGCTCGTTGTACTAT
>CM052221.1:18273554-18568904 GCA_028454225.1 Lasioglossum leucozonium | reverse complement strand
GGGGGTCCGGTTGGAAACGGCACGGCGCGACGCGTCGGTCGATATGCCGACGTACTAATGACCCGTACGAAGTCGAGCCAACAGACTGCTGGCTAGACGCGATGGCACCACTACCGGCGGTTTTCGCTCAATTATAAATTGAATTACTCGCTGGCCCGCTGAAAATGGTCCCGGTTATGCGCCATAAAAGAGGGATGAAGAGGGAGAGAACACCCGGCACAGCACAGCGCACAGGATCAACCGAGGGAAAAACGGACACACGGGGAAAACGAATCGCAGGCGGCGCGACGCGGCGGTAACCGTTCCACCAACTTCCGGAATTTTCCAAACGGAACTCGATCGATTTACACGCACACATACACCCGGAAAACGAGTAACGAACCCATAAATCCGTCCAGGCTGATTACAAGGTGCGATCCACCGCGGATAATTAAGGGTCATTGTCGCGACACGCTGTCATTTGAGTAATTGGAGTGTAATTGGCGCGGAGATTAACGACGATGATGCCTTCGGGCTCATAGAAATTTCTGATTGCTCTCTTCGACATGAATATGCAGCGAATCCTGCGTTTTTTCGAATCGGCGGCTGCCCTAAATTTTTCACCAGTTTTGAAGAGAGTTTCGCTAGCAATATTTTCCGATGATAAAGGACCGTTCGGTACGAATATTTTCATTCGTGATCTGGCTCAATAAATTACGGTGATTCGGTCGAATATTCTGATGGGATATGTCTGTTAAATGGGACGCCGACTGTGTCGCGCAGCGAGAAGAGAAGCGAGGATCATCGGGCGGATGATCAAGGATTCAAAGGTAAAAGCTGGCTGCCGTTTGCGCGCGCAAGAGCAAGAACGGTTCGGAAATTACGGGGAACTTTTGCCGTTGCGAGTCGCGCAAGTAGGACGAGGTCTAAAAAGTTTCTGGAGCGGCGTGCACGTGATAACGGCGGTGTGTGCAGTTTGGAGACCTCGCAAGCGCATCGGCGTTAATTCAACAGGACCGAGTCGCACGGTGTTGCAACTGCGTTTTCCACGCGATCCTCCAGAGGCCCGAGAGCTTTTTTCCCTGACGAGCGCGCGCGCGCAGGGCCGAGCGTTATTTTTACCGAGAGCGCGCGCGAAACTGTAGCACGTCGACACGCGATGCTAAATAATAGCAGTTACCGCTAACATGGCGAACAAAGTTGTCACGACGGGGTAGACGACGCGGGTTTCCCACGTCGAAAAGCTAGTCCAGCCGAGAGTCCAGGCTCGCTTTATTAACTTCGCAAACCTCGTTACGCCGCGGTGCTATTAGCGAGGCTAATCCGGCGGGTGTGATTTATTGACCGGAAGCCGGCGTCGGCCGACTGACTCTCTTGCGAGGACTCTTTCGACGCTCGCGTGAACATCGGCCCCTCGACGTTCCCGCGGGCGCCTACGCGAATAACAGAGCGAGCGAGCGAGCGAGCGAGCAAGCGCACGCCATGAGAGATTGTAATTAACGACCGATCGACGATCGAACGTCCTCGATACTGGTTAACCACCTTTTACGACGCACTTATCAGCGACGAAGGCGATCCGTACTGTGCCCGACCGGCTATTTGCTCACCACCGCACTCGATTAGCCTGTTCTTCGATACCAGGAAAAATAAGGGAAAAAGGAAGCGCGATCTGGAGCTCAACTCGTGTGAACCGGAACGATAAGGATTTAACTGGGAGCTGGTTCGAACGCAGACCACCGTGACGTTCGAGAAATCGAATTTCGTACTGTCTTTGCCTCGCAAGAAGTCCCATGAAGAGAATGTCGTGACATTGGGGAGTTTCGCGCACTTCCCACCCATCATCGTGGCTCCAGACTTAATATTTACGCTACGTAGTATGTACCTGTGACCGCTGTAGTCAATGCGTCGCTAGAGTATTAAATACACGCGACTCGGAGCGTGACCTTCCAGCATTCCTTTCAAGTGATTTCTTTTCAGTCCCCAATTATTATAGCGCGTGACGTCAGAAGCGTTGGGACCACGCAAGCGTCAACAGTGGCGGTAGACGGAGCAAGTACCGCAGCGAAGCCGGATCGAGACTCTTCTTTCGGTCTACCTTTCGTCGCGGACCGGTCACGTGACTAATCCAACGATGACGGAGAGAGGGTAACCGTATTCCCCTCCCCACGAGAGATTCGGACCTAAATTTCCGAATGAAATGTGACATTTATTACTCGTATTGGCTACGAGAAATTGAAGAAAGTTTACAAGTTCTTGGTAAAAGGTATGCACTCGATGCTTTCACCCCTGGGGAAACAGGATTTAAAAATAGAGATGATTTATAAGAACTGGGAGAAATGTTACGTAAAAGAAAGAATAGCAGGCGTATTGGAAAAGTGTCTCTTCAAGATAGCATTGATATTGGTTTCGGAAAGAAAAATGTAGGAAATATTCTTTCGCGTCTGGACTTGTAACTGTAACTTGAACTCGACTGAAATTGTTTTTATTTTGCAATTAGATAAACAACGCACGGCGACTCAACTATGTTAAATCAATAAAAAGGAATGTTTTTAGTATTTGTGCCAATCGAGGTTCTGTCTTCTGAAATAAATATTAAAAAATATTCGGAATGCCGAGGGTTAACGTGGACACATTAATCAACATTGCGAACAAGCATTTCACGCAACCATGCATCCGCATACATACTAATCCGTTCATGCAATATGTATGACTGTCGGCCGAAATTTTTCTACCGTTGATTTCGAACGAATATCCGCAAACATTGTAAACATTTTATGTATTTTTGTTATCAGATTGCGACGTAGGGAATACAGTAGTGAACAAAAATATTATCACAATACGTGATTCCGCATACGAACGTTTATAACTATCGGGTTGATTGTTTGCGTTTCTCTTTTTTTTTGTCCGAATCTTCATCTATGGTGTATTCTAATTCGATATTCCGGCGAAAACAAACCCGATATAAATCGCGAATAATACTACGAACCAACTAAAATCTACTAGCACGCTAATAACAATTTAAAAAAACGAAATCTCCAAGTTGCCAAACATAACTGTACAAAATGGAACCCATCGCAATCTCATTTACATCTTACAACCGGATAAAATGCGAGAAGTCCGGGTACACAGAGCCAGCCAATCAATCTCCACAGCGTACAAACATCGGCGAGATAAACACGGCGATACGAGGGTTGTTTAAACGCTGTCAAAATCGCGCACCGTCCACAGAAATCCGTATCCGGCCGCAATTTGGGCACTCGTGGACGGTCACTGGATATTAAAACAAAAAAAAAACACCGACCTCATCCCCCCTATCGACGGGGAGAGAGATCGAAAGCAGGAAAAAAAAATAGTCAGCGATCGTTACACGCAAACATAGATAGCATCGGAATCCGCGAGCGGCGGGGAGAATCGCTCGGAAGCTTCCGCACAATTGAACCCCCCAATTTGCGGGTTGCGAAATATTTTTACGCGACGGGGGAAACCGATGCGACGCGACGCGACGCGACGAATGGAATAAAACGTTTTGAGTAGGCGCCGACACAGGCGGCACGCAATTTCCTCAGTTTGTCTTGCTCCGGTTCTCGAGGCAGTAATTCCTGCTCCCGATCGGTGCTTTAATCCCGGCAACGTGGGCTTCGATCCATCCCGGCGACGTATGAAGTGGCATTTGCCGGGGCAAGCCGACATCATCCCCCTTCGAACACCCTCTGCACACCCACGAACCACCCCCTTGATACATAACGGCCGTCGCTGCTGGCTGCCAACGACGTCGCTCTGCCACCGCGACGTCTCCTCCTAATCCACGGAAATGGGCACGGTGTCGATGGGATTCGTATTTGCGTAACGACGACGGAAACGCGGAAAGTAACGCCATTCTGTCATTTCCGCTCGGCGCGCAGCACACCGCCGTTGTAAAAGCTCGTTTTCTTCACGAACATTCCGTTACTTCAAAATTATAGGCGACGCGAAAGAAAAATATTTCACGCGCGAAACCTCGTAGAATACGGATGGGAGCGCGTGACGATTCTATTTGACGTTGCGGTAACCTCGAGAAGCTCTGCACACATCACGATCGAACTTTTTCGTGGAAATAGGAGAAACAATTTTTTGCATAAATTACTACCGAGATACGATTCGAACAAAGTTGATGCGTAACGTACATTCGCAAAGTTTGATTAAAACAACGAAAATCTGTAAAAAATATCGTGGTACGAAACTCGTTGTACACCGAGTACACTCTGCACGCAAGCCCAGCAAACCGTAGTTGATCCATCTGGCTACCTACCAACCTACCGACCTAGCTTCCTCTTCGTGCTCGTCGCTGGATCCTCCGGAAATGACGTCACGCTCATTGTAACATCCCGTACAACGCGAGCGCGGCCGTAGCCGTACCGAGAGACGGTCTCTTTCGTGTCCCACGGATCGAGCGGGTTCGCGATTACACGGAGAGCCAACGGCAGAATAGAGCGGGACAGAAACGGAAAGAGAAAGTGCAAGAGCGCAAGAGAGAAACATAGAAAGAGAAAGAGAGGAGGGACACGCACGTTGCGTGCGGGTTGCGTGGGTGTGCGAACGTCGCCGGAACGCGTCAAGTCGCCTGCCACGCAGCGTACCGTGTAAATACCTAACTGACTCCGCTGCGCTGGCAAAACGAACGAACAAACCAGAAAGAGACGAGGAGACCCAGCTGCAAGGGGAGGAACTGGATGCGTCGATGCAACGGTGGGCAGCGACTCGCGCGATTCTCGAATTCCTTCGCGCTTCCTCCGACGATCCGCAGATGAACACGCGGTGCAACGCGGTGCAACGCGGAGCGCAGGAGACGGGTAATCGAATCGCGGCGCTGAAGTGTCGTTAATTTTGCCCCTTTGTACCGTCGCTCGGCTGCATCCACTGCACACACACATACAGACACATGGACGGACACACCACGCCTCTCCCACGGAATTCTGGAGTGCCGAGGGAAATGGATAAATGCTCCGACGTCGCTTTGACGCCGGGACTACGAACGCTGAAGTTGCCCGAGAGGTTATCTTGTTTCCTTTGCTGCTTTCGAGGTCAGCTTTCGCTTTTTGAGCCCTGGCTCGGGTCAACCCCTCTCTCTCTCTCTCTACCCCTCTCTCTCTTTCTCTTTCTCTTTCTCTTTGTGCATCTCTCCCTGCAGTATTTTTCAGAGCGCGTAATTCTATTGAGCACCGCCGACGGATTCCTGGCCGACTTTTTTCCCGTATAACCTCTTTATTACCGACAAGTTCTCTGTTGCCTGTACTCCTTTTCTCTCTCTCTCTCTCTCTCCCTCTTTTTCCCGCTCGCTCGACCATTTCCATGAAAGATGCGTCGTCGTCGTATAGCTGCAGGGCTTTGCCGCAGTTAGGGGTTGCAAAGCGGACTTGACGGTGACTTCGCAGCTTGCTGGAACATGACACGCTTCGGGCTATAAGTAGACTGCGGATGCGCGTTTGCAGTTTTGGGACCGGTGCAACAGAAGTTGCATGGTTGATGAAGGGAAATGCAGTTCCGTGGGGGACTGTTTCGTCGAATGGATCTCGTTGGGGAGGAAACGTGTGGAATGTATCGTACGTGAAGATTTTTAGGGAAATTTTAAAAAGGGAATTTTCTTGAAGTCTGAGTAACTGCAGTCTCGCTATTTTCACAACACAGTATAAATTAGTTACATTCCGTGTTCGATTTCTGTTACGTAAGAATTGATATTTCAGTGAACTTCGCTTGCCACATAACACCCGATGCGTTGCATAAAGGTCCAGTCGTGAACTGCAGATTTTCATGGAAAATTGATATTCTGAAAATTCTGTTAAAAAAAAAGAACAAAACTAGCAAATTTCTAGCCGAAAAATGAAACCCACTGTCCACGTACAATTGCTGTGTCTTTTACTTCTTTTCGCCACGTTTAGCCCACTTCGCCAGTGTATAATTTTAGCGAGCATCCGCCGGCGAAAGTCGCGCGACCACGCTTATTAGCATCTTCGCAATTAGGCGAGCGTGGGCGCTGAGGACGACCACACGTGAACGAATGTAGCTTGCTCGCATGCATGCGCGCACGCACGCTCAGGATTACGTAAACGATCGTAAAAGTAGCCGAGAGGACGATCCCGTGTGCGGGTCGCGACGAATTTTTCCGGGCCGTCACGAACCGGAAACCTTCTCTTGTAGTCCCCACCGGACAGATGTTACCAGCGCTTCGAATGAAAAGAGATTACATACACGGCGCTCCGAATGAAAAGAGATTACATACACGGCGCTCGTGTTTTCCCAGTTGTCGCGTCACCGGAGTACGAGCTTCCTCGCTTGATAGGCTAATTATAATTTATGGAGTGTCGCGAATAATCGCGAACGACCGCTACGCCGCGCCGCCGGTGAATCACTCGACCGACTCTTTGATACCACCGCGCCGCGTAAGCACTGGATGTTGTCGTATCTTTGTGTCTTGTTCTCTTTCGCATCCCCATTTTCTACACTCGGTTTCTTCTGTAGAATGTATTGAGAGTTCTCTCGAGTGTATAAGTGGCGCTATTTCGAGACCGGTTGTCATAGTTGATTGCGTGGTACGTGTTGTTGGTGATTATTCTTGAGTCTAGCGTGATTAGGCGAGCTTCCTCCAAGCTGCTTCATACATAGTAATTATTTTAATGTCGTTGCTGTTTGCTCGTTTTCACTTTTGCAACTTGTAATTTCGTTTGCAGACAGTTTTACCGATCGCGTCTTCTCTGGTACATCGAATTGATTAAGAAGATTTGGAATAAGAAATATTTTGTTTCGAAAAATCTCGAAAAAATTTCGAAATTTCACGGATTCTAGAATCCCCCGTAATGAACTGTAAGACGAATCGAATGTGTGAGATCGTATCGGTCGCCGCCTGCCACCGCGCGATTGTTTAGAAACCGATGTTATTGCAACGATGCGGCATGATTCAGAGGACGCGACACCTGATTCATCGATTTACCACGGAAAATGATTTGCGACGAAGGAAACACGGATCGATCGGCTGTTCATTTTTTTTTCTCGTTGCGCGCAACGATGATTCACGGCGGAATTAGCATTCATCATAGTCGAAAACAAAAATATAGATTATTGGCTATCGATGGCTCGGCCGAGGACTTTGTAACCACGGCCATAAATATTTCCCTTGCTTGCCGCACCATTGATTCGAGGCTTGCTCGCTTCGCTTCGCTCGCTCGACTTGCGCGTGCATCCGTTGACCGATAACTCGCATTATGTCACGTCGCGGCCAGTAATCGAGGAACAAACGGCGATCGTTACCTTTCGACGAAGTTATGAATGGCAACGCGACGGAGGAAACCGCGTGCCTGCTGTTCGCGATCGCAACCGCCGCGCCGCTTGCGAAAAATTCATGCGTCCATTTGCAACGCGTACCAAAAGGGAACAGGCTGGGCGGTGGCATGGCGCCTCGAAGAAAGGTTGCGACGATAAACCGCCTCACGGCGAAAACCACGAGAATTGCATTTCCCTTCGACGTTCGGCAGGCCACGCGCAATGAATTTCACAAAAGCCTGCTCGAGAGATATTGCCGACGATGAGGAACTGTACTCGAATCTTCGAAACGAACCTCATGAATCTTTCAAAAGGCGCGCGTACACTATGATACTTTGTTTCGACGACTGCAGGGTTGGAAACCGATTGATCGGAACCCCGGGTCGATATACAAGGTGTTCCGAAGGTGTGCGACCAAAAATTACCATCGATTCGTAATCCCTAGGCAAAACATTCTTTGTTATTTTACAATTTGTCGCTGAATTTTCGAGGTTTTCTCAGCGGTTCTCTTGGACAATCCCTGCGATAACACGTTGATGAAAGAAGGGGCTCATTTTGCGAAAATTTCGATTGTTTCTTCCACGTACAATCGAAGGACGCGTTTAAATCGACATTTTCGGGACACCCGGTAGATCCGTGAGGCTCGGATGATTGATTAATAAATATTAAACGGTAATACCGAGCTAGCTCACGTCCCGGCTCGTCCATCAGTCAGTTTATGACTCGAGAGCCGTTAGAGCGACGATCAAGTTTCCAGTCGTAAAAGTCGCCGACGCGATGTCTAAAGCTTCCCTAATCGGGGTTGGATTTTCACCATTCTGTACATACATACATATATACATATATAACCGGTTCGGTCGTCCTAATTCTCGCTTCTCTTCGCTATAGTGTTTCTTTCCTGTTGCTTGTTCCGTGTAGCGGCGCGCGTATGTAACGGGTGGCGGAGAATACAATAGACGCGTGCAACAGACAAAGAAGTTCTAATACGATCATTCTTATCATTTATTACGAAGACACAGCAAACGCGTTGCTCGTCGTAGAATCATCTGGAATGACGCATGACTCTAGACTGCCTAAAGCCATCCCCACTCCGATCGAGCAGGCTCGGGAGTGGGGAAACTGTCCCATTTAACTGTTCAGGTGGACGACCGAGCGGCGCGATTAACGCAACAATCTTCGATTTCTCCGTGGGTCGATCGGGGCGCAACGAGTCGGCTCGATTGAAAAATCCATGGAAAGAATTCCGTTGGTTGGGAACGGGCTGCCATTGCGGAGCGGCGTCAATTTAATTCCAGCCGGCATGCGCGCAGCGCGGCGCGCGGCGTCGCATACCGAATGATTTCTGCGCGCAAAAACGGTTCCAATTACCCGCGGATAGTAGAATCGGCCGTGTGTCTTTTTGCGTGGACCCCAGCCGTGTCAGGTATGTATTCCGTAACCCAGTTCTCGGTTGTTTTTACGTTCCTCGACCGCGCGCTGTATTCGAATCTTCTCTCGCGTTGATTCGCGTGCGCCTAAGTAGCCGCGCGCGCACGATTTTCCATCGTTCCATTGGTGCATAGGTGCGTGCCCGCTTCACCTGGCCGACCGCGTGCAGCACGAGGTGCACCGAGGTGCCGGCGAGGTCTGTTCTTTTACCGCAACGGAATCGATAGCGCGTTCTTTTCGACTTTTTCACCGAGCGGCTGCCTGCCTGCACGTTTGAAGAAGCGTCGAGTGGCCTCGAAATTCTACGAGCAGCTATGCGATTTCGATGGGCAACAGGGAATCTCCGATACGTCGCGCCGTTCGTGCACGAGCAATTAATCCTCCGTGGATAAAGTTGATTTTTGAGATAAATGAACAGGAAAATCGGGGAATACCAAGGCGTGTACAGTAATTTCTTGCTGTCGGCGTATTTGCGTTTCTTAATAAATCACAGAGTCAAAGCGCACGCAAAAAGGAAATATTACGCTAGAATTTTTTACGCAATTATTTCTGAGGATCGCAAGACCTCGTAAACGCTGAAACGGGCATAACGCAAGCGTACACGGCTTAAACCGTGTTTCCTCGACAAATTGCCGCAGCGACTGCCGCCCGTGTAGATAAGTAAACGTCTCGTCGGCCAGAAAATTGTTGCGTCGCGACGCGCAAATAGTCACCGGGGCATAATCGATCGTAGCACTAGCAGGAAAAGAAAGAAGAAGCGCGCGTCGATCGAAAGCTATGAAATAACTCATGCACTAAAGACAACATTGACGCAGTAAATACCAGCGCGGCGCGGCGCGGCGCGGCGCAGTTATGCGATGCGATATCGTCGAAGGGCTGGATTTCACGGGCTGCACAAAGAAGCGTCTTGTTATACAGCATAGCCAGAGACCGAAGACCGTAAATTACCGGCGCGATGCGGCGCGATGCACTGTTTTTATATCGGTTGCGCGTCCCTCCGGCCAATGACGGGCCGGTTACGTCGCCGCTATAAATATTAATCCTATAATTGGCCAACAAAGTGATTTACTCGCCTCGTAAAAGCAAGCGGCCGTTATTTATATCGTCGCATGCGAGAACGAGGCTCTCTCGGTAACGGAATCTGTTCGCGTGGGCAACGCGTGGCCAGGAAAACACGGGGCCGATTATGCTACCGGTCGATCATGTGTCCACGATCGATTGTGCTAACCAGTTGCACGAACCGGCGCTCCTCAAAAACTATACGTACGAAATTCTTCTAAACCAGCGAATCTTATTAGATGGTAACAGATATATTTTTTATATCTGTTAACGGAGTCTTAACCCAGAACCGTACAAACGATCGAAGCCCTTGTCCCGCGAAACGAGACTAATTTAAGAGTCCCCGGGAAAAAATCGGGGAAATCGACGCGGCGCGGCGCTCCGTCAGATTTCCACTCTTCCGTTTCAACTATCGGCTCTTTAAGGACGGGATTAAATTGAGTTTGAACGAGTTCGGACAGCGGTCGGATGAAATATGTAGGACGTAAAGGGCACTCGGTCCGGACGGGGGCAAGAAACCGCGAGAGCCGGATGATGGAACGACGTTTTCGAACTTCCTGAAAATTTCAGAATCGAAGAACGATATTTCTCGAGGGCCTGGAGCTGGAAGAGGCGGTGGGGGGGGGGGAAGTTTCCTGGGTTCGAACAGCTTGTTCGCCGCGAGTTTTTCCCGGAGCTTTACGCCCAGTACAGCTGAGCTTCTCGTTCCCCCGCTATCCGAACACACTGACGTCCGAACACTTGGATCGTTAATATAAAAGATGATCGTTCAAATATCCACGACCGATTCGCTAAAAGTTACCCTAAAGCCACGTCCACACCGAAGACTTTTCGGAGCAGACACAAAATGATTGCCGAGCTGCGAGAGACGGTGTTCTCGCTAGCGACTTCCGACAAGCTTTTTCGACAGGGATTTCCTGCCGACGTCGGGTCCGCGATGGACGACATTATGCATCGCCGGGGAAGGATCGCCGACGCGAACGAACGCGGCGCAGCCCGGAGAGATTAATGCATTCGTGCACGTGCATGTTACGTGCATCGCACGGTCGGTCGCCGGCGCGGCGGTAATCAGCGGCCGCCGCCTAGGATCCGCCAGGAACGATTTCAACGTTTAATATAATGATATTAATGTTTTCCGCGGAAGGACGTCTGCCCAGCCGTAAATTAAGGATTGTCAAACGCCGCCGTTAAATTGCAATTCATACCGATTTCCGCGGCCCCGGTGATTATTCATCGATCGCCGTTTCCGCGCGATCGCAACTGCTGATCCGCGGGTTATTCTGACGTTTCATTTAACTGTCACTGTCCGCCTTGTAACCGATATAGTCTCGGATGTAGGTTCTTTTTGACAACTGCTCGGGAAGATGTTTATTCTTATTTTCTTCTTGAAGACATTTTATGTAAAAATATCATCGTTTTATTCGACTACGAGACAGGCAGGATAGCTTTTACAATCGCGAAGGGTTGGATCTGGAAAAGCGGTCTCTTTTTGGCAGATGTTCACGAGGATATTAATCATCTCGGTTTCTTCGAAAATATTCCAGCTCTTGATATTAATATTTGAAATTCTACATGGAATTTCTTGCGGACGCATGGAGGGCCATAATTTCTTTGATAAATGTGTTTTTTCGAGTTCTGCTATTCCTCTGGATTTTGGAGGGTTCAGGAAGAAGTAATAGTTTGATAAAATGAAATGTGGCTCTGCGAAGAGCTTCTCGAATGTATTTATAAAATAGTTCAAATATATATCATCTTAAAATTTAAGCGAAAATTGATTTAGCTACGCTGATACTTTTTCAGACAATTTACAGTTGAACAGAAATATCCATTTTCAATTTCTGTCTATATCCATAACAAATTGTTATTTCTTTGCTTTCAGGTAAAAACACTCACCATTCCGTACCTAACCCTCACCATAATCCCAAGGGGATTTCGGTTGAGCGCAGCATGGGGCTACAGGGAAGAGCCTTTCTTCCTGGTAGACACGAAAAACCTAGATCACGACTCCACAAAACGAAGGTAGGGTGTTCTCGCATCCAATTTTGCTAGCTTGCGCAGCTGCGAGTGAAGTCTTAAATCAATCGGCGACTGGTCCCGCGGGATCGGGGGTGGAAACGGGGGTGGCGGTTGTTCGTCCCGGAAAAGCGTGCGGGGGCGTAGGTCGCGAGTCTAAGGTTGCACTCAACTCCATAATTAGTTGCGAACCCGAGGCCGACAAAGCTCTCGGATTTAATATCTTAACGCCCTCCTTAACGCGCCTCGAAATTTCATGCGCGTCGCGTCGCTATTGGCAAGCCACGCCGCGCCGCGCCGTCGAGGCTCTAATTCCCCGCAGAAACTTTATATCCCCCTTCTACCGAGCCCCCAAACGCTTATTTCTGCGTTTGTACCCCTGCCTGTCTGTTTTCATCCCCTGGTTCCCCACCCAGGGCCGCGCGAGCTGCCAGCCAGCGGTTTTCGATTGCGACGCGCGAAAGACCTCGGGAAACACGCTCTCAGGAAACTTTCTTGCCTTCCCACGCGTTCCCGCGACACCCACGCACCTATTGCGCGCGTCGTGAAAAATCCACTTTTTTCAGGGTGCTGTGTTATACTCTGCGCTCGGTATAGAATACAAAAATATACTCTAAAAAATCGAAAAAATATTCGGGAAATTTAAAAAAATTCTCCACTCCGTGAAGAATGATTCGCGGGAAGTAGTACAGGAACCGCCGGCTCACGCCAGAATTTATTTACCCGAGAATCGACATAAACTTCCTGGAGAACGCAGCGTGCTGCATCATTCAAGCCCAGGATCAACGAACGCCTGGACGGAACCGCAATATCGTTCGCGTCGCCGTGTATTCGCAGTCGCGGCACGATTTTCCGTTCACCTAAACTTTCCCCGAGTTAGTCCTCGCGGTGTCGACAATGCCCTAACTCCCCTCTCGCCTCCTCGCATCCACCTGTTTCATCCCCTAGAAGTACGCGGCGCGGCGTTTGCAACCCCGGGCAACAGGGGTTAATAAATTCTCGGGGTTTGACGTCGCTCCAACGAAAACCGATCTCGCCTTGTACAGCTGACTGTGTTAGGCTACCGGTGCGCTTAGTGCTTGTTGCGACACCAGCTGGATCTTCCGAAAGACACGGAAATTCCTCGAACTTGCCTAATTGTTGTTTTTCCTTGATCTTTGCTGTGAACTTACTGCTGCGAGAATTTATTGTTGATTTTCGTCGGACGATTCTGTATCGAGGATTTGCTGTTGCGTTTTCGTTAGAGAATTCTTGAGAATTTGTTGTTGCCCTTTCTCCAACAATGTTTTATCGAGACCTTATAAGCTTTTGTACTCTAGTGCGGTTCTTGAGAAAATATATTAAACACGTATTTTATATTGGCGATCGTTTATTTCCGAAAGCGACCATTAAGAATTATTTTCAACCCTTCGGAGTTGATAAAATTTTATATTATCGATATTTCTTATTGTGCACGAGAAACAATTATTTAGCAAATGCAACATCAGTTTCAACAATGAAAATTTGCACAAAGCCGAAACAGGGTTGTGAATTTCCCTTAAAATTCATCGAATCAATGAGACAAATTCCATTGATACTGTATCCTCGATCAAATCCCGAATTGTCAATCACGACCACCGATTTCCATTCACTAAAATTCACCGGTATCGGATGAATAATAATCGTGTAGAGTACAAAGAGGCGGTCGAATAATTAGTGAAGAGCGGAGAAAGAAGGAAAAGTGATTATCGCTGAGCGAATATGCTTATCCGCGGCCTCTTTATAAAACGTGAATAATATATTCGCAACACGGTGGATCATTCTGTTTAACAGAGATTTCGCGATAGTTTGTTGGTCAATTGGCGACACGTTGCTATACAGATTCTCTCAGGACAAGCGAAACAATTTAAAACAACAAAGTTTAACAGTGAGCCTAGTCGAATCACTGGCAGGCATAGAAAAAAGCGGAGAAAAAGAGAGAGGTATCGCTCGTCACCGTAGCCGATCCCCGATATCAATTATAACGCGGAGCTTTGTTTAATGCGCAATTGCCATGCGTGCGGAACACTTTGCTTCGTTGGCAGAGCGCATCCAGCCACGTGCTGATAAAACGATCACCGGTCCAGCGCGGCGCGAAGTGTTATCTGTCTGCGGCGAACTGGCCCGGGTCCGCGTTTTACGCTCCCGGCCCCGGGTCATTATCGGGGCCGCCGATTGAATATTATAATCGTATCGGGGCGCTTAAGCCTCCCGGACGCTTTCATGCACCGCGCGTATCGTCTCTCCGTCGCGCGTTGGATCTCTCGCGCGCGCGCTCGTTGCATCGAGTCCCATCGCCACCGGGATCCCGCGCGCGCGCGAGCCCGAGCACGCGATGGTAATTGTAGATTCGCGTTATTACGCCATAGACAGCCGCCGCCGTAAAATAAACCGGCCTCGCCCTGAAATAGTTTAATCGGCGTGCACGCTTCGCCGGAAGGTTAAAGGCCACCGATCGATATCTTCCGGTCCGGGTAAAATTATCCAACCCTCTCGAACGCTGCTGCTCTGTCGCTTTTAGCAAGCCTCCGAATAACCATGGTGTCGATTTCGCCTCTGCCTACTCCTGCTGTCTGATCCATCTACCATCCGCTCTCACTCCCTCTCTCTCTCTCTCTTTCTCTCTCGCACTCTCCTCTCTAACCCGCTATCAAAATATCGATTTTAGTCGTCCGCTTCTCCCTTCGAAAATACGCGATTCGAGCGAGTTGGAATTCGGTTATTTCTGATCGAGTTACCGATACCGATTTATCGGTTTTCGCGACGTTCGACTTTTTCTTCGAAAATTAATGGGCTCATCACGAAGCGCGATTTTTCAGCTTTTATGTTGCACAATTTATTAATCGTATCACAAAGCGCGTTTTCCCAGTTTCAATTTAAGCCCAGAAATCCTCGAAAATTCCTACAGAAACGCATTCGAAAATCTATCCGAAGTAACCCCCAAAAATCGAGCTCTCCGATGTACCTTTCGCATGTTTATCGATCGATCAATTCGACTTTTCCTAGAATCGTGAATGTCTTTATGTTCGTGCTTTTTGCCATTTAAACTTCGAGCAGGTTCGATCTCCGGAAAGTACATACAGGTTCACAGTAAAATTTTGTAAATACCCGAAGGGATTAAGGCAGCCGGACTAGAAAATTTCGTTCGATTCCAAGACTTCCAGACTCCTCGGCGGATCAATACGCCCCAAGCGAAATATCGAATAAAACATCCGGAACGACGCACGCTGCTATTCCATTTTAATCCGTTCCATTCTACTTTTTCCTGTTCGCTGTGATCGATGCGAACAGCTTAACGGCAGGTAGAACTGGTGGTCGATACACTGCCGAGCACGCCGAATGAAATATATCCGCGCGCGCGCGCGCACGGACCTTTCTGTTTCGAAAATTTTTTTGATACCCGATATGCGCCATCCGAAACCGCGTATCAACTCGCCGAGATCGAATTCTTTCGCGCCAATTAAAGGGGTATGTAATTGAAAAATTTCATCAATCTCTCTCTCTTGGCGATCGTCGAATTATTCTGTGGCGTATCGGCTACATTAATGATGGATCTGCGTACGCTCACACGGACACAGACAAATCGATCGTAGTTCCCCTTACACCGACTGGCGAAAAAGAATTTAATTCCTCCGCGATAAGGGCTGTACGACAACAATTCCAAAATCAATGTATAAAATAAAAGTCGATTACGTTTTAAGATTTGTTTTGCGTCTGGAATTTTAATTTTGATAGAAGTACGCAATCTTCTCCTAATTAGACAGAGACACAGTGGATTCTAGCCCAAAACCGCACGGAAAAACGAAAACTCGATGTGACGGTCGTGTCGGAGACTCGAGTTTCGGGAACGAGGCGAAATGGATGTTTTCCGGACGCACGGGATATACCATGGCCATGATAAACATCTCCGAGAGCCGGGGCGAAATCCATCGGGGGATACACGGGGTAAACATCAGATAAGCCGGTCGCCCGGTCGATTTAAGCAATTTAGGGAAGATTCAGAATCGCATGGAAAATAAGATAACAGGACGAAGCACGTGCCATCTGTCGCGAAGCCACCGATCGTCTATCTCCGGCGAGTCAACGACGCCGCGGCGGTCTGCCACCATCTGCTTTCCCAGATGTCTCGTCTATTTGCCCTAGCCGTCGAAAAAAAATGTTTGGCCTCGCGATGCTATCCCATGAACGATCTCCGCGGCCCGGGTCCATCGGGACTAACCTCGTCATCTCATATCAAACAATAAATGGACCCGGCTAAATAAATCTTGTGCTCTGGAAGACGCTAACAAACGACCCGAACCTCGTCGTTAACAACGAAATTGCTGGACGCTGTCGATGGTAGCTAGAACGGAGAAGATCGCGGATTCTTTCAGAAGTCCTGAGATCCGCAGAAGTGGCACAGGATAAAATGCATTTTCGCATTTGCTTTCGCCTAATTTCAGGCACGTCGTCGTTTCAGGAACGTAAATCAGTTGTGTAGTACGTTCTGTGGACGGTTTTTAGTTGTCACTGGAAGGGAACTTGACAGGGAAAGAGAGTACACGATCGATGATCCCTCGATCGCGAAGAGGCACTCCTCGCGGCGTGGATTGATGTTTCAATGGTCTGAACGGTTGGGGAGGTCGTATTTATAGGGTTTAATCGATGACACGGTTATCCAGCGGCAACGAGGCTCGCGACCCGCATATCCTCGGTTCGAATACGAATCGACGTTATAATATTGCCACTTGCCGCGGATGATGACGCGAATTGCAGTCGTCATCCTTGATTACAAAGATAGCCTAAGGCGCGGCGCGAGAGAGAGGGAGAGGGAGAGGCGGAGACGTTCATTGATTAACTCTCGAGCGACGAGTTTCAGGGCAATTCTATTTCCGTGGCTAATTCATCCGCAGGCCGAATCAATTATAATAAACAATCTCGATCGCGTGCGAGATCGACCAGTGAACCGAAGAGAGAAGAATATCAACGCGGATTTATATCGCTCGAATGCGATGTTTCTCTCGGATTCGATTTCTTGTCGATGAGTATATTTTCGGGATTAGGGGATCGAACAAGAACAGTAGTGGAATTTCGAGGAAGCGGCACGCAACAACTCGTCCAAGGAGTCATCAGCCACAATTATCGCAATTGTTGGCCCCATTATCACGGTAATGAGCGAAACCGCCCCTTAACCGGCTCACGTATTTTAATTATCATAAATGTAGTTACGCGCACTGTACAAAGCGACACGAGGCGACGCACGGTTCTAGCGCACGTATCCCGCTGTTTCGGAGGCGGCTTATTATTTTACCTTCCGCCATAAACACTGTAATCGCAATTAGCCTGGCGCGTTTAGTCGCGGGACGTTGTTCTCGAAAAATTCTCCTCGAAGCTTGTCCCTGATTGGACACATGATTTTCCAATAATCTGTGACAATGATCGTTTTATTCGCAAACTTTTGTAGAAGATTTCGTAGAAGGTAGTGAAAGATTTGTTGCAAGTTCGTGTGGTAGAGATGTCATTTGATAGAGAATTCTCTATTGCTAGAACTGTGTGGAAGAACGAATGTGAGGCGAGAAATGTTCTAGCAGCCTCGCCAAGTATTTCGTTTATTTTCTCTTTTTTTCTATATATAGTTCTTATATTTATTTAATTATTGGAGTGGTGCAAGGTAGAATTACAATTGTACATCTCCTTTTCGTTGGAGGGCAGTTTGAAAAGATACCAAAACGATTGATCGCAGGTTCTTACAGACAGCGGAGTCCGTGCGTATGAACCCCGGTGAACAGATCAATCCCTCTGAAACTCTAAAATCGACCCGTTCCTCCGGTTAACGCAATCACCGAGTAATTCGGTCGTAACAAAATCATCCGTAAACCGATTTCAGTCGTCGCGGAATGCACCGTGGCAGTAATTCGCGAAAGGAGAGTAAAATAGCATAAGGGACGCACCGGGCGAACTCGGCCGTAGAGATAGACGCGGCGCGGCGCGGCGCATTGCTTAACGAACAATCTACGGAGAATTCCAGGCAACTACAGTCGACTAAACTCTCGTAGCAGCTCACGGGAACTCCGGCAATAACGGAGGAGGAGCGTCTGCAGGCGTTTCGCGATCACGTTCGCAACCTCTGTCACCCGATACCTCCTCCCCCGGGCTCCTTAGGTGTCTCGCTCTTTTTCCCGTGACGTCTTTCGCCTACCACCTCTGGCCCTGTCCTTCTCCCTCTCCCTCTCTCTCCCTCTCTTGCTCTCTTTCACTCTGTGTGCCATTACTTTCCCGTTTCATCTGCATCGCGAGAAGGGAGTTGCGTTATATACGATTACGCGGAGGAGGACGTCGAGCCAAACAACGCCGGACGGAAAATCGATATGGAACGATATCTCGGCTACCCCTTGTCCCCCGCGTCGAGCAATATCGTCGGCGAGATCGTCGAGGATCACGTTTGCGAGGAACGTTTGTGCTAGTCGAGACTGCAGGATTCAATGATTTCAAGAATATACTAGAATCTTTACTTTCTCTCTCTCTCTCTCTCTCTCTCTCCCTCTTTCTCTCTCGCTCGCTTTGTCTATTAAGGAAAGATCACCGACTAATAGAAGTTTGAGGGAACTTTGCGAGGGATTACGCGGCTCGAAACTCTAATTGGGATTCGAGGATGACTACGGCCGATGGGAATCAGCTGCTGATAAATTTAGGCCCGGCTAAAAGTAGACCGAAAATCTCGGGGATTTCGTGGAAAGCCGTGGATCGTTCCACTTGCTCGGGAAAAAATAGAATTCGCCGGATACTTCGATGACCTCTCTCCCTCGATCCCGCGGAAAAGGGTTAGGTGTGTATCCGAGAGGACTGTTTTAGGTTCGAAAAATTAAAATAGAAGAAAATCTTTATCGCCGCGTCAAATTATTCTCTTGAAACGATTCTCGTGATGTACAATTTTCGTCGAATATTTCTGGTACGTTTACCTGATCTTCGGATACAGGATCACGAAAACGTGAAAATCTTTTTTTTTTTCTTTTTGTTTGGAAATCGAAGTAACAAGATCGGATTGCCTTCGACAGGGTTCGGCAAACGTCGAGATACCTCTCGAACTTTTCAAAAGCGCGGGATCCGCTCGTCCGAGCTCGCACTGGGTTTGTTTCCGACCGCGATAGCGAAGTTGCAAGGCGCCCTTGGCGGATACGTGACCGCGCCGCCGTTTCCTTCGAATTCTTTTTTTTCTCCCTTTTTCCCCACGGTAAAACCTGCTGGAAAGTTCGGTTCGGATTCCGACTACGTAGTCGAACGTGGAAGGAGAGAGAGAGAGAGAAGTTGCAGCGTGGCTCGCAACGTGCTTCTTGGAATTTTTACAAGCGGAATGCAAACTCGAGCGCGGTGTAAAGTTGTTTAATCAAAATGTGCCTACCGCTCTCTCTTTCTCTGGACGGTATTTTCGCTCGAGGAAATATTTCCCTCCTCGTGAAAAAGAAACGGCGTTGTGGAAGAACTTCCTCTCGTTCGGAAGAATCGTGTAAATAAATATGGTCCTGGTAAGAATTAGTAAGTTCCCGGACGGTGCAGCAGAACTTTTCGATGCAACGAGATTTCAATTGGACAGTGGAAGAAGTAGCTCCGGACATCGGTTCAGGGAGTGGTTATAAAAAGTAGATAAAATTCGATCGACAATCATTAGTGAAACGAAGAACTGTTGTCTACGGTGCAAGACACTAAATATTACCGCGATCACGCTCGTCCCGATCAGGATCGTGCGGTTAGGCTCGGTAACCACGGTGCACCGCGGTGGTGGCGGGGCGAGGCTCGTATGCATCAATAAATATATGCGAGCCGGCCGGTCGCGTTCTCATGCGAGATGCATACGCGGCGCGTATGTGCATCGTGCAGGTACGCCGCGTGCGCGCCGTTGCATTCGTAAAGGCCGCTGCACCGGAGAACCGCCGACGCGGACGTCAACAAACACGCGCGACTGTTGGGACGAGTTCAATGCGCTTCGGTGACTCTGACAGTAGCGGAAGGGGTCGGGGAATGGTACAGACCAGGGCAAGCGAGAGGGAGAGGGGGGGAGAGAGATAGAGAGAGAGAGAGAGAGAAAGAGAGAGAAATAGAGAAAGAGAGATAGAGACAAAGATGACCGCGGGGGTTGCACGACGACGAAACGAATATTATTCCAGGGGATAGGGAGCACACCCTTTCGACACAATGAGATCGTTCACGGGAATAATTAGCGCCGCATTGTGCAATTTTAGTGGATTAGGAGAGAGACCCGGCCAGCCGTTCCCTTCGATTTTCTCTGTTTGTCGTTCGGAACTCTGTTGCTGCGGAATTGTTCGTCACTTTGAATCGCTGATGACTTCTCCGAGGTTCAAAAGGGTTGCTGGAAAAGTTGTCTCTGCAGTCGGGTCCTTTGTGACCCCTGCGAAATTGCCCGTGCATAGAGGAATAAATTCACCCGGTGAGTCGAATTTGGTTTTCTGCATCTGTAACGTCGAAAACATGAAAAGTATATTAAGGTATACCGGTGATTTAATTCGGCGTTTCGCGTTGCTTACATTAGTTCATGATATTTTCGTTAGAAGAATTAAATGCGAACGTCCGATCAATCGAATCGCAACGCGACCCTGTAGCATATTTATGCTAAATATGTCGAGTGGTTAATGGCAAAGGAGATTCGCCGAGTAAAAATAGTCGAATTTGGGAAATTGCATCCCCGCCAACGATCGGTTTACAGACATTCGTCCGGCCAGTTAAACCCGGAATTTTCGAGCCATTAAATTATTTTTAACGTGTTAATCGACGATTTCCCCCGGGGGGCCATAAACCTAATGACGAACCGCTTTTAGTGCGATATTCCGCGGAGATAATGGCAACAGGTACACGAGATTTTTTAACGATATTTTCAACCCTGATGGCTTTTCGCAACGCCACTTGCTTTTGCAATTATATTATATTCCCCGGATATAATGATTATACTCCTCACAGCGGAAGCTTGTAATCCGTTTGATTCGTTCGTTGATAATGTATGCACGTACTGTGTCCATGATAATGAAAAACATATTCACTGTTGTGCAATTGAAAGAAGCACCCGGTCATATTTAGTAGAAAAGCGTAAAAAATCAAGTAAGAACACAGTAAGTTCCGCTGTTTAATTAAATAGTTCTGAGAATATGTTTTATTGCGGATTATCTAATACTTTAAATGTAATAAATCAATCATTGTACAATATAATTTCTACATAAAGATATTTTTTGTCATTATATATTATAATTATACTGGGCGCTTCTTTCTTTTGCACAGTAGTGTATGCCCAAGAACATTCTCAGGATGTAACAGGGGATGAAACATTCAAATACCCCTTACTAATTAAGCGAAAAAGTCCAACAGTTGTAAATAATTTACAACAAGAACGTCACCCGAACTTTCACTCGCTCCATTCCATCAGCCATCTCTCCGCTCCGCTTCAGCTCCGTTCCCAGACCTGTCTGAACCGATCGAATCGCCTACTCAGAATCATGAGAACTCGATTTGGTCACGGGGCCGAACCCTGCGCCATCCTCGATCAGGAATCGGAAACACTCTTAGCACCAGCTGTTCCGGGAGCCTGGAGCTCGCTTTCCAGGTATCCACTATCAGCTGGAACGACGCGACGCGACGCTACGCGACGCATGAAACACAATACCCGACAGCAGCGTCGACGCGAGAATCGTGGGGCCTGTCTGCAACACGCCGCCCACGCGTCCAACGTATCCGTAAGCGGACGATTACCTCGATAAATTTCATGAATGGGCCCGCGGCAGTCATTGACTCCGCTCGTGTCGGCTGCATGAAAGAAGCAACGAAAAAAAAAGAAAAGAAAAAGAGAGACAGAAAGAGGCTCTCTATAGTGGTACAACTCCCCCTCGCTCACCCTCCTCTGCTACGAGCCAACCAGTCTACTTCCCTCGACAACGGTTGCTTCAGGGTTTCTCAGACCACGTGTTTCCCTCCCTTTCGGCTGTCGAGTGGGAATTCTTCGGGTATCGAGTTCTACCGGCTGCTCAAAATGTCCGGGTCCTTGCTGTGCTTCGTTCCGAGCGAATGATTTTTGCAAAACGAACATTGTCCCCGTCGATCGCGCGAAGCTGGAGCGAAATACACGGTGTCTTCGAGCTTGACTTTCGACGTTTCTTCAAAAACGTTCGTGGTGCAAGGTGTGCAAATGAAAAAGCCAAGTGGGGAGAGGTCCGTTGAGAAACACTGTGCCGGTAGCAGCTTCGTCAAAGCGTGATGCACTTAGCTGCCGGCGTGTACCGTTTCGCGTTACGCTATTGTGGAGGGCCCTTGTCCCTCGGCACACTTCCCATTGTCACGAAGAAAGTCGGTCCGCTCGGAGGCAAAGTGTGTCGCGCAACCTGTGCGAGCCTCGATTTATTTTAGCGCCGGTTCCTCTCCTCTTGCCTCTCCTCACACACACACACACACACTCTCTCTCTCTCTCTCTCTCTCTCTCTTTCTCTCTCTCTCGTTCTCGGTGAATTTTCGCGAGCGAGCGCAAGAAACGCGGATAGAAATGGCATCCTAGAGGAAAGCCGGACGGGGAAAGAGGCGAGGAATGAACGCACGTATCCGCGTCGAAACGCGCCGAGCCGCGCCGGTTCTAGGTTTACGGAAGACCGGTTTCGCGTTATACGTTTCGCGAACGTAATCGAGCCGCTCGTCTTGTTTTACTCTAGCTTTTATTGCGTCGCTGCTAGAGAGACCCGCTAGAGACGCAGAATTCTAATTCCGTCCCGAAAGAATCCAGCCGGAATTTAATATTTGCGGAAACGGTGGCCATGCTGGAAAACAATTCGTGAACAATATAGAACTCTGCCTAAACGCGTTGTAAAAAGTTCCATGACCCTACGTCGTTCAATTTTTTCGTAATGAATTGTCAAAAGTCACTTATCATCTCACACCCGAGACTACCATCAATTAAAACATAAAAAATGAACGAAACCCAATTTTTCAAGTTAGATTTTGAAAGTTGATCAAACCCGTTGTTGACTGCTATACCAGCGTCCGCGAGACCCAGTTCCCGTAACCGCAAACATTTGCGATTTCGGACTCGAGGAAACTCTAGACTGTTTATCCTCCTTAACGTTTTCGCGTAGAAGCTTTCTTTCGGATTGTACGGCTGGTTCCCAGGGTTTCTGTTCCTATAATGAATATTTTTGGCCGTGGCTCCGTCATGCGGCGTTTCACCGAGTTTTCCCCCGGCGCGGCGCGGCGGTACGGCGACTCTCGACTTGGCAAAGCGTGCCAAGTGGCCACTCGGTTGAATTTTTAATAAATGTCATATCCACGTGTTTTTCTTCCGCGACAGGCGAACTGGGTCAGTTGCTGTTCACGTCGTCCGAAAGTAGATTCGGTGGATGAATACAGAAACGCGTCTGTTTGCAACAGTTTCCATCCCGACGCGACGTTCTCAGGCTGGTAACAGTGACCAAGAAACCTTGTGTGTCACGATGCATGACGTTGCATCGCTGTCTGGACTTGTGCTATTACTGCGTCCGTTTCTTGGTCCTTCTTACTAGAAAATAGTCGTGGAAAAGCAGAGAGAGAGAACGTTAAAAATACCGGGTCGTACGTTTATGGCTTTAGCCTGCAACTGTGGCGAAGAACATGCAAAATGCTTCTTGGCGATTCCGCACTTGCTTCCTGTTGTTCTCTCTCAATTCTCGAGAGATGGTAGATCGAATAAATAAAATAATACGGAGAGAGGAAAAGGAAAATACCGTTTTTCAAAGGCTGCAAACTATCTATTTAATTCTCACCTGTACTCTTTACTTGTAAAAAGCTCACTCATCTTTGTAGCATTCAGGCCCATTAAGGGTGTGTTCTGATCGTCGTGAATGTGGTAGCACACTCACACAGCCCTAAATCCACTGTATATGTACATAAGGTTGCAAAGATCCATGAGGCCTCAAATCATTTCTCGATAATGCGATGTTCAGACTTCTTAGTAATCAGAATCGCTAGATAAAAAATCAATCTAGCGCGCAAGTGTCCCAAAGTGGACTACTTTTCCATTTTCAAGGCGTAAATTGCATTATTCGACAGCGTGTAGCCGTGATAGTTGCATGAAAATGTAATACTAGACAACTTCGACAGCGGCAGCACTGTGTAGCGCCGCCACATTGCTTCTCGCGGTTCCTCTACATGCTTCCGAATAATGCAATTTACGCCACGAAAATACAAAAGTACTTTGGGACACTTGCGCGCCAGATTGATCTTTTATCAAGCGATTGTGACTACTAAGAAGTCTCAACTGTGCATTATCGAAAAATGATTTGAGGTCTAATGGATCCTTGCAACCTCGTGTACAGTAGATCTAGGGGTGTGTGAATGTGCCAATCACATTCACGACGAACAGAACTTAAGGGTTTAAAAAGCTTAAAAAAAAAGAAAGAAAAATTCAGAAATTCGCAAGGTATAAAAACATTTGTACGGTAGCAGATATGTAATTCGGTTGAAGGGCGATTGACCGTCTCATCCGTGGATGTCGATTCCCCAGCAGCACATAAATATCCTAATCCTGGGTCCTCCTGGTAGCCCTCCGGGGTCCCTGCAGGACCATCTTCCGGTGGTCCCTGCGAGGCGCACGAAGCTTGGCGGCCGTTCGCGCGCAATATTTCACGCTCCCCCGGAACGGTTTTTCGTTCGACTCGTCGAACGGCGCGCGAGTGTGCGAGTAGATGGGAGAGCGGTGCGCCGGCCATTGGTAATTCATGCGGCAGGAGTTGCGTTATAAGATTAATGAACAAATAGCCCTCCCCGCGGCGAGCAAGAGAGACAGAGAAAGACACGGAGAGCAAGAGAGAGAACGGTTCTCGGATGAGACGGAGCCAAATATGGCGTTCTCGCCCTCGGCTCGCATGAATGATGCAACGCGAGCTCGCTCGTGGATTTACAATCGAGTCATTATGCAGCGTGCACAACGGGGCATCGGTCTGTGCTCTCGACGCCTTCGCCCCTCCCCCGCCGAATTTTTTTCATGCGCGCTCCTCTCGAAAAACGCTCGCCACCGCGGGCTTATCGACGACTCGTTGCTCGATATTCCGGTAGGGGTAACGCGTTCGGTATCGACGCGGGATATCGCGTTTCGAGATCCTCGGGCTGTTAAACCAGCCGATCATTCGAAGCTTTCACGCTTTCGTGCTCGACGTGTCCCCGCTGTTATCTCCGTTCTCGATTTTTTATCGCTCCTCCCCCCGATTCCCAGCCGTGGCAGACGGATTTTTAATTTTCTGATGGATTCTTAGGATTCTTCCGCGATGACTAATCGTCGTCGCTCTTATGGGAAACGGTTGATTAGTGTCACGCGGGGTCATCAACTGAGCGAGCGTCCGCCGCGCCGTTCGAGATAACGAGCTCGGAAGCGACACGGTTCCCATTAATTCCACTTCCTCTCTGACAAATCCCTTTAACGCGCACGCTTCTTCACCTTCGACAATGCGCAGATAACTTCCGTCGCCGTTACATTAGTACCGATACTGCGGCCCGCGATACGTTTACTTGTTCAGCGTGTGATAGACACCGCGAGCTCAGCGAAATTGGATCATCCCGATCCAGCGGCCTCGCGAACAAACGAAGATGACCTTGTTTGACCGTTTGTTGCGTCTTCAAGTTTAGGGGGTGAAAGTAGTCTGGCTATTTTCTCAAAATTATTCTTCACGAAAATCCAAGTGTATCGTGTTGTAGCATTCTTACTTTATGAACAACATGAATTTTAATCTCCGCGTCGATCGAGCTGTAACGAGAAGCGACGATCAGCGAGACTCTCGCAGAACGCGCGGACAAATTGGCTCGCGTCTAAAAATCAGGTTAACCGCGATGGAATGATTAACGGCGGTCCGCATCCGGCCCGCGGAATTCTCGCGAGAAGTCGCGGAGTTTATTTACGGGGTGGAGGAGGGGCGCGGAGCCGCGGGATATGAAAATATCAATGAGAATTGGACCGGTGCCATTTTCCTTTCATTCTACGCGCGTCTCGAACAGAGCCGAAATTTGTTACGTGCCAGATTACTCAAATCTAGCGTGGCGCCGCGACAATCGGGATATCCCGAGAAGCATACCGACACCGTGCGACCGCTTCTCGTTAACGAAATTTATAAATACTTCTATTCCAGGCGCCAACCGACAAGACGCCAACCGGCGATCTTATAAACATGTCCCGTAACTACCGACGGTCAGTTCTCCCACAAAGTAACCGGTGCTGTTAGGCGGACGCGTCCCGGAGGAAATTAACATGTCACCTTGCCTCCTTTTACGAGCCGTAAAGAACAGTTTTGCTCCTTTCTGCGAAAGAGCAATGCACGTACACAGTGTACTGCGACTTCTTTTCATTTATCCGCGAATCATTCTCACTTACGAATCGAGAATGAAATAAACGCGACACGGCGTTCGTGCATAATACTCGGCGAACAATTCTCCGAGAATCGTGTAAATTTTTAGCACATCCAGAACCGCGTTATTGCAGGAGATACCGGCGCAATAGGCTCGCAAATAGCAGCATTGTTCTCTGGCAATCTGTTCGTTAAAAGTGTCGATCTCGTTCCCGCGGGCGTCCTCTCGGCCGGTTGGATATCGTCGAACGTATCACTGACCGGGGACGTTCCATCAACCGTGTTTTACAACACCGTCTCCGGAGTCCGTCGCGATTGGCCGACGGCGTTTCTAACGACGTCGTTTCGACGGGAACCGGAGGGAACGGCGCGCGCGCGCGCGGCATTCGTTCTGCTGCCGCGCCGCGCGTGTAATTGAACTCGTTCGCCGACCCCTTACGGCTGAATGGTACGGCGAAAGCTTGTAATTTTATATTATAAAAAGCCCCGGGCTGCCTGGAAAAGCCTTTTAAACCCTTTCGACTTCTTTCACCGCCGGGGAAATAATGATTCTATCCCGGAGAACGGTGGGAAACCGTTCGTCGGAACGACCGGGAATTTTTGCCGACGGTTCCTCGCCGATCAATTTCTCGCGACGCTTAAACGATCGACGCAGGAACATCCTCGATAAGTGCGCGCAATGAACGCTAAAAGGGCGAACCGGGAATTTTCTGCAACCGCGTTGTTCGAGGTTTTGCACTCGAAAACCACGAACATCTTCGGTATGATAAAAACAATCCAACATATCTTGATGTCTTCCAAGGAACTTTCCACCGCGAGGTGAAAACCTCGCGTTATCGCCAGGCTTTCCTTCTGCTCTGTTCACGGTGACTCTTGTTCGCGCGCCTATGCTACGGCGAGAATGACTTCATTCATTTCCCATACAGACTCGCGCATTCATTACGTGTTCGTCCGGCTCACACGCGTTTACCATACAAATAAGGTTAGTTCCAGGAGTTTCTGGTCTTCGTTAGCGGAGTCGGTTGAGTGAAAGAGGGTTCTCGGCGAAGGGTCGATGCGGGAAGGAGGCGCGGGAATATCGTGAAACTTTCGCATTGAACACTACCGGTATTGTCTCGGCCGCTGCCCGAGAAACCGAGAACAAGGCGACGTTGTAGGGTTTTGCTCCCGGATCTTTTGCTCCGAGCGATAACCCCCTGAACGACGAACGAGCTAGACTCCTCGAAACCGTCGAAACGAGCCGCGACGCGAGGCTTTGTCGCCCGCGATTTTCACGCGGAAACGAGCTTCCACCCACGCGGACGCGTTTCACGTCTCTCTCAAGAGAGACACCTCGGGAGAGCATCAAGAAGCACTTCTAGGGAGGGGTGACGCATAAATTCCGACGAAAATATTTTTGCTCGATGGAATTCCCTTTGAGATATATTCTTGCGAAATTTCGTTCGGAAATTCGTACAATTCTGAAAGTTATACATTTTAATAGGAGAACTGTGCAAACTTGCTCTAGCTGTTCTTGAAGTGCTGTTTTCCGTGATTTATGTTTGAACGAACCAATATTCTCAAGAAACTATTAGACCGATCGTGATGAAATTTCCCACAGAACTACTTGATAGAGCTACGCAGCTTCTGGTGAAAGATTTTTTGATGTACCTCCATTCATTTTTCTTTTTCAGAAATCGATTTTCATACCCGATTTTGCACTTTCAGACGTGAAAGTGATTCTCGCTGTTCGTAATACTCGGAGACGATTTATTATTTCGCGATAAATTGTTTTCGATTTTTCGGATTGTTTTAAACGGTGAGAGCACCTTGAATAGGGCTGGCGCAATTAGCGCAATTAGATCGCTGTTCGTTCCGCGATCCCGATGACGGGCCGATAAAACGTTTAACGATCCGTTGATTATAAACATCGACGTTTGGACGGACGGGCTTGCGCCGGTGTATCACTGCTAATTGGTGTTAATTCCCTATGACAGTTGCGAGCCGTCGATCCGAATTGTTTTACCGGCAGCCATTTACACTCTGTTATGCCGTTCGCTGGCCCGGTAAACAAATGCTCAGCGGGACCGGGAACGGCAACGGATAGAATGAAAAAAAAAAACAAAACGGAATTGTCCCGTTTGTAATTCCGATTAATTCCCGTGGCCTGTTGGAAGCGGGTAAACGTCTGATCAAGTGAATTCCCAAATGCGTGGAGAGCGCTCTCGAGAGCCTTGTTTTGTGCTCGCCTATGGTTCTCGAGAAGACCGAACAGCTACAGTTCATCGTTCGAAACGTTGTCGAATTGCTGGCTGCCTTATATGACTCTGTGTGTGTGTGTGTGTGTGGACGATAGCGTTTTTTAAGTCCCTCGACCTTTGAACCTCTCGAGGAACCTCGAGTGTTGAACGGGTGATCCTGAACAGAGCCGGTCCGCCTCGGAATTTTGACGCAGGGCAGACCAGGGACCTGATCCTTGAGCCCGGTAGACGGTAAACAGATAAACTTCTACCGAATTTGCTGCATCAGGCAGCCCGTCGTAGAAACGAACCATATGCTACTGGTTTACGATGCTCGGTAAACACCGGCACGCCGTGCCGGTCCTCGTGCATGCAGTTATGGCGCGTGCTGGTGAACGCAACAAAAATGAAACACCTCGGAAAATATACCTCGCCCACTTGTATGTATGTAGCTACACGGTTCCGAGAAGTACTAGCTGGAATGTCCGACGAAATCGCGAGGCTTCGAGGATAAACGATCTATTAATCAAAATCAATATAAAATAATATAACGCGACAGAGGTGTTCCAGTTGCAGCCCCGGCAGTCAAAAGATCGAGTTGTACACCCGATTTTCCACGGTGGGGGTGGTGTTCGAGGGTGCGTAAATTGCAGATCGCGGCCCACTCGCCGCAAAGTGCATCATCCGGCTCGCGGGATGCATTTTTCACGGGGACGGGTAATACAGAGTTAGGAGACAAAGCGGGGACGGCAGAGCGTGTGCATCCCTCTGCAGTCACGTACACACGTAGAGGGACGCACACATACACACACACACACACACACACTCGGGTAGGAAGAGCGAGCGGCGCGTGCACAAGGGGACGTTTAGGCCGGTCGATTACACGCTCGAACAGCCAAGAGACGTTGTCTGACTGTGGCAGACAATGTTGCAAATCTCTCGTCGCGTGTTGCTGGCACCGGAGGAGTGTGCGGCCCGTGTACGAGCGCGCACGTGCATTGAAAAGTGCAGCGGCTGGCGCAGATGCACCGTGAATACGCCTACGGAGCCTGTTGCATTCTCATCTCTCTCTCCCTCTCTCTCTCTCTCTTTCCAGCGAGCTCTCTCCACGGTTTTACATTTCGACGGATTTACAATTTAAATCGCCCGTGCGCGACCGGATCGCGAAAAGACACTCGTCGCCATTTGGATCGTGCAATTTAGTCGTTCTTATGGCCTCCCCGAAATTCGATGACACACAAAGAGGGAGAGAGAGAGAGAGAGAGAGAGAGAGAAAGAGGGAGGGAGGAGAGGATCGTGTACCGTTCAACTAGGCCGTCCGATGCTATTGTGTCGTGTTTTTTTCCCGGGCTCTAAGCGAGGGCCATCGAATGGCCGAGCCTTTGACAGGTGCCGCGAAATTAGGCTGTCGCTACGGGGAAATGAAAAAAGTTGGCATCGGCTTGACCTACTGCCACCTCTCGCCACGGTGCATTGTATATTGATGCCTTTTTTAAACTCGCGACCCTTTGCCAGTCTGCACAAGGGGGAACGGCAGATGGCGATCGCTGTTGCATAGGATGCAGAGTGCATTTTAAATAGTGCGCCGTGGCCGTTTCTTTCGGCCGATTAATTAACTATTATTCTTCTGACTTGTGGTCCGCGGATTTTACGCGTTTACAATCATGTATATGTCGAATATAGCTCAAAGTTAGAACATCGAAGTACAGTTCTCTGATGTTTACAGTTCCAGTCTTGTTCGCTGTAATATTTGCACATTGAAAGCCGCCACGTGCTCGAACTACCCTAAAATAAGTTCTTTTCGAGCGAACAAGTGCTCAGACACTTCTGGCTAGAGCACACCGTTCTTGGTACTCTTTTTTACGAGCCTATTCTTCGAAGCAATCAGGAAGCCCATTACCATCGGTGTTTTATGTGTACAGGGTGGTCGGATATATTTGGCTGCCATCTTAAGGAGCGATTTTACAAAATGAACAGAATTGAACGAGCAACAAATCCTTCACCCAGATCAAAAAATTCTTTATTCCTCAGAAAACAATGTACATCTCTGACAATGTGTACATCGTTTGGTTCGTTACTTCGACTTCAACTTCAATAACATCTTCGCTAATGAAGCACAACAAAGCCCTACAGAACAAAGAAACCGCGTTTTCCCTTTCCCCCAAGGATCGCAAGGTCGCGGAACAACATCGATCGCCAATGGACCAATTAAAGAGTCCTCTGACCGTGGCGTTCACGTCAATGCGACGCTTCGGGACGTTTATTTTCGAGGATGCGGTGCTCGCGACAGGATGAAAAATGGTAAATAGAATTCTCAAGGCTCTCGGATGAGGCACGACGCAATCCACTTACCTAGCAACGTTCCCGGAGACACTTTGTCATGCAGATTCCCCATTATAATCCGCCTCTGTACAAACATTAAACCACGGAGTTTCGGTACTTTACGCGCTCGAACAGAGAACGAGTCCGCGGAGAGTGGTATCGATCGTCGAAGGAGAAACCGATTGAAAGCGAAAGGGGGGACGATAAAAATTTCAATCAAGCAGCTCGCCATTACTTACGATCGCGCCCTTCTTTTACTGCCCCGGCGGCGGCCAGGATTTCTATCGAATTCGACGCTGTTCGCAGTCGAGTCAATTACGTTTAGTATGCTTTTCAAGTATTTCAAACCACTGGATTGTTTCCTTTAAAATCGTTGCACACGGGAATCTCTCTTCATGGTTAAACTCGACTTGAAGCCGTAGCGCACACTGAAGTCTGATTTCAATAATTTTTGTATCAGTTTCTCGCAAAAGTACCCCGAGCATTGCCGATAGCCGAATACGCGAATGGTTCGCCTAATCGCGGAAAACTCCTCGGGGCACCCCGCGTGCCCGGTGCTTTTCCCCTCCGGAAAACGGCATTTTTCACTGTGGAAACTCTCTCGAGCGGCTCGCGAGAAGGCGAACGAACGATTCGCCGATGCACCTTCTCGAAACTTCCGGGAAGAAGTTCCGGGGCTGGGTTCGATGTAAGCGGAATAGTTGCCGAACTTCCGGGATTTTATATTTCCCCTGGAATCCCGCCGCCGCTCTGCTCTTCAATCTTTATTCAAGCGCTCGATTTTTCTGTAATCCTGGACGACCCCGGATCCCCCGTTCGAAGATTGACAGCTTTACGAGTGCCTCGTCCGTGGGGCTTTTTGTTCGTTTCCGCTCGCGATTCCTCTTCGCGAGACTCGTTTGCTCTTCGTTTTATTGCGATGTAATTTGTAGCCGTTATCCCAGCTCGAAGTTCTACTAGATATTCGACACATTTGTGGAACGGTAAATCGACGAAAACGAGATAAAGCTATCGACAGACGTTAAAAGCGTAGCCAGAAAAAGTAATAAGAAACGAATCTTTTCTAGCTACTTGTTTTCATCAAGAATCCGTTGATCTAGCGTGAAAACTTTCAAGTAATTTGCACTCGGTGCTTCGTTAAAACTCCCCGTGCATTCTCGCTGACAATATCACAGTCAGCCGGAGGCCTGTCGATCGTCGGCGATTCCAGCGTTGCGATCGACTTCCTGCTCCGAGTTTGCCGGAGTCGCACGGATCGTATCGATGCCCCACGGTGATTAACATTCTTGAAAGATGACGAACGGCCACGGCTTAGTGGCCGCGGCTAGACTCGAGCCGTGGCCAATTAATGGTGACCGCGTTTCCACGGTGTGTTGCGTCTGTTGAGCTCTCATTATCGGCCGGGTACCGGCGTTAATGAACGCAATTACGGATGAAAGGTCGCGCGAGATCCGTAGCTTTGTCGCGCATCCGTGATATCTGCGATCATGCGACCGCCTAAATCGTTTGTGCGCCACTGTGAATCGGATCTTGATTAAGATTCGATAAACCACACACTACAAACAGACGAAGCTCGGTGAAAATTTATTGTCCTTGGTCGACTGTGTCTCTAATCGATTATGAAATATTTCTCAAAGTCGGTATGGAGCGTAGCGATGCGGCGTCCGAATGGGTTAATTGCTAATAAAACTCAGCGTCGATTTCAGTGATCTAAACGAGCGATTCAACGACGATAAAAGCAGAGGCGATTCTTTCATTTGGAAGGTAGACCGAGCGGGTTCGACGAGACTCGAGGTTGCCACCCTCTTCACGAACGCCGCCGGGGGAATTCTTATTTCCGAGGTTAGATCCGAAGAGGAGAAGCCCTTTTAATTCCCTTTCATAAGCGCTCAGACAAACAAGCCGCGGTTTATGAGTGTTCTTATGCCGTGGAGACCGTCCTAGACTGCTACTTTCCAACCCAGACCCAAGAACGTTGTCGGCAATTTAGAGTTTCGTGGATTCGTCCGCGTCCCTCGGGGATGGATGTTTGAAATTTCATTGTTCCCTCGTTTATACGCCGCAGTTCCCGGTCCGCCTCACGAATTCCATTTTCCGTCGTCGACCCGCAAATATGGATTACGTCCCGCGAAATTTTATTTGTTTATACCCTGAAACTTTAAGCTTCTTCATAGGTGTTCGAGCACCGTTAATAATTCTTTCGGGAATCTCGGTGACCCTCGGAGCATTAGACGTGTTCCTCTATCCGTCTTCTCCATCCTCTCCCAAGTATATCTTTGCGGACATTCTGGAACTTCTTCGGAGGACCCCGGGGACCTTCGGCCAACGCAGAGGATCTCTCCAGAGAGGATCGTAAAAGTTTCTCCCACCGGAGGCGATCAGTCTCGTTTCCCATTCGCAAACGCCACTATTTACATGATTATACCAGGAGCTTCGAATCTATGAAGCGATAATGCAAGAACGCGTGGAGCGCTGAAGAGAGAGAGGAGAGAGAGAAAGAGAGAGAGAGAGAGAAGGAGGAGAGATGCGCGTTCTCGCTCGGTTCGATCGGGGCTCCACAGGTGCCGGCGTGTCAAACGACTTTGCTCTTTATCGAGAATGAATAATTTCTCTCCGGTGAACTGCGCCGAATCGATTGGGCCACTGATTTTCCCAATCCCCGGGAATTTCCTTGGGGAAATTAGCCTCATCGGAAGATTCCCATGGTTCACGTCAGGCAAAATCGTAGGATTATGGCGCTCGAGGGGTTGGGGGCGCAGATATTCTTGCAGAGTCTCACTTCCTCTCGAGTTTCTCCATACGGCGTCAATTTTATTTCGCGTCCGTTGTTCTCTCCTGACACTGTTGAACGATCATAAGCTCGCATAATGTCCCGAGAAACAGATTGTCATTCTTCGGAGAGGCAAAGTTAGCACTCGGAGAGGACCTCCTAGCAGACCTCGCCTAATTGAATTCCTCCGATCGACCATTGAAATTCGCCAAGTTTTGCGGGTTTCTTTTCGATCGAACACGAATAGTTCTCGCGCGCGAAATACCGTTTCGCGAGGAGAGGACGTCGCTCGATCATTCCCCGGCTCGTTTCGGAAAGCGTGCCTGTCGAGCCGGTCTCGCGGGAACTGAAGCACGCGTAACGGAGGGGCGAAAATAGTTGGGGCCATTGTCGCTAATTCACTAGCGGACTAGCCGGTTGAAAGACTCGAGAATAAGACATGGCCGCCGCGACGAACTTCGGCCGAGTTCGTCGGACGTTTAATTAAAATCCTGTTCATTAGAAATTACCATATCCCGCGACGCGATTATCGGAGAAGTAACTTTTCCCGGGGAAAGTTCCCGGGGCCGAGCATCGGCCGATCGATCCGGATAAAAGCAACGTTCCGATCCCCCGGAACGGTCGAATAATCGAGCCCACCCGGAGAACCAAAAGAAACCTGCGATATTAGAAATTTCTCTTGAATAACTGTGTAATCCGTACACCATGATCGAAATTGTTAGAATTACTTGCAAGTGACATTGTTGGAACGCGAAAGAGATGGCGCTATGATAAAGTTGGCTGGTTTTGCGACTTTGATCAGCGGCGCGGTGCGACGCTGCGGGTTCTTTCTTATCAGGATTAATCCCACTCGCGTTCCAACTATCGGTACTACTTCAATGGGACTTTTTGAACTCGCCGGAGTCGATTGATCATGAGGTTCCAGTGGCAGGGTGTCGCGACTGCATTCCTCTGTCAAGCATATCGTTGCGCATACCAGGTCGAACCACTCCGGTCTATGTATATTGTTTATTGAGCACCGCGTACAGAACGGATACCAGACCTACGAGATCGTCATTGTCGTGTCAAAGTTGACTGTTCGGCGAGACTATAAATTCTGCGCTACGTGTTTCTAGATGACCGGTAATTATCTCTCTCTCTCACAGTCTCTCTGTGCGGAGATCGTTATCAACGCCGACCCAGTGACCACTTAAACCCACGCGGTGAATATTATTGTTGGATATTTTATGAGATAGCCGGGAGGAAATAATTGGCAATCTAATAGCAGCCGACGTGTAATAATACTCGACGCGTAATAGTAGTCGACGTATAACGGTACTGTTGCGTGCGTCAACTATTCTCTCAGAAATTGATTCTCCGGAATGCCATTTTAGGATTTATTAATTAACCGATAAGTGGAACAAATCAAAAAATTGTGAGTAAAAACACTCTTGTATATTTCAACGAGATACGCAGTCTGGTTGTTGCACGGGAAATACTCGTTACAATATTGATTCGGATATTCATTAAGATTGACAGGATTGTTATAAGCGCGGCGAGCAAAGTGACATTTGAAAAAGTGACGTCTCGTGTCAGAGCTTTTAAGGATTCAGCGAATGTATATTTCCATAGTAGCTCTCGAGGACCGAATAAATGTGAGTTCTCGTGTCGGCTCGTATATTACGATATTCTCTTATCGATGCAGAAATCAAAACTATTGCGAATACAAAAATTCCCACATCATCTGCAAAACTGGAGAATCTCCAATTCCAAGAGACACCGTTGAAGACTATCGAAGGTGTCCCCTATCGAAACCCTCCGAAAATAGTCCAGTGGTCTAGGACACCAAATTAGGAGGAGCCATTAGGCGGGCCGTTCACGCGGTATTTTTCCGCCGATAAATTTCTCCGTAAACACCGAAACGAGGAGGAACGACCCCGAAGCTCCCACGTGAACCGATCGACCGGCCGAGACATAATCATCAATTAAGCTGACGTGACTAGCGTGCGTGAGTCACTTATCGCGCGAAGTCCGAGGCAGAATAGAGAAAGAGAGAGAGAGAGAGAGAGAGAGAGAGAGAGAGAGAACATCTGTCCGAAGTTCACCTTCTAACGAGTGAAACCGTGACGCGTCCTCCCGTGGATGGGCATCGTTTCAGAGCGGAAATTCGTGAGATTGTAAATCAGCCGTCCGGTGGTGACTCGACGATGCGGACGACTCGTCCGGCAAACGGAAAATCGATGCTTGTCCGGCGGACATTAATTGCTGGCTTTTATCGGGAAGAAGCGCACCAAAAAGAGGAACGTTTCACGGTCTAATTGTCCGGCCGTCTGTGGTCGCGCGAGGCGGACTTTTCAAGCGCACGCGATACAGGTGACTTATTACCGCACTTGTTACGCGTCCCCAGCTCCGCTCGGCTCTCGAACCCGCTCCTTTTTGGACCATTGTTACTCTTCCGCGGTCGCTGGACGGTTTTTTTCTCTCTTTTCCACCGATCGTACAATTTTTATCACGTTCTTCGTCCCGTGAATTATTTCATTCGATACTCTTTCTCTTTTCTATCTCTCTCCCTCTCTTTCTCTCACCGTTTGTCGTTCTTCTACTTCGCGTCCGACGCGTCAAGGATGCGTTTCGGATAATTGCGCGAAATAAAGTTCTGTTCTAAATCAGGACCACTTTTCTTCTTCGATGAACAAACGAAAAGCCAACGAATCCCAAACAGAGATACATTAACGAGAAGAGTGTATCGTGTTCGTTTTATTCGGTCAGCCGGCACCGAGACTCAGCGTCGCGACCCAACAACTACGTCAAAATCAAATAGCCGCGGACCCTTTTGAACGGAAAGTTAAACGAGTTGGCCGCGGTGCCCGGAATCGAAAGATACGTTTAAAACTGCACAGTGGGAATCGCATCGTTTAAGCCTCGGGCCAGTAGAGTCGTCGTCGTCGTCGTCGTCTAAATGAAGACTTCGGTGGCTCGAAGAAGAACGAGCAGCAATTTTTGCAGCGGGGCTCTACACAGGGCCCTGACTGGGAAGCATGAATTTTAAACGAACTGAATTCGATTACCGATGATGGAACGGCAACCTGGAAGAAGAAGTAAATCCCAGAATAAACGAGCCGGGAATGCAAATCGCGTGTTCTTGCTGCATTTCGGCGGAGTTGCGACTGGTGGGCTCCTAGCGGCCGAATAAAAACTAGGAGACCCCCGGGTGTCTCGATGTCAAGAAACGGTTTCGATATCTCGATGCTTCTTCCCTCCCCTCCTCTCCGTTTCTCTCTAGATGGTCCACGATGGCAAATACCATCGAGGCGACGATGATGTAACAGCGGACCAGTCTCTCTCTCTCTCTCTCTCTCTCGGCGCATACCTGCGTAAATCCTTGTCTACCTCCTCGTCCCGCACCGCGTAGTGCGCCTACTCCTTTCGACTTTCTCTCCTGACGAGTATAAACAGGACCGTTTGCGAACCAGTGCCAGCTGGTTCGCGGACTGCCGCGGAATTTGCATTTTTATTGGAACCTCACCTCCCACGGAAAGCCTAGGCTGTGTGCTCGAGATCGCTCCTATCGGACTGCTCCGTTTGCCCTACCAGCCCTCGGCCGTGTCACACAGCCGCTGGGTTCGCACGTTCTTATTTTTATTGACGCTCGGGCCTCGTTCTTCGCGTCCGATATCTTCTGCAAGACTTGGTTCGGCCGTGTGCAAACGTCGTTTATCGGTTTGAGATTTTTCGGTCTTCGGATTAGATCGTCATTATTTTCTCTAGAAAATAATCGCTAGGGGATCGAATCTTGAACATCAGTTTTTGATCTTACGCGTGATTTTGACAACGCCGCAGAATTCGCGACTGTGCAGCGTCAGCCGCGATAATGGCGGCATTCGGCAGGGAAGAGGACACACGTCGCGGAACGGCCTCGACAAATGGAATACAGTCGGAAGATAGAACTCGTTCGTAGTCCTTGGGTGTCCTCAACGGTTCTTAGCCGTTCTGAACGGTGCTCCGCGATCCTCGACGCGACGGTCCAAGGCCGCGATACAATCGACCGCATTCACGCTGCATTCAGCTCGGCAAGCGTCGTCTTTTATGAGCAGGCCTTGAAGAAGATCCGATAGGCGACGTTGCCGACCGATACGTTGCCTAATGGGAAACTTATGTTAATTCCCCGCTCGCCTGGTCCTCCCACACTCTTTTCCAACTCTCTGTAAAACTCTCTCGAAACCAACAATCTATACCGGTGAGCAGATTTTTTACTAGGACGAATAATTATATTAATTATTAATAATTATTGTACAATAGTTATAGTCATTGTTCACAGAATGAGAATCGGTTGTCGCCTCGGCCAAAAGTCGTTGCTGGTCGGCCATCTCCGCCGCGATTTGCAAATTTTTTTGGCCGTGCGTCTGCAGAACGCACAACTCTGCATGCTTCTGGTTTTGTGAGTCAACGCGAAAGAGCACGTGAAGATTCTGGTCGCATATGATGTGTTGAATAAATTGTTATGATTAAAATAGTGGAATTCATTTATTCCTACGACACGTGGAAGCGTCGAGCCGACGAATTTTATACGTGAGGCCAGAAACAACCTAGTCCACAAATTTATACATTTATGAACATGTAGGTAATTCTTGTGTCAACTGTGTTTTCTAAAGAAACATAAATTGTACTTTTTGGCAAGAGTGTGGTTGAAAGTCGCGCTGAGAAGGTATTGTTACGACGTAAGGATCACCTGAAACACGACGATACTGATCTCCGATCTGTAGCAAGTTTAATTTCACACCCGCTACACGGAGCGTACGTACCATAGTTCCTGTGTTGTTAACGATTACACAATATGAACGTGTTACAGGGAACCGTCGCGTCGCTTCCTCGAACGACGGCGAATCTTCGTGAATGACATTCGTCCACGAAACAAAATTACAAAATTGCGTTCTGGATCAATTTAGCACAAAAAGAAAATCCGTCGACGCGTTTTGTCTGTTCCATTAGGTCGTGTGAAATTGGTACAAAGCACAGAATAGAGTTAATTAGGTACGATTTCTGAAGACGAATGAACGAGGGGACGACACAGCAGTCGCGACGAGGTGTTTCCGACGGCTTTCCGTCGTCAAAGTTTACGTCGGAGAGACGCACATCACCCCCCGCGTCGCGATACTTCGGCAATCTAAAGTCGATCTTCAGACGCGGTTCGTTTCTGGAAAGTTTTATGAGACAGCTACGCGGGAAAAGTATCCTGTCACGTTTAGGGTTCCTCTCGCGTCGGAGAGGAACGACGCCTGTTGCCACTTCTTTCCTCGTCGCGTCGTATTGCTTCGATCTATATGCTAAGAGAGAGAGAGAGAGCCACGATAAAATCTGCTCGGTCCTCGATATCTTATCTGCCGGCTTAACCAGTTTGCAGACTCGTGACATTATGACTACCGTTTCGCAACGGCACGGCGCGTCGCGGCGCCTCGCGCGATTTTCCCGCGGGAAAATTCTGACGGGCCGAAACTTCCTCGATGACTTAAGCACACGCTGGCTTCCAACCTGGGACCTTGTCGGCTTCATTAGCGTCGTTTACCCTGCCAGAAATTCGACTGTCAATTCGGGGAAATATACGCTGTCTACCGGTTTACGCAAATTGACTGCTAGCACAGTGTAATATTTGGCTGGAAAAGCTCGATAAAATTCGATTAAAAAATTTCGTCTAAAATGTAAAATTTTTGGTTTCTCAGATAGTTGAATATACATATAGAAAATAATATTCCAATACCTTTTCTTTTATTTTATTAACTAATACTGTTCATAATACTGTTTCTCACAACTAGTAATACTGTTTCTCTCAACTAGTCTCTGAATTACTGTTCACTCATTAATGATTTTTATATACCGCAAAGAAATGATGCCAACGTTTTTCTTTAGAGATGTTTTTTAGTTAAGTATGTACGTTACTTTCTGTTAAATATTATGCTCTTTATTAAAACTGACTTTACTAAAAATGACCAACAATTCAATGAAGTACATTAATATTCAAACAATTCATATAGAATTTTATTATGCTTCCGAGTGAGTCCCGAGGCTGGTTTTAGTGTCATTCAACGCGGCAAAATTTCCATTTTATCTGTTGCAATGCTCGGTACAATGTAGGCTGCAGGGCGATTGTCATTTCCACGTAAAATTGTGTATTCTGTTAGTTGTCTAGAGTTATTCAGAGTAAACAGTTCGCAAATTCAAGATACATTTCATAAGTTTATTATAATTCATATCTATTCATATCTAGTTCCCGAAAAATGTTCCGTAAAGAAGGAAAACCGTTTTCACCCGAAATACTAGAACTATTGGAAGACGACTCAGAAATAAATGATATGACTAAGATAAAATGTAATTTCTATGTACTGAATTTTATTGTAATTACAGAAATAGTTTTTATTAAAGTAAAATAATATAAACAAAAATATATTTATAGTGTCCCAAAATTCCTACAGCTCCCGGAAATGGGAGGTTCCTGGGGTGATTTGAAGTTACATTTTCCATTACAATAACATTATGTATTGTAAAAACTCAATTATTTAGCCGTAGATCCGCTTGCTGCTTGGAAACGTGGATCACTGGCCCACTCAGTGACGAACTACACAGCTGGCCTCAGGTATACGAGAGTGCCGAACGGTAAGGGACGTACGGTCAGAAGTCAACGAACCGCACAGCTGGTGGTGGTGAATAGTAGGTATACGACAATCTAATGCCCAAGAGATGCGCGGAGAAATCAAAGATTCGGACCTTAACTTTCACTGTTCAAACGATAAATAAATCGTATATACGGAATATACAGATGCCATGAAATTTTTCCACACTCGCGATCACTGTTCACACTTGTCACCAGATAGCTATACACTAATAACAAGTAATAACAAGTAATGAAATCAGTAGACTGCGGTTTTCATATACCTACGTATACCTACTATTCACCACCAGCTGTGCGATTCGTTGATCTGACCGTACGTCCCTTACCGTTCGGCACTGTCGTATACCTGAGGCAAGCTGTGTAGTTCGTCACTGAGTGGGCCAGTGATCTACATTTCCAAGCAACAAGTGGATTTACGGCTAAATAAGTGAGTTTTTAGAATACATAATTAAAAATTTCTACTCCTTCACTTGTTCACTTTTTAGGATATCAGGTGATTAATAAACGTTACCAACACGTGTTTTTGTATTCACAAATATTCACTACGAAAGTTTATTGAGAAAACAAAAGTGTCGCGATAGTATACAATACGATATACGCGCGACCAATGTTGCTAGCTTTCTGCCTTGTTGAAGTAAAGGGGGGCATTATATAACTCTGCAACGACATCCCAAAAACCGGTAAAATAAGGGGAGGAACTTTCCATCCTTGAAGATGCAAGGAGAGAGTTTCCTCCCCCAAGACGCTACATATGGAGACGTCGTTGAGGAATTGCAACGGGTCGGGTCGAGGTTCTGGCAAATGTCAACTCAATGACCAAACCCTTGGACCCGACCACCTACGGCGCGTACTTGGGAAAGACGGAATTTTCGCGTCCGAAAATTCCTTCATTCCCACGTACAGCATCCGCTACAACTTCTTTTTCGCGGCGGACCGCTAACGCTCCAGCGAGGGAATCCGAACCATCTTTGCCAACACGCGTCTAGATCTCGCTCTGATTGGTCAGTGTTTTTCGTTAATAACTCCTAAATGAACTCCTTTTTTGCAAAGGAAAATGTTGCTTCAAATCACCCCAGGAACCTCCCATTTCCGGGAGCTGTAGGAATTTTGGGACACCCTGTATACGATTATAAATTTATTTGCAAATTTTTTATCCTACGCATTTTTTTTAAATTTCAGAAAATAATCGCATTTCATTCACAAATACTAAATATTTAACCTAATAAAAACAAATAAAATAATTTTATGATTAAACAGTGTTCAGACATCAATAAACTTCAATATATAGAATTTTTTAAATATTTTTTGTACAACAAATAACCAAGGTTACTTTGATAATTTAAATGTCAAAATGTATTTTTAGTTTGATAATCTAGTAGCTGATTTTAAAACGAATTCAACGATATATAATATTATGACCTTGAGACCATAAATAACAATACAAATCTTGGTCCTCGTGTGCACCGAAATCATTATAAAGCAGAATTCTTACGTAAACTCGGCAACTAAATTTCACGTTAAATGACTTCCTGCTAGCACCACGTGTAACTGCGTCTGACTAATAGTCCGCAGTTCTTCAAAATGAATTATCTCCGGCCTTGGGGACGTTACGTTAATCTATAATCTTAATCATATTTCCATTTACTTGTCCACTGCAGTTATACAATATTTTTTATGGCTTTGCGAAACTAACTTATACAATCTCTTCAAGCTTATATTATTCCAGGGACTTTAGCAAAAAAGTATTTAGAATTTCGTTCGGTAAGCAATTTTTACGTTCGTCAGATTTAGTTGTCCGAAGTTGAAACATCATAAATTTATTCGTAGAAAATGAATTCACGACGAACGGGGGCCATTCGCATGATCGAAGGGGCCCGTCGAACTCCCTCTGGATCGTAAACACACGGCTGCCAATAAATTTACCTGGCAGCCCGGTCCGCGTTCGGTATTTTCGTAGATTCCGAGGCCGGTGCAGCAACAGAACGACCGATTTTATTGTGGTTTTACTGCCGCGGGAATGATGTCACCGACGTCACGAACATACAGTGCGTCGGCTCCCGGAGCTCCTAGCATCCGCCGAGAAATTTCGACTAGCTCTTACGTTTGCGAATCCAGGTAAACGAAAACTGAATTTCGTCTCTCTCTCTCTCTCTCTCTCTTGTTGCGGGAAACAACACCGACTCGCGTTACATAACAATTTTACGATCATTTTCGCGCGGGCGCCTTCCAGGCTTCCTCGACTATTTTAGGATGAGAGAGCCGGTTGCGCCGCAAGATAATGAGCCCGGCCCGTAAATAGCGGTAGTATCAAAGTGATAAACGTTAACAGGAGCAATTAGATAGGCCGGTCTTTAGAACCGCTAGCTCCCTGATACCTGGCTCCCTTTGTAGGCTGCTTTTGAGTAATTGGCTAATTCCGTGGAAAAAAGAGCTCCGCTGTTTCGGGACGTTCGTCCCGACCGACTTTACTTTCCGCCATATTCTACATCGACGTTACAGTTACACTGTAAAAATTTCGACTTCTACAGCTAGATCTTGTTTCTCATTGTTCGATCGAGTTACGCCGATTTGTCAGCAACGTTCGGTGGTCTGTTATTTTTCGAATTTCTGGCAATGAGCTGATTACGGTTGGGCTCGGATAAATTTCCGATTGGATGTGTTTGCGCGGCGAGGCGTTTGGAAACGCGGGCCGTACTGGCCGCGCGTCTGTGCGCAGACGTATTGTTATTATTATGCCGCATTCCCGTGGCGGAATACAGCGGAGCTAAGAGGAACGGGCCCACCGCGAAATTGCTTTCTGCCGTTTGATCATAATCCAATCGTTCCACCACGAACTTAGCCACCTAATGGGACGCGGAACCCCGGCATCTCGGCCGGAAAATTTATGAACGCCTGTTTCTACGGTGGGCAAAGGTGAGGGTGCGGGTGGGGGGCAGGCCGCCCCGCGGAGGAATGCACCGGGAACTCCTGTGTTTCAGCGACTGTTAAATTAATGCAGTTTCTGCCCTTTAAATGGCGGAACACGCGCGGCGCAACAGAGCGAACCAGCCAACCGCCGAATCTGCGCGGCGCTGATTGAAACGGAATCGAATTCACCGGAGACGAAGCGTCCGCGCGAACCATCTATCGCGTCACGAAAAATCTCTTTTCCAAGCCCGGCGCCCGCAGCCCGGAAACGCGCGCGTAATAATTGAACGGACTTGATGAAAACTAATCGGACACCGAAACCCAACGATCGCTCGTTTCCCGCCAGAAATTACTTGGACGTTTTATAGGCGGTTTTCAATTTCTGTGACGCGAGTATGTCAGACTTTGCGAGGTAATTAGCGTAGGTAGTTGGCGAAGCTTGTCTCGGACTAGTATAACCAAGTACTTAAGCCGGGGGGTACTAAATGCTAAAAATAACCGGTGACTGAGGGCTTTTGAAACTAGCAACCTTCGGTTCGTTTAGATTTTCTGCGATTTCGAAAAGTATTTTAACAAATTTTTAAAAGTGCTACACAGCTCCCAGTTGGTTTAATGAAAGCATAAAAATTGGCGACACTGATAGACTGGGGAAAAAAAGATCGCAAAGCAAGCTGCACTGCTCGTGCAAAGTAGAGCTCCCCTTTAAATAGCTAACGCATTGCCATTAGCCGGATTTCGCATTCATTAAAACAATAATAAGACGCGTAAAGGATCGAAACGAACGATCATTAAATTACCAAACGAAATCGTCAATAAAAGTGCCGCCTAAAGAGCTAGATTATCCGTCCATTAGCGTCGGGGAAGTGTCGCGATCGAATACCAACATAATAAAACGTGTCCGGCGCGGCGTTTCGCGATGTTTCGCGCAATCGCGGCCGTTCGATCTCGATCTCCCCTGCAGAGATCCTGTTGAACGGATTCGTCTGGCGGCCTTAGGGCGCCGTTTAAATGTCGATTTCTTCATCCGCGGATAACTCTATTCGCCGGTTACTACTGCCGATGTTGCAACCGCTGAGCGTCGTGAAACTGCATTCGCGGAACGAGCAACGCCGATTCCGCGGGTTATGGGCCATAATTGGCGAACAGGGACGGCACCACAGGGGCCCCCTGTCTTTTCTCACGAGGAAACGGTAGTGCGGCAGGATACGATTGTTTTACCTCGGGGATTTTTATTCTTCCTTTCGCGGCGGGAAATTACAAGAAACGTTCTCCTCCGTCGAGCGAACGAGCGAGCGCGCTCTCCGTCCTTGCGCCGTGCGCTCGTTTCGGTACGTGATCCGGATTAAATGCGACGGATCAACGTCCGTGTAACGGCCCCGTCGCGTTTACTTTGCGAAAATGGTAATATTTTCGGGCCAGGCTAAGTCTTGTTCGGCCGCCTCCCTCGGGAACGCCCGGGGAGGAACAGTATTTCCGCTTTTGGTCTCCAGTTCCGCCCGGCCCACCCCGGTCCAGCCCTACCCGGCGAATCGTCTGATAAACGTTTATTCGGGCCTGTGGGCTAATAATTGTGTTTGGCTTAAAATATACGCGAAATCGGTATTGCGAGAAAGGTAGAATTGTTTCTTTACAAGAAAATCGAGGTGAATTTTGTTTTCCTGGCGGCTGGTACAAAACAATTTCTCCAGTTAGGGAGTGCTAATCACCGAAAAATTACCAACAAATCCTCTCGTTTTCGATGTTCCCGTCTCACCATCGGCGTGTTCGGTGTCTTTTTCACCCTCGGCAGCTCTTCCGGCCAGCCTTTCATTAGCAGTGGAGGTCCATCGTCCGGTATAATGGCACGAGCGGCCCGTTCAATGTTCCTCGGCTTGTTCTTTCGGTAATTTATAGTTTCGTGTTACGAGTGAGGAGCAGAACTCGAATTAGCCCGAACAAGGAAGTTCGAAAATTATCTATGTCGGCGGACAGCCGAGGTGGTGGGCGCCGATCTATATTTCCCGCGCTGTAACAGGCGGTTACGGGCACAGGACGGCTAATTGCGCCCGCGGAATTTTATTATCCCAGCGAGGGGAGAGGGAACGGAAGAGACCCGAACAAGAACGAAAACCGTGGCCATAGCATTCTCGTTTATTATGTAACGAGCGCAGACATTCTTGCCGGATCTCGTTCTTCGGGGCCTGTTTTTGTCGCCTGAGGATATACATGTACTTACTTGCGTATATCGCCGGAGAGCGTTTCCCTTAAAGTTCCGCGGGAACAAACTGCCGCGGATTATTATTCGCGGCGGTATTATTTGAGCCGTGATGTGCTTCATTACCGGTATCTCTGCCCTCCATTGTCTTCGGTAATTATCGCAGCTTTACGACCCACAGCCACTTAGACGGGATCGTTCGGGTTCTTGAAATTTGTTTTATTCCTCCGTAGAAGAAATTTATTAAACTTCCTGCGGGGTTGTGAATTGTAGAATCAAGTAGTATGATCTTCCGATGAACAAAAAGTAAGCTTTCCGCGGAATTCAGTTATTTTTCCTGCGAAATTATGAACCGTAGAGCCGACTATATACATATAGTGCACTGCTGAGTGAATGAAATAAATTGCAGAATCCAGATTCAGCGCACTGGAACAATAAACAAAGTGCCAGTGAAGATTTTCTGTTTATTTATGAGATAACCACCGCGCGTATCTTATCTTTACAACCTCATTTGTCGTAGACATTGCAAGTCACTTCGATTTGCCTGTCAACGATAACAGTTCCCATCCCCCTCTCTTTCTCTACGTTTCTAAGAGTAGGTACTTTTTACTCACAAAAATTTCTCTCTCTCTCTCTCTAACCACCGTCATGACCCAGCCATATCTCCCGCTCGAACGATCCGCCGTTTCCTCTACCATTAACCACTTTTTCCAATCCCCTTTCCTCTAATTACATAGTTAGTTCCTCTTACGGTAACGATTAAGAACCTCATCGTCGAACGAGACTGGATCTTTCCGCGTTTTTACGCGGTTGTAATACCCTTTTACGTGTCTTGTAATACCTTTTCCCGACTCGCCTCGTAAAGAGATAATTGAATTAAAGTTTGATCAAAACCCGGCTAAGTTAGGTTCACATAGGTACGCGCGAGATTACCTCTGTTCGTTTATTCTCCGAGTTTTTCTTCATTTTCCACGGCGACATGGAAGTTATGATTTTTCCTCGGGATGAGACAGGGTGGAAAATATTTTCCATCGGCGATGAGTCGGCAGGTCGGGAAGATTCGGAGCTGGCTCGATCACCTTAATGAAAGGGATATCAACTCGAGCCAACGTCGTTTACACGGGATCGGAATTGACCGTACGTCGGCGACGCAGTCGGTTTAATTCCGGCGCGAATCGGTCGCGAGCACCAGCCGGAAACTCGTTAGCGAATCGTCCTTCCGTGGTAGGTGTAATTAATCCCCCGGCGGGCTGCACGATTTGTTCCTCCCTTCTGGAGGAACAGCCCCGAGAACGTCCGAACAGATAACTATCTCCGCAAGCCGAAATTAGGTAACCGGAAATCGCAAAAATTTCTTACCTCCATCTAAAGAAGAGTGGCTAAATTTGATCCTGCAACTTCGTTGTTAAACGTTTCAATTGATTTACGAATCTTATACTCGAATCTTTGTACGAGGTGCAATATCATTAAAGAATACACAAAAAGAAGAAAATATTAAAGCAATAGTAAGGAAGACGATTTGAAGGAACACTTTAGCTTCAGCTTCACCATCAAAACGTGCAAAGCAGTTAAACAGATAAGAGAGAATTTTAATTAAGTGATTCGCATGAACGGAAGATTTGATTACGTGCGATAACTATGTACGTGATGATCCGAATCTGTACTAAAATTGTAGCCGGGGAACTACAACGTTATCACCGACATCAAAGTATACAATAGCAGCGGAGTAGATAGAAGACAGCAGCTGCGAATAGTACCGCATAAACGTCTCGTCCGAAGTACAGATTTTTCATTCGCACTGTTCCGCGTGAACACGAGGACGACTCGGTTAAGCGTGCGACGATCCGAATCTGGTGCTACTAAAATTGTTGCCGGTCCTCTCCGTGAAAATGTACGAATCAGAATTATAGACATCGTGGAAAAGCGCGTCGCATAAACATGTCGAATAGGATCACGAAGTGTCGGTAGAAGGATTTTTATCGAGCGTCCCGCGAATATACAAAGAAGTTTCGGTTGATAACGTATCGATTTCTGCATCGGTGTTATTTTCTTTTGCGGATAATGTTCCGAAGAACGCCTGCCAACATGTTAGCTCCCACGTTTCTGTCACGTAACAAGGGCAGAGACACGGTGTTCTACGGCGACCATGACGTAGGTTAGATCGATTTCACGGAAACGGAAGATAAACCCGCAAACGCTTGTCGTGTCTCCGGATAATTATCCGAAATCTCAGATTTCGCAGGAATGGTTTATCGCGATGCCTAGAGTCCCGACGTCGTAGCTGACACGATGGAAAACCACGGATGGACGCAGCACTTTGGCCACCGTCAGCCCATTGTATAAGATTTCGGTTGTCGCATGCATTCCTTGCGCACTCTCTCTCTCTCTCTCTCTCTCTCTCTCTCCCTGCCAGACGGGAAGGGGCACGATTATGTCTTCGGAGACAATGGTAGCGGGAAACCGAGTGCTCGCAGACGGAATTGTAATACGCGGCCTGTGACAAACTCGCAAAATTCCGGCCGTGTAATACTGCTTCGTTTTCTGTCCCGGCCGTTGTTACACGACCCCCTGCCGTGCAAAATATTATTCGCGTGCGAATTGTCACATTGAATTTGGCAAGCTTTTCCAGTAAGGATGCTCCTGGAAGAGTCTAGAAAAATTGGCGGAGGATCTTGAGAAGGTGTCGGGGGACCTAGGGGCGGGAGTACGAGTATCTATCGAATTCTCTGAATTTTCAATTAACAACTCCTTGACGATCCCCATTGATTTACACTGGAGTCTGCCGCGTTGCACTCCACTGCTACTTCATTAGACAACCCTTGCGCTATCGTCCACCGGAACATGATGACGTTCCAATCAATCTCCAATACGTAGATTGCCGAACTGCAGAAAATCCTGCTTCCATTCTTACATCCGAAGCTCCCATTGTTCTAGTTGGACTGTTTCGAGCGTTCCGCTAGATTTAAGCCCATCCGTGAAAACATCTCCGCCCGTTATTCCCCGGGAAAATAGCCGACGATGTTCCGAGGGGACGTCACGAGCGTAGAAATCCGGAATCCGGCTGTCAGCGATTCGAAGTTCGACAGGACCTCGGCTCCGGCCTCGGTCCCCGATCTAAATATTTGCAGCGAGACACGGCCGTAATTGAACCAATTTCATCGGGGGAATTATTTCGAGTGCACGCTTACCGGGCACGGTATCCGATGGCTCGTACGTGACTTAATACGACACGTTCAATAAAGTAATACCTAGAGACCCGGTGGCAACGGCGGTGGTGGGGTGCAGCCGCGAGGGGATGAAGGGGGTTGAACCTTGGTATTCCCAGCATCTGCAGAACGGAGGTTCTCGGCTCCCCGGAGATCCTCGACGAGCGGAGTCAGTGTTTCCATAGTTGCGGCGCGAGCTTGCGAATCCAGGCTCCCGAGGAGAGACGAGCGATGATGACAACGAGAACAGCATAAGAGAGGAAAGCGGAAATACAGCGAGGCGACGTACAGCCGGCCGGCCGAGTTTCGTTCCAATGGAACTTTCATGAACTCCGGGGCTGTGTGTAACGAGGACTTAAGCCAGTGGCGTAGAATACCGCTCTTAGGCGTCTTTTACCCGGGACTCTTTCTCCCAACTGGACTTTTCTAAGCCTCCGGGAAACTCTTCTTTCGCATAAGTAATCTCTCTCTCTCTCAGCAATAGATTGGTCAATCGCTAAAAGTGATTAACAAATAATCTGTGAGTCTTGAAGCAATCGAAACTCGTGCGTTTTTGAGCCAGTTTGCTCAGGTTTGAGGAAACGACGCGATGGTTAGCGGGATTTCCAATATGGTCGTTTGAAATATTCTTGGAATGAAAAGGTACTTCCCCCCGACTGGCAAACAATCGTGGAAAGAATACGGCCGGATTGAATCGAAATGAAAAATCCCGTGATCCGGTCCCCCGGTGTTGGCGCCTTTGTACGACTGCTTCTTGTGCCGCATGCAGCACGCGTTCTCTCTCGTCAGTTTTCTAGCCGCCTCCTCCTCGGGCTTCTCTATGGAACTTTAAAACTTTAATCTCGACGTGGTCAGTGCCCGAAGATAATGCAACAATAGAGCTGTCGGCCGCGAAGCGGCAGAGGTCGGATGTGGGCAGAAAGACAGTGAAATCATGATTCCTCGACGTGCGCGCGGCACATGTTGATGTACCGTAACGAGATTCATGCAGACTCCGTTGTTGCTGTTGCTGTTGCTGCGAATGATAATTGTTTTCCTCCCTTCTGCCAAGGGATCGTGTCTACCGCAAAATAATGTTTCCCGTCGAGCATCGAAGTTACTCTTATTCACCTCTCCGTCCGCCCTTTAGCCACCGCGATACTTGCGGCTACTCGAAAATTAAAGTCGGATTAAAAAAGTTTCTGCTACCCCTTCGCGTTCGTTACGGCGAATCAAGTTCTCTGTATTCGGTCGAGTTTTCTTGAACGCGAGCGAGGTGCTACTTTTATCACCGCGTTATTCAACGTTCGGATTAACAATGGAAGAGTTTAATGCAATTAATGCATTGTACAAAAAAAATAAATAAAGAGTAGTCTTACACTGTGTAGATAATAATAAAAATGTCCAGAATAAAGCGTTGCGATTAAATTTTAAACGAAACCGAGCGAAACGGCCGTCAGCTTTCGAGCGAAATCTCGGTTTCTGGTAACTTTCGGAAGCGCAGCCTGTTAACAGGTGATTTGTATTATTTTGTTGCAGGTGAGGAGAACTCTGTCGGGCCCGAACACTAATGGACACCGGCCAAAAAGCGGGGAGAAACGGTCGCCGCTGCCGGTACTTTCGAAACTTTCACGTATAGTTTGAAGTCGTTGAAACTGAACACGTCCGGATGTTTCATGCGCAGAGGGTTTTGAAGAATGGTCTGGCAAACGGCGTGCGATCGTAATGAAATTAATCCCCGACACTCGGTCGGCGAACGCTTCCCGTGTTCCGGCTGTCCATAATAAAAATCTTTTACGGGCGCGAGCGGGCGAGTGCAAGAGAGAGAGGGAGAGAGAGGGAGAGAGACAAGGAAATGAAATTCGCGGAACCGGGAAAGTGACGGTGAAAATTACACCGAAATGAACGAGGAGATTGTTAATGGTACACTTTTAATTCCGGTTTGTTCCGACGATTCCCGGCGTCGACATCTCTCTCTCTCTCTCTCTCTCTCTCTCTCTCTCTCTCTCTTTCTATCTCTCTTTCACTCACTCTCTTTACCCTCGCCGTTCCACGAATTTCTCTGGTCCACTTACAGTAATAAAATTTTTATTCCGCCGCGCCGTTACCGAGTATAAAGTATGCGGGCATCAGCGGCGACAAGGAGATTCATTTCCGACGCCGGCGAACAACACTTAGCCTGTCAAACTAATGACAGGAAAAACCTTGCCCCCGGATTACTGCCTTTTAATCCTGTTATCTCTCGCTGTTGCTTTTAATCGCGCCGTTCCCCCGCCCGGAGAGTTTTACTGTTGCGTGGTTTATCGAGGAAAGTCGGAAAATTGAATGACGAGCATTGACTCTACCAGTACGCCGATTAAACGAATCGTTGTTATCTTAATCGAAATCGGTGCGCCGATTTTGTTTTTCGAAGGTGTGCAGTTATGTTACCATTACGTGTCCGAATAGGCTCGAATGTTGACCGAGAAAACATTAAAGCAAGATCTCTTTGATGTCCGGTAGACAGTCTCGCAGCTTCTATCGTATCTACGAGGCGTAACATTATAGAGGAGAGCACAGAGAGGAGGTCCGTGATAAATCGAGGTCGGTCCTCTTCAATGTCTCGACCGAATAAACCCTTACGCAACGATCCGAACAGCGTGGAACGGAGGAGCGGATCAGAACGGAGGAGAGCGTTTTGTCTCGCGTACATCAGCATCAGCCGCGTAGCCGCCGCGCCAGTTCGATATAACGCTCGATCGTGCCAAATGTTACGCAACCCATCGCGTGTTTCGAAGGGGGTCAAAAGCCCCGATCCTGGCCTGCTCTTTGGCAAGAATCTTGGAGGCTAGAGCCGGTTAATGGATCACTGCGCTGCGCCGGGGAGATCGCCGCGAAGACGATCCCGGCCGTCGTGATCTATTCATAGATTGGCGAGAGTACACGCAGTCAATGAGACAACGATGTCGGCAGCTGTGACGACGCGGCTGTCTTCTTTCGCCCGACGTTCTTTCTCCCACGAAGAGAGGTACTCGATCGACGACCCGCGATCGTTTGCAGTGACTGTCGTTGTTCTTCGTCAGTTTCCCGCTGTCTTCGAAACTAGCTGGAAATCCTCTTTACCTCGAACGTACGATGAGTAGGATATTGATGGCTGCTGAAAATTTTCAAAAAATTCTAGGTTATAAAATTCGACAGCAAGTACGACTTCAATCTATTTCGGATCTTAAAATTCATCTGCAAAATTTGCAAATTGCATAAAGAGCTAGCCAGAAGGTCCGACACTTCGAACTCGTCTCCTCCAGGCACGATGGGAATTCCAGGAAGCGACTTTTAAATATCCCGGGGCCCCACACGAATGGTTCTCGCAGAGATCCGTCAAAAAAAAAAAACGTGGCGGGCCGTTCAGCATCCTGTTGGCGGCGGAAGAAGCGTCGTGTCCGACGTGAGAACATTAAACTCTTTCTTCGGTCTCTGTAACCCTGTCTCCTGGAACTCGTGGCTCCTCTCTCGTTCGCGTGCTCTCGCAGCGGGGCACCCGGAGGAACCTCTCTCTTTCTCTCTTTCTCTCTCTCTCTCTCTCTCTCTCTCTCTCTCTCTCACTCACTCACTCACTCACTCACACTCTCAATCGTGGTTTGGGTTCTCGCGCGTACTCCGGCGGGGCGGCTCGTTAAAAAAAATCAAAAGAGAGAAAAATAATTACGAGTACACGAATCCACCCTTGCTAACGCTCGCTAGTCAAAGCTCACGTGACCCGGGGCTTTCGACCCACCCTACCCCATTGGTCCACTTTCACGGTAGGTCTCGACACGATTTCGTGCCCGCCATGCGTAACGAAAGAAGCGGAGCGTGGGCGAGACCGAGACGAAAGAAACGGAGAGCAAAGAACCAGAGGAGAGAGGAGCCGGCCCCGGCAAAGGCGGGATCGATACGCGCAGCATTCGAGCGTTCCGTTGCGCAGTACTTAGAGCCCTTTTCTAGAAATTAATCGATAGGTGAAACACACGAATTTCCCTTCGAGCTCTCCCAGCACTCCCAGCAGATACCGATTCCCTGATTCTCTCTCCCTCCCTCTCTCTCTCTCTCTCCCTTTCTCAGTCCCCCGGCTGATCACCTGTTTCTACGGGAATTTCCATGAGAAAACAGAGCGAGAGAGAGAGAGGGAGAGAGCACAGGGCTGAATCCCTGCGAATCGTGAGCGTCGAATGCTAGCGGAACGAAGAAGTTGGTGCAAGGAAAGGGCTGCCAGAGTAGAGAGTGTGATAAATTGGTTTGGGGCTCGAGCGAAGTTGTGTTTTCGATCATTTATTTCGGTTTGAGGTAGTAATATCGCATGGAAGTTTGGACAAAAGGGGATTTCTTCGGTTGCGTTGGAAATCGGTAATTTTAGGAGTGTACGTTCGATTTTCAATTTTCTTTTTACATGGATTTAAATGGGAATGTTGTGAGAGGAAACGAACGCTTTGATGTAGATTACGAATATGTTCTTCGTTTTTTATTTATTTATTGACAGGCTGCAATGTTGATCTTGTACGAGTTAGAGAGGCTGCCTTTGATGTAGATTATTTTATGAATATGTTCGGTGGTTTGTTGCATTCGTTTCTCTTAATTATCGTTGGTACACTGGGGATTTTTATAGGAAATCAAAATATGCTGTATCGGTTGCTGGAGATATTGCTTTCATGAAGAATTTATTTATTCGATCACTTAATAGTCTTGAGAAGAATCGACGTGTATTCGCCTAACTCGTCGCGGCTCTTCGTACTCCGCCGACTCGCTATAACAATTATCGTCACTTTAAGCCCATTTAATACAAAGAGACTGGCAAACCGGGTTGGGAGCAACACGGACGCCGACAACGAGGGTGGCAGCGGTTAAAGGGTCGTCGCTGAAAAGTCTCCGAGGGTTACGGGTGCGTGCAACAGCTGCTCTCTCGCGTAGGTCAGTTTCGTTGCGCGCGTGCACGCGAACGAGACCCGCGTGTATGCATCACGGATGCAGTTTTGCCTCTGTGGATTACGCGGGAAAAAAGTATACTGACTGTTGTTCCTCTCTCTCTCTCTCTCTCTCTCTCATTCTCTCGTATTTCGTCGTGAACGGTGTCCCGGCCAATTGATAACGAACGAGGAAATACCGGTCGGGCCGTGAAAGACGTTTATTGCTCGCGTTAGGCTCGATATATACGAGACAAGAATGAGTTACGGAGCAGTCTGATCGAACAGCTTCGATAAATTCTGCATTTTTCTGAAGGAGCGTTCCGATACAACCTCCTTGATCTATAGGTATGACAATATTCGGAGGAAATGTTTCAGAATTATGGATTTTAACAGTAAAGAAAATTTTAAAAATGTATAAAAGACCGCTATGAATAGCACACCATCGTTGTTGAACTCCCACAGGTTAAAAGAAGAAATCGATAGCTCGGTTAATTAGCCCGCAATTAATTGCAGAGAGCCCACTATTTAGCGATTTCGCCGCAGAATTCTCTGGAGGACCAGGGTGTTCTGGATCGTAGGGGGTAGCTCTAATCGTGGGGATATCGTTGCACAGGGTTTTCCCGGGTGTCCGCGGATCCTCGTTAACAGCCACCCTCGTCCCCGTGACGCGGGGGGTTGCGGGTCCGGTATAAAAATGTCGATTTCGGGGGACGGCCATCGGCGATGTGGTTTTTAGACATCGTGTATCGACACTAATGGCTCGTTCGCCCCGAGGTCGGTCGCGGTTTATTTTTAAAGCCGTCCCTCGGAAAAACCGCGCCACGAAATACGTACGATTTTATCATTTGACGGTCATGCATATTCATCGGGCGACGACGTGCCCCTTTTTACACGGCCGGCAGTGTTTCTCCGGTGGCAACGGCCGTACGAGCGACACACTCGAACGCAACGTTGCAACTGGTGGTGGCATTAATGCCTTTCCACCCTCTCCTCTCTATCCCCCTCTCTCTCTCTCTCTCGCTCTCTTTTTCTCTCTCTCTCTCACCCTCGCAGTTTTTTCCACCACCAGGTTCGCTCGCATCATCCAATCTCTCGGAGACTGTTCACGATACGCATATTTTGAAAAAAATATTTCGGCTTCGTTCGACTTCATCCCCCTTTTATGTCGCTTTTATCGCGCTTCGTTTCCAACCCCCGGATTCGTTCCCCACTCCCCGCGCTACGGGGCGCACGGTTATCCGATATTTCTCACCGACTGCTAATTTTTTCCCTGCTTCCTGCGGCAGCAAAACGCAATTTTCATTTGCCGCGTGGCCGCGCAATGGGAAAACCGTAGTCCCGTCACGAACCGACCCTTTGATGAAAGTTATTCGCGGATTCGGAGGCAAACCGGCGAAAATAATTCAGTTTCCGCGGACAACGCGGATGAGCTAGCGTTTCAGAGAAATCTGGGACACGGGTGGTGGGCTCCTCGCGGAAAAATCACCGGAGTTCTGGTTCGTATTGATATTCGTTTAATGGTGGTTTCTATCTAGTCGCTGTGAATCAAATATGATTTCAATATTTTTCAAAGCGCTGGATCGAAATACTTGTTGACTCGGTTCCTAACTATGCAATCTCCGATTCAGATTGCGAATTTTCTTTTGTTCTGGGAATTTATCGAGGATAAAGGAAATTGTAAAAGGTTTCTTTGTATCATCGTGTACTTCCGAAGGGAAGAGGGCTCGGACGTTAAGGAGCCTGCGAACCGTTTTATGGATGATGTGTTTACCGGTCTTATCTAGTGAAATCGTTACCGCGCCAATTACGAATTCGCATCTCGCCGACCGACCGACCGACCCACCGACCGACCGTTTCGGAAAGTGACAGATTCTCGGCACGTTGTCCGCCGAACTGTTATTTCGGGTCTGCCGAAAGTGACTTCCACTCCCGCGGCCGGTGCTGTGCATTTCAATAGCCGTCCCTCGGTCTGGCGAAAGTTCACGGACCATCGGTTCGAAGAACCAACGAACCACAGGGTGTACTTTCGCGTGTAACACGGGGACCGATGATGTTCACATTTCGCTATATCTGTCCGAGTACTCGTTTCCCCAGTTTTGACACATTCTTCGCTCGCTGATATTACAAGGGACGAGACACAGAAATCTTGCGGGACGCGTTGATTATTTGAAGCCTCGGTGACATTTCCAGTCTTCCGAGCGAGCAGGGTAAATTATAAAACGATATCCGGCGATCTGCCCGTCTTTCAACGCGCACCGGAATGGCGGGCAAATGTTAACAGTCTGTTATTTTCGACCAGCCGTCGTCGCGTCGATCGAATCGAAGCGTGGTCTGGTGTCCTCGAGGCATTGGCGGATAGGATATAATCGATGGCCGAGCGTCAGACGATTCCGCCGACGAGCAGTAATGAATAATAATGCGGACTAACGCGCAGAAAATCCATCAGAGCTAATGCGAAACGGCGACGCGCGAGCGTTGCGACGTGAAGGATTGCTCGTGCCCGAGTCCTCCTCAATATTAGCTCGTTAACGATGGCCTGGCGGCAGACGACCGGCCACAATAGATTTTTCGATGGCGCAATCGTGCGCAGCTGCCGGTCTTGCCGGACTGATCACAGAAAAATCGTTGTACTATTCCATTCTTGACAATTACTTCACAGAAATAGATACTGCAATTAGACGAGCGTCTATTTCCAGCAGCTTCTCCTCTTCTTCCCCCGTATGTCGCGGCTTCTGAGAGAACGGTGATTGAGAAGTACTAAAGTTGGAGAAGCGATAAAAATAATTTACGGTGAAGGATCTTTTTTACAGTTCGAAGAATGACACTAGACTGTTCAACGATTCTGTAAAGTCCAGACGTTGATAAAAAAACATATATAATAACAATTTTCGAGACGTAGTCGTGCTTTCCGCTCCAGAAAGGATTCTCAGAGATAAACCGTTCGCAGTCCGCGAGCGGAAATCGTCGCGGCCGTTCCGCGGCGTAAACGTACGGCACCGATCCGCTTTCGTCCCGTTTCCCAGCAGTGCAGAGGTCTCTCATTCACCGGTGATCTCGAGAGAAGTGCCTCGACGCGACGCGACTCGACGGATACGCGCGCGCGTGTGTGTACGTCTCGCTCTAGCACGCGCGTTCCTCGTCGACATCTAACCTTGGACGGGGAGGCTTTCGATCGCGCAGTAGGACACGCATTCCTCCGTATGCCCGGCTGGTATGCCGAGGTGAGCAGCGGCATGCAACGGCATCCAATATTCGCCGATAGGTCGCGGTTACGACCCCGTGAATTCCGGTCTGCGCATACCGCGTCCCGACGCCAGCCGGTTTTAAGAGTGCCGGAGTACGCGAGCTCCGGATCGGCTACGTGACCGCCGCTGATAGCGTTTCGGAAGAATGTTTGCCCCCCGGAACACATCTCTCTCGCTCGCGCTCGCTCGCTTCCGTATCCACGATTCGAATGTCGAACATGAAATCCCCTCGTCTCTCTTCCGAATTGCCCTTTCCGCGACCTGTCCTCCTGTTTCGAATCGAATTCCGGCGGATAGAAGAGCTGTACCGCAATTCGAAAATCGCGCCGGCAGTTTCAGCGATCCTTATTTTCTCTCCTCCCACAGACTGACGTGGAATTGACGTCACCGAAGATCTCTGCAAAGTTAGAACGGGATTTGCATTTTGCCCCGTATAAAAAATACAGATAAACGAGAAACTACGTACCGAAATCGGCGCATTGGTTAGCAGACACCATTATGGTCACATTTCCGACTATTTTTATCGAGCGACGTCGAAATCATTTCTCGTAGGAGTAATTTAATTTAAGACCGCGGCCCGGAAGAATATCGCGGACGGATCTTGTGCAAATGATCCGACGGGATCGGGCGGGCGGGTGGCCGATTATTATGTTACTTTGGAAACGCCCTTTCAGTGTTCCAAGGTCCCCGCATGCATACACATTTATGCGCATATTCATATCTAAGGCTTTTACTGGGGCTGCGCCGTTCAGAGCCAGCCTGTGCTCGCTCTCTCTCTCTCTCTCTCTCGCTCATTCTCGCTCACTCTCTTCGTGCACGTGGGGCCGGCCGGTTGTTCCGGTGCTAAAAACCCACCGCACGCGAACTTAAGACGATACGGCTCCATTAGGCTGCGGAGGATAAAGCTTTCGGTCGAGGGAATTTCGTAACGTCGCCGTAAATACCGGTATCAGCTCTAAGGCGTTTAAAGCCGGCATTAAATCGGATACGGAACTTGTTAGTTCATTATTCCGGCCGAGATCTTCGTTCCGCTGTTATTGTCTCTCCGTGTGACTTCTTTTCTTTTTTGTCGCTCCTGGGACCGTCTTGCTTTCTTATTAATTACTCGCACTGCTCTCGAAAGATTTTACATATTCGCTTCTCGTTTGCAGATATTATTCATCGCTGAAAGAAAGTCACACGGATGCATAATTCCGAATGTAATCTGTTTCCATGGAATCCGATTTTCTTCGTAGGTCGGGAATGAAACAATTCGAAATTGTAGAAAGAAATATGGATTGAGTGACTCTCTCCCTTCTTTTACAGATGCAAATTTCTTCAGTTGGCTAGACAAATTTTAATGTATCTTGCTGATCGAGAAGATTATAACGGATACATGTATCCGCTGTTCCCTTAGAAATGGTATTGTGTAATTAATAGTACTCTTTGGTTGTTTTGCAATATTATAAAAGATCGTTATTTCGGAACATATCGTCCATCGTTGTTCCACTCTCGTGTCCCCCACGTGCACGTACATACACGTATCTTATTAAAAACGTGTTCCATGTCTCCGGCGCATCGTAACTTCGTTTACCGCGTATCCATTCCTCGAACACAGTAACCCTTTATTCCTTTTATTTCGGTCTGTGTTTATGTTATGCCAATTCTGGTTGAAGCAACGGCGGCGCTTCCATAAAACAACCGACGTGTCTGTTGATGGATGAAAGAAGGAGATCCAATCTCATTACACGGCGTCTACAAGATTTATGTTTCACGGCGCGGCGCGGCGCGGCGTCCGCTTGCAAAAATTTCCTCGGAGATTAAAATATCATCCGGTAGCATTTTTAAATAGATTTATCCATCTCCCGGCCGAGCTATCGGATTCAATGAAACGCTCGCAAATAAACATCGCTGGAAACATATTTTATCTCGCTTAGCATCGAGAAACATCGGACAAATAATAAATATGATTAAAAGATTTTGGAGTTCGTATTCGTGAAATACGTTTTCCCGATGTAGGTCTCAGATCGGCGACAAGACCCAGCGAATTGTCGAAACGATGAAAAGAGCAAACCAGAACAGAGGTAGAATCGGAACGTGGAATCAGAGTCGTGTCCGATGATGCTTGGCCGGTAACAAAGTGGTTGTTGCTCGTAATTCGTTCTCTGGTATTGGCTGGTGGCACGGTTGCACGTCGGTAAAACGATAGAGAGAGGGAGGAGAGAGGGGGAAGAGCGCAGGAAGGGCAAATCCCGTACTCGTTGTAGCTATCAATTACGAAACGATAACTGTTTGCCCCGACTACGAGATAGAGAGGCGCGTTATCAGCCATCCTGCCGCATAATGGATTCATCCCGACCATCTGGATTCGTTTCTCTCGCATCCTCCGGCTCCATTCTCTCCCTCGATTCCTCTTCCTCCTGCGTCTATCCTCTGCTGTCTCTTCTTCCTACTCCCACGGCCGGCCCGCTACGTACCCCTCTGTTCCTCTTTCGGCTGCACACCGCGCGCCGTCTGCCGCCATTTCTCTGTCTCCGTTCCACTCTCGGGCTGACTCCAGCCTCTGTAGTCTACGCCACAAAAGCGAGCCCGACCGTGCTTGATAATGAAACGGTTTCGCGTTTCGTGCCGTTGTTCGGTGGGACCCGGGGCGAGAAGGGAGGAGTGGGGGAGCGCATAGAGAGGGACAGAGAAAGTACGAATTGTGCCTTGGCACACACAGACCTCCGAGTACTCGACGTAGAATGGCCGCCGACCACGAAGCACGGACAATTAAACCGTTCTGTCGTAAAACTCCCGTTATAAAGCCCCCTACCTCTCGGTCTCCCCACAGCCCCCCCCCCCCCCACAGACGTCCCGGCAGCCACCGAACGCTTACTACTCCGTTGTTTCTCTTTTCACGCGCGATTCTTCTCGTCGCTTGTCTTCCATTCAGTACTCTTCCCTCCGACCACCGACCACAGTCCCCCCTTCCATCTCGATTCTACTCCTCCCCTTCTGCTTCTTCTTCTTCTCGCTGTGCTCTTTCTCGGCCTCCGTCTTTGTCCAGCATGGTTGTGGGGCTCGTCGAACGCGTTTCGCGATCGGGTGCGAGCTTCGACGTGTCCTTAGGTTGCACTATCCGTGCTGAAAATTTCAAACCGGAAGTAACGTACACACGTCTTCCCGTAATTTTGTAAAAAGAAGATCGTTAGGTATCGCGATCGCGTATTCAAACCGCACGGTCGTTAAAAATGCTGTTAATCGGCCCGAGAGGAAGTCCGTTTTCCACGCGTTTGTTTTTAGCCTCGGTAAACGGTCTAACGGTGCCCCCTATCGTTGTTGTGCACGCAAGATCGGAATCGGCGTTTAGCGGCCAGAAGGCTGTGAGAACGAAATCGCTTTGTTGTCCCTGTGAAATCGCGGCCGGGAGACAATATCGCGTGGCGCAACGCGGATCGCTTTACGTAACCAGCTAATTATTTATCTGTGTATCGTGCAATGAGCGTTTGATTAAAGATTACCATTCCTAATTGCACCTACGGAACACGCCGGTGTGGTAACCGCCTCGAGCGATTCGATCCTTGACACCTGCGCCGCGCGAGCCGACGCTTGTTCTACATTTTATCTGCAAACTAACATCTTCCTCTGGAACGATCGATTATTTCAAAAGGAAAAAAACACGGGCAAGTTGATTTTTTCTTCGAAACAAGATCAGCGTTGAACAGAGAAGGAGCCGATATCTCCGAGGAGTATCAAGACAGTGGACGCGGCGGCGGCTATTTATAGGGCTCGATTACGTCTGATCGAGAATCCACGCGGGACCCGGGCTTTTATGAGGGAGAGAAGGTTTCTCCGGAAAGACAAATGTTTTCGGCTCCCTTTCGCCGACCTACCGCGCCGCGATACATCGGCGTAAGTACCTGATTAAATGTTTCCCTTTAAGGGGAATGCGCTTCGATCGGATCCGATAGCTTTCTCTTCCGTTGGAAGTTCGCGGGCGAGCTCGTGTCGGTGCACAATCAGGGAAAAAGGAGGATCGCGATCGGACCGAGCTGACATTTTAAGCGCGTCTGTCTCAAAAGACTACTTCTACTTCTACTTCCACGGGCCACTTGATGCGTTGTCTGACTCAAACGACCGCTTCTACTTCAGCAGAAGAGCCGTCCCGCTTCGCGGCTACGAATTTCTTTGCCAGGCGGCTGGCTCTGCCTTCTACCTTTTTGCATAATGCATCCGGCCGGGCTGTCGACTACGTGGCTTCGGCTACATTCAATTCCACTGTCCATACATTTTGCAACTTCAGCCGGCCCCGAGCCGCTTTCGAGTACCCTATTTTTGTTCGAACGATCTCGATTTTCATTTTGTAGTTTCGTTCGATTCGAAGGACTTTCCGTGGAAAAATTGGTGATAAACAATTCTCGCGCCAACGAAAAGAAAGACGAAAAGAGCGTCGAGCCGTCGTCGACGTCGCAACCGACATCACTCGCAGGCCAATTTCGTTTAATTAACAGCGCGACCTATCAGCTGAACGAAGGGAAGAAGCGGTGACCGACCATCGCGAGTTAAAAATCATCCAAGGTTAAGCCGGGAATACGTAAGAAAACGTTCCTCCTCCGGTTGTACGAGAAGCCGTAACGAGACGATCGGACGTTGCATCATACGTTAATTAAGTTAACGACCCATTAAAGTGCCCGCGGAAAGGAGAGTGCCGCTCTCTCTCGCTCACCCACGCGACCCGTTCGCGCGTCGGTGTGAACCTCGTCGCGGAGACCTCTCGTTCCTGACTCGCTAGCTCGTTCGTTGATCCTGATTTTTAAAGTAGGGTACAACGTGAAAAAATTGTGATTTTCGTGAAAAAGATCTCTACTGGCGTGCTAAAATTAGACGACAGGAAATTGATCTCGCCGGTAGAACCGTGGATCGTGCCACCGAATGATCGAGTGGTATTGGAACTCGGGGCACGGGGAAAATACTCAATTTCCAGGTGGCAGGGTCGCCGATAGACTCGTTTCGAGGGCTTGGCAGCGCCGGTGATCGGCAACTTCGACTTCGACTTCGACTTAAAATTCGCGGCACCGTTTCTCGCGGATCTGCTCGCGGCGGACAGCCCTGGCGTTCGAAGTAAACGCGGGCCAATATTTCACGAACACGTGCTTCCGCCCGTCGCGTCGGAGGGCCCCGCATTTCGCTGGAAGATCGAGCTGGAAGGCCGACTGCGGGAGACAAATCGACCTCGAAATGAAACGGCTGTCGTCGATTTGATTTACGCCGCCCGGCCGCCCGGCCGCCTCGCCTCTCGCCTCGCCACACCTAGCTGCGTTCATTATTTATGCGTCGACGGATCGGGAATTATTGAACCGCACCGTAAAAAATGCCCCTGCGTGCCGCGCTCTAAACTGGTTGCCCCATCAATCGACGATCCCCCAATAAGATGGCTCTCGTGCTGCCTCCATTTTACAGCTGGCCGATCTATGGTGTGCCATAAAGTGTTTTGGAAACGGATCCTTGTGATGTGCGGCGGTGTTTTGGGATATGTTGCTGCAGCACTAATTTTTCGAGACAGTAAAACGTTCGTGTGCGTCAATGTGTGCAAGGTGTTCGAAAGAAAACCGCTCGAATCTAGAAAGTGACACGTGACCGAACGCAATAAGCAACTCAACAACAATTCGACAAGATTACGGGCATAGAGCTCACCAAGCTGCAAAGTGTTCCCATTATCCCGTAGGTAGGAGCAGTTAACGCTGGGATTCTGTGAACCGCGGAGGCCGGCCGGTGCATCGCGGGTCCAGCAAATAACACGGGCTTTCGCGTGTACAAAGGCGAGCATGGGAACGTGGATGATAAACCGCGGCTCCTTTGACAGAAGAAAGGGACCGGGGTCCGGGCGAAAAAGTGATTCCGATGTCTAGAGTCATACTCGAATGGAAGACGCGGCATCGGTAATCGATATTCGTTATCAAAGGCAAAACCGGAACCCCGGGATGCCCGTGGAGAGAAAGAGAGACGGAAAGACGCGTGTTGCCGCCTGCTATTCAAAAGCGGGGGAGGCAGGCAACTCTTGTTCGCGGAGGCTCGCGATGTTCCATCTACGGTGTGTGTATCGTGCTATCTGCCCCCTCCCCTTTGTTCCCCCGTAATGGCCTGAGCGGTCGTCTTTTTCTTCTTGCTCCCCTCCTTCGACGAGTTCCCCCTTCTTGTTGTTCTTCTTCTTCTTCTCCGCCTTCGGATGCTGCAACGGAGGGGCAGAGAGGGCGGAGAACGGACCGCTTTCTAAGAGTTACGCAACCCTGGCTTCTCCCCACTCTTCCTCCCTCTTTCCCTGGCGTTCGTTGATTATTTTTCAAAGAGACGACGCGGTTCCAGAATTTTTAAATGGCGGTTGAATGAAACCGGTTCTCTCTCTACGCCTCTGTATTTCGCTTTGTACGCTGCCCGCTTCCCTCTCGTGGGAGGCTCTCTCCACCTTCCTAGCGGATCCTCGAGCGCCACTCCAATCGTGCGTTACGTTGCCTGTCTTTTCTTTTTCTCTTTCTCCCTTTTGCTACGCTCTTATTTACCACTCCTGGGTACGCTGCTGTCTCTCTGCTCTCTCCCCCTCCCCTCCCTGTCTCCGCCAGTCTTCCTCTCTGCTCCGCGTTTTCCATATCCGTTTTTATTGCTCCGTCGTCTTGCCTGCCCCTCGTCGAGAATCCCGGAGAGGGTAAACGATTCACCTCTCTCGAGACGTTTCCACGGGGCTCCACTGCCGCTTCTCGATTCCTCCTCGCGACCATGTCAAAGCGCCCGATACACCTCTAATTCCCCCTCGTAATTTTCTTAATTGGGGAATTATTTTTAGAATGGGGGGAGGGTTGAGATTCGGCGTGATTGTAAGTTGTCTAAGCGAACGAGGGAGTAAAATAGAAGCTATCGCCTTGTAATAAAGATGATCGGATTTTGCAGCGGGTACCGCTTAAGTCAGCGGTTTCCAACCTGGGAGGCGCGCCACACAAGGGAGACGCGGACTATTGCCAGGGGAGGTGCCAAAATTGTTTAATAAAAAGTTATTAAATTTATTGTTAAACTTGCATATTTGGTTGACATTGTTGGATAATTGAGAGATTCCGATAAATCAATTCAGGGATCACAAATGCATGCACTTGTTTAAAAAGACAAAGTAAAAGTTTTCATTCAGAAGTTGAAGTTATGGAAATCAAATTTACAAAAGAATGAGTTGGACATGTTTTCAATTCCAAAGATTTCTGGGCCACAGCCAGTCTTGAAAGAAGCAAAAATCTTTTTATTGAACACTTGGATGGTTTCGTGCTGCATTTTTCGAAATATTTCAAAGACCTTGATTTCTCAAAGTTTATGGGGATACGGAATCCATTTATCGACAATGAAGATGACGAATTTGAGCTGACAGCCATTGAAAAGGAAAAATTGATAGAATTATCATGCGATAGTTCGCTAAAACAAAAGTTTCAATATGAAACTTTCATTCAATGTTGGATGAATCTTAGCGGAGAGTATGAATATTTGTATTACAAAGCAATACAACTGCTTCCACCTTTTCTAGCGTCTTATTTATGCGAAACGGGATTTACGGCGCTGGCTGCAACGAAAATAAAATATCGAGCCAGGTTGGCAGTCGAAAAAGAGATACGAGTGGCACTCTCCACATCGCCCCCAAGATTTGATAAACTTGGCTCCAATAAACAACACCACTCGCATTAAATTTTGATGCAATAGATGTAGTCGGTTTAAATGATTGAAAAGAATTTAATACTAAACTAAATATATATGTACGTATATGTTATAGAAAAACCTTGTTATTCTGGTAATTGTAGTTTTTATTAATTAAAACGTGTCTGTACTATATCTATGAAAAAAATAAAAGATAGGGAGGCGCGGAAAAATATGTTTTTTTGGCGAGGCACAGTAGCATAAAGGTTGGAAACCGCTGTGTTAAGTAGAACATCGCATAAATCGAACTACGACCGTGCCGAAGATAATCGCGCGAGGGTAGCTAATAGAGCGCGGCAAAGATGCTAAAGCGCGTCTTCTTTGTGCGGTAAATAAAGGCATTCCGTCGGGCTCAAGATATATTCTTGGTGTTGTAATAACGGCGGGAACGCCGACGCGAGACTCTTGACGAAATGGAAGAAATAACAGTGACGAGGTGCAAATTTCCTTGCTGCATTGCTGAACATTGTCGGCCGTGCTGGATCTACCTGTTGAAGCCTGAACGGCCGTCGCGTTCCCGGTATAGTCTTTACAATTCTGGCACTCTTCCTGGCGCAGAGATTTTCTTCGAGGAGCCTGTTCAGACGCCATTTAATTCTCTTTAGAATCGTGATTCGAATTCTTCCGCTTTGTGTCCTGTCGACGTTGCGACGGCGCCGCCGCGCGAAATTTTCTTACAGACCTACGAGAAAATTAATACCCCATCTTACACAATGTGGTGAACTTGTCGTTATATTTTTTATATGGTATATTCTTTTTTTGTCCTCTCTTTTTCGACTCGCCGTAAATTCGTCGAAACTTCAAGCAACTCTGTCTACGATTAATCAATCCGTGACCGGCAGAAAGTTCGAATAATAACGAGTTGTCTCTCGGTTGCCGTCCCCGGCGGCGCGGTGGTTACTTAATCTGGAAAATGACCAGAGAGCGGATAATTAGCGCGGCAATTGTCAAAGTTTAATTGGAAATCCGAACCTTTCGGTTCCGCGCGACGGTTTATGCTAGCGGTCGCGCGGTTGCGGCCTCTGCCCCGCGAGTCCGTGTAATGCCCGAAAAAAATATGTAGAAACGTCCAGAGAGTTGCAAATTGATAAGAAAATTTACTCGAGCAAATTAAAATCGTCAGGAAACGCTCGATTCGTTTTATTGCGGGCGTTGATCCGAGGATTTCGTTCGAATCCGTTCGGGAAATTGTCAATAAATAGTTTGGTAAATTATAAAATAACTGAAGTATCCATTGAAAATACCGCGACGCGCGATACGTCGGAAAAAAGGTAACAATATTTTTGTCCGGTCTGTAGCAGGAATATCGGGGACACCCTGTGGCTTCGACTGAAAGCGATCTTCCAAGGATGGTTTTCGGTGGGGATGGGAGGGGAGGGGCGCGGCGGTAGAATCGAAAAGGAAGAAGTGCCGTTTGTTATCCTCCCCGGCGAGGAAGCAGTCGAAATAAAGGAAACCGCGGCTCGTTCGAAGGGGTTAAAAGCGCAGAAAAGAAAGCGACCGACCCACCGTCGAGAGACACAGGGGACGAAGAGGAAGGAGGGGCACGCGGGGGTTGATCGGAGGAACACTTTTGTCGGCGAAAGCGCGCGGGATCCGGCGCGGAAGAATTAAGACCGATCCACTTAACTGCTCGTCGGGAATTCGGGGTGCGTTTCGCATCTCGGGATTCCACGTGGTTCGTAGGGGTTGCAGCCGCCCTCCACGGTCGCATCGAAATAAAGTTATTAAAGGGGCGGTGGTCCACCCCTATCGACGTTATGCGTACGAATGAGTTATTCCTTCGCCTTAATTCCACTCCATTAAGCCGAGTACTTAAGTGCCCGTGAGCACGAGGAAGGGTGTGCTATTAAAGGCGGCACAAACAAGGGGCTGGAGGGGCACGGGCGGATGTTGGTAGTCGTAATGTCACGGGCCCTTCGAACGAGACTAATATTTCCGAAAACCGTGCCGGATTACCCGAAAAATGTCCACGAATCGTGGAAAACGAGAACATTTTTTTCTCAATATTTTATATCTGGAACTGAATAAATTAAAATGGTAGAAAACCGCATAAATGCATTAGGAAAAAATTTCTGCGATTTTAGCATTCCTCGCGCGAGAGCGCTGACGGATCGGCATTCGTCGACGTCGACGTCGAAGCGTCTGTTACGTTTTCCAGTATCCCCCTCAGGCCTGTATAAATAGCTCCGGGTAACGACGGGGGACATGTTTGTACACTGTATGCCCGTAAAACGGCCGGTTTATTGCGACATATGCCGCGACCGCGATAGAAATTTAATAAGGAGCCCCGAACAAAGTCCGCCGTTTCGATCCCGCCGGCCCGACCCGCCCGGCTCGGCCCGGTCAGCCGACCTTCCGATTAATGTTTCAACCGAGGCTGGCGCGCCACGACAAAACCGAACATCCCCGCAAATGGAATTTAAAGAATTAACCAGCGACGATGAATAAACGAGCGGCCACGGTTTACGGCGTTCCCCTACGATCTCTCTCGCTCTCTCTCGCTCCTTCCCAACACGACAAATGCTACGTAGCTTCTGCCAGGCTCAGTTAAACGGGAGCAATGGAGCACTTCAATCTGTTGCTCGGTCCCCGGTTCCCTTGGATATTAGTTTATGTATACAATAAGATTCTGTTAATTCCTATGGGAATTTTGATCCGGAAAATAAAACCCAGTTCGTTTCTCCGTCAAAAGAGTTTCAAAATTTATTACAATAAAGCTATTTGCAATATTCACACTATTTAGTTCTATTCACCTGTCAAAAGAGAAACGACATGTAAGTTATTTCCAACAGTCAATCTCCCTTTTACAATTCTTAAACTATATCTTTGGTTTTCTCTGCTCTTTTCAAACTCCTTCCGCACACGTGGTCACCTACTCGAATCTTCTCCCTCGATCCATTCGTATGGCCTCTATTATACCGATCTTACTAGACTCGGCGTCATGCCGCCATATTCAAACGGAAGAAATATATTCTCTTTACATATATTTTTAAACTTCCAGATTAATTATATCACGTGAACGTAGTGATACGTTCTGGAATAGTGCGGGCAGTAGATTTGTGAAAAATTTATCTCCATTACTTGAAATATAGAGCACGTGGCAGCTTCGATTTATGTATGCACGTGTAGCTAAAGATGAAAGAGAGAGGAGGCGAGAGAGAGAGAGAGAGAGAGAGAGGGTTTACATCTCGCGCAAAGTTCCCGAGTTAACGTAATGAGGCCGGTGTGTGTGTGAGCACGTGGATTAGGTTTAAAAGCGCAGCGAGATTGCCATCATCCTTTTCAGGAGCAGTGGTACAGAAATATACTGACCTAAAAAAAGGTGTCCATTTCGAGCAAAAGCGATATCGACGCAATAAATCGGCGTTAACCCGGGAGAGCTGCAGGACTTTTATCGCGGGGGACAGAAAAGGAGAAATGGATCCGGCCAATGAGATTAAACGACGGACCAGGGTTAAAAAGCACCGCTAATTCGCAGGCTCTTGTACCTTCGACCTTTTTGCACGATACCGGGCGTTAAAGCGATTATGGTCGCGGTAATTCCACGAATTAATTCCCTCCTGGCCCCGTGCTCTCGACCCTCTCGACGATTTCTGCTTGAGCTACACCCCCCGCGCCCCTCCCGCTCGAAACCGTCGAACTGGTCGCATCAGCAAGAATTCTGCAAATTGGTCGCGACGAATTCGAAAATAACATCGAATCTGTCGCTACACTCGAATCTCCCAACAAATTATTAATAGGTAAATATTGTTAACTGCGCGAAGGGATTGTCGCAGATCGGACAGATGCACGGAAAATCTTTTTATAAATCCTTCGCTCCGCCACAAAGGAGTATTTATACTTTATTCGATAATTATAAGTCACATCTATTACCAGGAACGAAACCCTTCGCATCCTGAAAGCACTCCGAAGCACAAAGTACGTGTAATCGTTGCGGTTTCATCCCTGTGAACCTGACACGTGTCGATATTCAATTATAATTATACTCGGTGTGCGTTAACTATATAAATATAGAGCGATAATATTTCTCTCCAACTTCTGTTAAAAATACTTTTACATGCGATCCAGTATAAACGGGCGTTTCAAGTGCTCAGGGCCTGCGAAGGTCTCAATCCGGCACTGTAAGTCGAATGACCGATGTGTGGGACGCGAAAAGCTGGTTTTCCCCGTGTAATTCGTGCGCATCTGTTACATCCGCGACCCGTTATGGTAATAAGGATTCCTCGGTTCACGGCAACGCGTTTTTACCCCCCGATACCCCCTTATGTTTCGATCTCTGCGCCATCGACGGCCCCCCGGGATAATTGGAAAGCACCGAGGCGCGAAACGAGGAATCAGCGCGACGTGTTTAGCCAGTTAAAAATCATTACGCTGTGTACCGAGCGTCGGGCTGCAATTATTTTTTTGCGCGACGAGACCCAGCGAATTTTCGAGGCTTCGGCGCTTCAACACTTGCTCCCGCTGTCTGTCGCTCGGCCTCCGCAAAAGCGATACCGTTTCTTTCGAGATAGTTGTCCGCAACGTTCACAATCAAATTCAATTGGTCACCGGGTATAAGCTCGTTCGCGTCGAAGAAAAGCTGACATCGCAAGTCTCCTCGACGACGAACGGCGCCCAGTAGAAACATCTGGTCGTTCCACCGGCGAAATTCGAGAACTTTTGATAGAATCAAGATATAACTGTGAAAGTTTTTTAAATTAAAGGCGAAACTTCGCAGAATCCGCGAAAAATAAGAAGGACCGACAAATAACTTTTCACCCGGAAAATATCGATTGAAGTTGCCCGATCTTCTCAGCTTTTTTTCACCGATTAAGAGGAAAAACAGATTTCTAGCAATTTTAAAGGGCCCGAAGAAGTTTAACGGACTTTGCTAATTATAGCAGAAGTTCTATCGTTCGATGTGAAAAAAATTACGTCTGAACGCTTGCACCGCGAGGTAGCTTGCAGGAAGTCGAGGAACGTGTGCGCGCGTGGTTCGGGAGAGGACATCACGAGCTGCAATGCCTCGCGGCGAGGATTGCCGCTTCAAGTTCGCCAGGAACAAACTTGACGACGAAGTTTCGCTCGTAGGCGCGCACCGTGTCCCGCGGGAGAGACTCCGGGAGTCTCCGGAGAACAAGGAAGCTTCCGCGTCCTTGGATAGGAGAACCTAGAAAAGTTTGAGCGGCCCCTTGCGAGATCAGACTCCTCGTCCGACTCTGCGGGACGGCTGGACCACCGCCGATGAGTTTGAATTTTGTTTCGAGACTTAATGGAAGAAGACTTAAGCTCGGCCCGCGACATCGCGTCTTCTAATTACTCCGGCAAAATTGCGAAATGGACGGAAAAATGTTTGGAAAAGGTGGACCTTCGAGATTTTTATGCTGAAGAAAAAAAAAATGAAATTTTTGGAATAAGATTTCTGGGTATACTGAAATTGATGGTTTGATGATCACAGCGGCGCAGCGGTTCCAGCGTTAAAAACGTTAAAAGCGAGCATAATTCGACAAAGGGGAATGATTGGTCGTTGGAAGTCGAGAATTCATCACGGAAGGAGCAGACTTTAGATAAGTCAGCGTTTACGTGTGTGCTGCTATTCCTACGAGTATGTCTTGGCTTCCGGCTCTCCAGCTTCACTTTCATTTGCTGGCTCGTTACGCTGATACACCCTCCACAAACGCTATACACCCTTTTGAGGATTAAATAGTTTTATGTGGCCCACTATTTCAACGGAGTAACGAGTTCCGGAACGAACGTGGATATACCAACAGGGGAGGCTGAACGGTACTCCTGAGCAAAATCTTCGTATTTATCGTTTACGTCAAAGCGAATTTTAATTAGCCCTCGCGATCTCGTTACTTGATTCCTGGCTCCGTGGTCCGTTAGGGAAATGCACTTTTTCAGGATGAAGATATTTCTCAGGCGATTGTGTTATATGAGTTGTGTTATAATTGTTTTGTAAGTTCACTGGTATACATTTTTTTTAATTTCTTTGAACTTTTCTTTGACTTCGAGAAATTTAGAATAACAAAATCCGTGACCGGTCATTTGACCGGCGCATCAGGATTAGCGTTAAAGATTGGAAAATTTCTTCGACTGGTAAAGATGAGGTTGTGTCCGGAGATGAAGAGGGTCGAACGGATGATCTTCGGAGGATACACAATGGTTCCGTAGGATGCAAATGAAAACGTAGGTCCACGCGTGTCCTTGGGAAAAGGAATGTTGAAGGAATGAAAGAGTGGTCTGGGGGTGCGGCTTGTGCAGAACGCAATCAGCAGCATCTAGCACAAGTTCCGACGGGACAAAGGGGGTTGGAGAATCGGTCCAGGGTTCCGAGAAAGAGGCAACATACGCACGATAACGGATTGCCGGTAGAAAAACTGTCCTTTCAGTCGCAGACGTCGCGATCGCAATCGCGGCCGGCCTCGCCGGAAGGGCAGAAACGAGTAAAAGGAACTTGGTCGTCGAAGAAAAGGGAAAGAGTAGTAGGTAGGTCCGAGGGGGATGAAGGTAGCCGTTCGACAGGTTCGAAAGGTCCACGGCTATTTCCTCTAAAGAGGATTCCATCGCGGAACAGGGTTGCGGAAACAAAGAAGGAAATGTGACGGGGATGTCGAAGATGGAAGCAAAGAAGAAAAACCACCCCCTCTCTCAATTCAGTGGAAGGGAGAGGGAGGGAGGAAGAGAGAGAGAGAGAGAGAGAGAGAGAGAGAGACCGTTGGGAGGGTTGGAGGCCTTCGCTAGACGCCTATATCGATTACCGGGTCGGTGTCTCGGGGGTTGAGGATGAAGGGGAACGGAACCGGGAGCCCACGACCGAATCCTATTCCTTTCGGGCTGCGAGCAAATCCTTCCGCCATCATCCGGGCCCGACTGCCAACCCCCTCGTGTCACGGAATCCCAGATTTTCTGCCTGTTTTCGAAAAACCGACGACGTGATTCACGGTGTCACCAAATTTTTCTGGCTCCTCAAAAGGTCTGAAATTTTTCGTAATTACCGATTATCAGCGCTCGTAGGAGAAACATTTTGGAAACATTAATAAAAATCGGCGTACATGAGGAGAAAGTGTCCGTCCATTGCATAGATTAAGGCAGGTTCAAGGAACGTCAGAAAGAGGCAATTTTCCAGGAAATACATCGGATCTTGTTTCCTCGGCCCGTGGGCACGCTCTGGATCCCGAAGCGGCGCAGCGCGGCGACGGGAATCCCCCGATCCCCGAAATCCTGTTACGCTTTTATCCGGCTATCCCGGGTCGCATCTCTTCTTCTCGAACGTTTATTTATTTATTCAAGGAGAGCACGGGAGTGATTCACGGTCGAGGCCAACGGGTCCGCGATTCCCGTTTCGTTCGTGCTCCAATTCCCTGGTCTCCCCTTCGGAGACCTAACCCTGCTAAAAAAACGAACCGAGTTTCGCTCGTTAGCGCGCGCCCTGCTGCCTTGAAGGGTGCGCTCTGCTCGCTCGATAACCCGGCGGCGGTGGCGGTGGCTACTGCCCTAATATTATAGTTTGACCAGCAGGTTCGAACAAAATAACCGCGCGCATGCGAATTCTCGAGGACGAACCCAGCAGAACGACAAAATTCAATTTATATAGTCTATTAAAAATTTATTCGCAGACTGCCAACTTCCTCGCAGTTACACATTTTTCCTCTTTCTGTTCCAGGTATGTACGTACATCGTCAGAGGACCAAAGAAAGTGAACGCGGCGACGGGTAACGTATCCGCGACTCGTTCGATGAAAGTTTCATCACCGCGTGGGCGCAGGGAACGGTGCGGTTAGCTCGTCCACCCCCCTCCTTTCGACGTATCTCAGCCAATTTAATCTTTCACGCTCGTCCTCTTGACTCAGTTTCCCAGAGGTCGAGTGCACGCGGAAATCGAATCCACCTGCGAAGCGCGGCGTGTGTCCACCGGCGCTATTCACGTTCTAATCTGGGCCAATGAAGCACTCGTTGCAGGCATGAATGAAGAGAACCGATGCTCCGTCTCCCTCTCTCTCCCTCTTGCTTCGCTCTTTCTGGTTTCCCCTATGCGCCCCTCGCCTCTCTGGAGAGCTCGTAAACGCGCGATCCGCTGCTCGAGGACGACGATGACACGCTTACTCGAAATAGAAGCCCGCGTAAGGCCCATAACGGTACACAACCCGCCTCTGTTTGCACCGGTGAAACTCTACCGTTCGCATAATCGCTATGTGTTGCCTGGAAATACGCGATCGACCAGCTACAGCTGCAAACGCGAATCTATCTCCGCTACCTGAGCTAATTTAGTGGCGGATGGGAATCTCGGGTTATTTAGCCTTGTTGGATTTTGGTTCGAGCTTTGGTTTGATGCTGTCCCGAGGGATCGTTGAACTTGATAAATTCGATGGATTTTAGAACAAATTTTGCAATTTTATTAACGCTAACATCTTTCAGATTGTCTTTCAGAACGATTCGTTCAGATTTCGAAAATCAGTTTTGGAATTATTCCATCGAGTGTTGCAATTTCGATTAAAATCTAGATTTTTGCTAAATAATGAAACGTAGGTTTCCAGCCAGTATATCGAATATGATAAAAAAAGAAAATGTAGATATGGTGGTAGAACCAGGAGAGTTATGGTGCCGGGAACGGAGAAGGAGGTTCGAAGTTTCACTTCGTTACGGTAACATGCTCTCGCGGAGGTAGCTGCGAATGGTTCGTGCCGGGTCGTGAATAGAATTTAATTAATCGAGAATGGAGCATTGACTCAATTATAACGAGGCTCGATCGCGGGAACTGGAGTTCGATGAAACTGGTAAATAAGGTCTTGGGAATCTGACGTGGAGTCCTGCGAAACTGACGGCGAAATTAAATGAAGACACTAGACCCGATTATTGGGTTAAGTTATTAGAAACCGGCTGCTGGCCTTTTTCGAACGATTCTAATTGAATTTCATCGTAACTACGTTCGGTAACAACTGTTACCAGCGGTTTATCTTTGCAGAGAATAAAACGTTTCCGAGGCAATCAAGCCACGCGTACACGTTCAACAAAAATCTATTACTTCGTTCCTAATGTTTTTACAGCACGTTCACCCGCCGTCGTTAAAACCGGCAGCGAACAGCCGCGGAAAGTTCGAGGCGCGTAAACCGGGGGAACTCTTAATAGAACGCCGAATATCCTCAAGATACCACTTACATTGTACCGTGGGCCGATAAGCCGTATTTACGAGAGAGGTGCAGGCACCTAGACAGGTGAACTTGCGCGAACGCGGAATACGCAGGCGCGCGCGCTGATCGAATAAGTAGCAACGCGGACGTTGCTATTACCGGCATTTTTCATTTCGTCTCGCAAGACCCGCGGAACCAAAATAGTAGACGAAGAACCCAGAAACATCGTTGGAAAAAGAAAGACCTTAGGATCAAGGAAGCAACAGCAGCAGCAGCAACAGTGGCGAGAGAGAGTATCGAACTGGTAGGAAAACAGCAATTGCCTTCACCGGGAATAATTTCGCAGTTGCGCGGGGCGCGAATAACCGTAGTCCCCCCGGCGCGGCGTGTTCTTCTTTTTGTTCGCCGTGTGCACGTCTGTCCTCTTCCTTTTCCCTCTTTTTGCATTAATTCCTCTGTTGTCGTTTTCGTTTTTTCTTCTTTTTTTTTTTTATTACCGCGCGCACGTCGCGTCGGTTTCGCTCGAAGCGCGAATTAGTACGCTCGGGGAAAGCAGAGCGCGAGCGCGCGATGATGCGATATATTCCCGTGGAAAATGGGAGCGCATTAAACGCGAGTCCGCGCTCGCGCCCGTGCGCGCGTGTACGCACACACATCGCATCGCGAACAACACCCCGGTGTTTATTGCCGTGGATGAAACAGCCCCGGGCCTCGAAAGGGGGATATATACCGGAGCTAACACGCGAACAATGTCCGTGCGGAACCGTAATCTTGCCCCGAAGTTCGGCCCACCTCCTCTCCGAACGATGAGAAACTCCGTCGGATTGGTTCCGGACGTGTTTGGTAGTCGCCGAGGGGACCGGTTGATTAAGAAATTACGGCTCGTCTTACCCCGGCGATATCTACGGAGTTGCCCGAACAGAATCGTTTGACATGACTCCTGTTAGGATTATACGAACTGAAGCCGGACCGACTCCTATCTTTTTTTAGAAAAAGTCTTTTCTTTATTTTATCTCTACAGCGAGTCTTTTAGTCGGCGAAGAAATCGTTTTTCCTAATTTTTATCGAATAACGTATTAAAAATTTGAATTTTCATAGTTATCTGGTGTTGTAGCAATGACGTGTTATAAACCTTGTAAGCGAAATGTAGCCGCAGCTTCCCCATAAGTCCGGGCTTAGGGACAACGCCCTCCAAGAATGCATTTCTATAATAAATTCGCCAAAATTCTAGAGAATGTGGGAATTGAGTATGAAGATTTATTATATCGTAAGTACAAGGGCTGAACCATGACTCGCGACACGTTGTTCCGAGAGTGTCGTTGCTCAATTAAATAACCGGAAGGTACACAGGTTTTTTCGCAGCTCGTTAATGGAATTTAAATTAGTCGTTCTCTCTTTCTGCATCGCGTGCGCGAGCTTTCTGTCGTTTTCGTCTTTCTCCTATGCAAATCTCGAATGGAGATCCCTGCTCGTTTCGAGGTTGCGTTTGGACATCATTTCCTGGCGAGAGGTACGCTTGGTTAAGGGATGAAAATTGGGAACGCGTGGAATGTAACGTTTGCTGTTAGAAAATTCAGTTCTGAGGGTTTTTGGGGTACGTTCAGAGAGAAAGAGGTGCGTTTGTGTGTGTGCGTATGTGTGCGCGCGTTAATGACGTTTAATTCTCATGGTTTATTTATGGACGATTGTAGTCGCGGATTCCGGTGGTGAAGTGTGTCAAGAATTTTTATTCTGCTCGTGGCTTCATTCACGCTCTTGTGAAATTCGTAATTGAGGAAGCTGCTTGCAATTTATTATACAATTATGAAATTGTGTGGGTATAACAACATTCGCGGAAGATTTATTTAGAAATTTCTAAGAAACTAGGCGATCTAGAATAGATTCAGTTCTAGAATTTTTTATGGGACACTAAAAATTCTATAGTATGAAGATATGGTGAAGAGGTGAAAAATTATAACAAAATCGGCGAATATTTGGGTCAACTTTAGACTCCATTGAAAATGTATACGTTTTGTTGAATAATTTCTCAGCGGATTTTCTTGGCATTTCATGAAGTTTGTCAGCTGTCGCTGCTCCTTTTTGGACAGAAATCCAGGTAAAAAAAACTGGGAAAATTTTCTTATTTCTGCGCCGGGTACCCGCAAAGAGAATAACTCAAGTGGCTCGGTGTCTCGTGCCGGTTATGCAACTGCGGATTCATGCAAATTCAGGACGCGTATCCGGTCGAGAGGTCCAGAACGGACCCGCATTCGAGCGAACCGGGCCGAATCTGCGCCGAGGGACAGCACCACGTATCGTCTAGGGCCGAACCTGCTGTGGTTGTTCGATTTTCGCGATTACTGGAACTGGGTCGATTTTAAACGCGACTCTCCGCATTGCGACGTCATAAATAGTGACGCGTTTGGTACCGGGATCGCCGTCATCCGCCATCGTCATCGTCCTCTATCTCCTCGTGCTCCTGCATCAATAATTCCATCAGTGGACGTCCATGCTTGAACCTCTTCCTCTTTCGCAAAAAGTGACATGGATATTTATTATACTTAATTTTAAAAGGTGAAAAATTATTAACATCACGAAGGAGCTTCTTTTAGTAACATTATGCGCGTACAATTTCGACTCGGAATAATTCTACCCGACAATCGTGTCTCTACTTTATTTCGTAATCGAACGTCGAAACAACGAGCCCGGCCCGGTCCGGTCCGGCCCGAAATTATTAATACTTTCGATATATATTCATCGTTACAGCCAAATGTTTACGGTAACCCGTGCATCACGGCGCATCCTGTAATATTCATGCAGCTGGTAAATGATGATCGAACCGATCGCAATTCCCTGGTAACGGTTGCCCGAGTAATAAATTCGTGCTCTGTCTCTATAAACGGACCGATTAAAAAATAAAAATCACCGACTCGTCGGCTGCCATGTCCATCGCTCGTCATTTTTTCCCCTACGGAATTTTTATACACGCCTCCAGCTCCGATCGAACGAACCATCCAATCATTTTTTCTCGCGCGCCGGTGCATTTATTGTTTGTCGCGGAAACATGCTGTTCGATATCGATTCTCCTGATAACGGAAGTCCTTATCGGTCTTAGAGAATATTCATTCTGAATTTGATTTTCCCGAAGTAAAAAAAATTCTATGTTCCTTTCACAATTGAATATCCGAGGGACAGCGACGAACAGAAACGATTTGCAGATTCGCAATCAGCAGGCGGGGACCGCCCGCGCCGCGCCTGCAAAAAGATAGAAGAAGGAAAGTTTAATTTCGTCGAGCAGTTTTCGTGAACGGGACACGCGCGTTTGTCGGTCGGTTCTTTTTCCGTGGCTTCCGTATGCGACGAGCACCAACCCCTGCTTTCCAACCCCCTTATTCTCGGCGAGCGAGCATGCGAGGAATGCTATTGGCTTGGCCACCTGATCGCCCCGCGGAATGTATTTACGACGTGGCGTGACCAACGCTGCCGGAAAGCTGCGGATTTTCCGTATTATCCGTATCGGGTGGCCGTGTTGTCGCGACAGGCTCGTTTATTCGAGCGAACCAGTGGGCGAGGGTTTAACGACGGGCCGAGTAATCGGAGAGATTAAATTGAAAGCGGACAGAGCGGACGCGGAACGCGGAAAAGTGATTTAGAAAATATTTTCGTGGACCGTGTGCAGCGTCCAGTTCGCACCGAACCGACGCGATGCGACGCTCTCTCCGCGTACATCAATTTTTATTAACACTGGCTTTTGTCGCTCGCTACCTCGCGCTGTCGGACGCCCTTCTTCCGTATTAGTCCCTGAATTTCATGATTCATTGTTGTTCTCTTCCTCTGTGCTGTTTCAGACTCATTTATACAATGCACGTTTATACATTCTTACCATTCCGTTTAGTGAGCTATTTTACGCAGGTGATGATTAATTATTAATAATAAATAATTCTGACTTTATTCTAAACATCGACATTATTCAGAGTTCATCCCCTAAATTGTGAAACCATATTTTCTCTACATCAAGAGAACTGTTACGGAGGAGTAGACAAGAAAAACTAGTAGAGGTTCGTTGCTCGATGCAGTGTGCGGCAGAGGTGTACTAATCCTTTGTTAATCGGTGTCTGCATCGGTCGTAGGCGAGACGCGTTTCGCCCAGTGATTTGTTCTCGTGAAAATGAGAGCACGGTCAGGCAGTCGCGCGCCGCGCCGGGAGGGACGTCGTTAGAGAAGCCGGGAGCGGTAATAGAGTGTCAGAGACGCGTTTGTCGATCCGTGAAGGGGCAACGAAGGGGATCGAGGTCCGAAACCGCCATGCTGGCTCCGAGCATCCCTCGTCAGGAGTGCGGGCATCGTTGTCCGCGGCGATTGTTCCTCGGCCAGGACGTCACACGCGCGTCCCCGAGATTTGTGCGGCTGCCTGGAATGCGAAACGTTTGCGGTGAGGCCGTCTGTCCCTGGCCTCGTCCATCTCCGATGTTCTTGAACCCGGTCCAACGTCCGCTAATTAGGGGGAACGTGGACCGGGCTGCTCGCGGAAACTCCACCGTCCCTCCGTGGATCCATTGGAAATATCCAAGACTTTCTATTATACATATAACGTACGACTCTCTTGGAAAAACAATTCTTAAATTTTCAAATTATTCTCCAATACGACTCGTATTTACGTGGGTTAATAAAAATTAAAATGACGAGCGCCGAGTACAATTCTTTTTCTGAAGAAGAAGTTCTATCTATCCAGACATTAGAAACGGGGAATGAAGATGCCCTCCAGACTGCCAACATCCCCTAAATGTTTCCAGCAACCTCGGAGCTAGCCAAAGATCAGGTTTAATACTTTTTTTCGTGCGACGAATAGAGGAGTTCTGGCAATTTCATGGGGCTATTAAAGGATCCTTTTCGCTGCTCGGTACTCGAGAAGGGCGCATCCACGCACGACCCCCGGCCATTGTATCGCCGAACGGCTCGCAAAAGGGCTGCGTACATGCGTAACAAGAATAATTCAGTTTTCCGGGAAGTTAGGAGCAAACTGGCACCCTTTCTTCTTCCATTTCGCTCTCGAGGCGAGCCCTCTTAAGAGCGAAGTGGGAGGACGGTTACCAAAGGGCCGCCTGCGGGGTTTACGACCCTCGAAAGGCCCTTGGCTAACGACGTTACGCGTCCACCGACGCGCCCGGTATACTTTAGGAGCTCTCCAATTAATTATTCCGCGGGATTTTGCTCCGATTTAATTACGGTTCTTACCATTTCGGTACCCTACCCCCTTCCCCTCCCCTCTTTTGGGTTTCTCTCTCTCTCTCTCCCTCTCTCTCTCTCTCTGTCCAGCCTTATCTGGCTAGCGTCGTAGCAAGCTCCGATCTTGAAAGGCGAAGATGCGGATGGATTTCTTAATTAGGCGGGGCGACTGCTAGGGGGCGGCTCTCTCGCGCTTTAATTTTCTCGAGAACCGGCCGCTCCGGAGACTGAGAGGCAACCTCTTTTCCCCCACTCTCTTTCTCTCTCTCTCTCTCTCTCTCTCTCTCTCTCTCTCTCTTTGGCTCTCTTTAGCGCGCACGAGCGTAATTACTTGCCAAAAACTATAACGCGTCCCCGAAGTCCGGCGCGTACGGACGTCGTCGCAGACGACCGCGCTCTGTGACGTGAACGTCAATAAAACGGTTCGAGGACCGGCATTAAATCGAACCGACCCTCTCGACGCCGTGATGGAAAATTAGGGGGGCTCGTCGCTGCGCCGCGAGTTATTGGCGTGTAATAGAATCGGGAGAAGAGGACGCACAACAATTCCTTTCTATCGATCCAGGGTCTCTGCTCCTACGGCCGTGCTGCCTACCTATCCTCTTTTGCTTGCTTTCTTTCTTTTGCCCTATCCCTCTCCCAGTTGGCCGACCATCTGAATTCAAGCGGAAATCGTATAAATAATTCGCGGGGATGTTTTCCCGTTCGTTTGAAGCACGCCGGACCCCGACATCCGGGTCGTCCACGACCAGCCCGCGCCCGACCGAGTTTAATGTACCGTGAATTCTGCAGATGCCTCCGATTCGAGATGCATTTCGCGATTCACGACGTCTTCCGCGATCCGATGTTAATTCGCGAACGGGATGCATGAGAGCAGACGGTCTTGCGATCTTTCCGTTAATTGTTGAGACAACTAGCGATAAAAAAAATCACGATTCAGCTAATTCTGAGAGACACGCATTAATAAACCACAGTCGCGACAGCCGTCCGGTAGATTCAGTCTGGAAATGAGAAACGCGAACAGTTATTCGATGGGTCTCTTTTTTTTTCTTTTTTTTTTTAACCACAGACTGACTCATTCCGATCACGTACTAGACAAAGTCGATTGGCGTGTCCCCACGAAACGTCCGGCATTTTTACTGATCGTTTCGAAGCCGGTGCGGTGGCCCCTTTCCGGCGAACCGCAGACGAACGTTTGCGAAGAAAAACGTGAAACCGAACAGCCGAGCGATGCGGAAGCGTTTCGCAGGAAAATCACGCGTCAGCTCGAACAATTTTGCGGTCGCGACCGACTACTGGCAAGGCCGTATTAACCCGTGAGGGTTGTTCCCTGTCCGCGTTTCGAGAGAGAGAGAGAGAGAGAGCAAAATTCCGACGGTCTCTCCACCCCCTCGTGTCTCCCCGACGGTAATCCCTTTTCTGTTCCCTTCTGACTCCCTTCGGCGGTCTCTAATGTCTTCTTCCGCAATGTATACACTGCGCCCTAAAATGAATTCGGGGACTGCTCGGACCCGGTGTCCGGTCGTCGTCCCTTTTTGAATTTTCTCGTCTGTGACCCGCCCCGTTCCAACGCGCGAAATTTAATCTCCCTCGACTCGCGGTGCGTTGAATTAAAATGTATGCCGAGTTTACAGCCGGCCTGAACGCGCGCGCGAGGGAGAGCGAGAGGAGAGGGGAGCTCGCGTAATGAGAACGGAGGATTGTTCCGTGTTGCACGCGCCTCAAACGGTGTTTCAATTTAATAATGGCGTTTCATTACGCGCCGACGGCGGTCGACAGCGCGGCGACGTATCGCTTTTTGACCGTAACGAGAACGTCGTAACGGCAAGAACGCGTTTTTCTATGTGTTTGTGCACACACCCACGTCTGTTCGTGTGACTTACATACGCGCGCAGGCACGCATCCCTTTGCGCTTCCTTCTGAAAATTCGCAATTACGGGCGAGCCAGCAGCCGCGCAACCTTTTCCGGCCCGCGAATCTCGCCGGCCACCGGGTAAAACTTTCGAGAGACCGTTATATTGCGCACACCACACAGCTACTCCCTCGCCAACCCCTTTATAGCCTGGAATTATTTACTGCCACCGGCGCGGTGCGGCGCGGTGGCTACCGAGAGTAGTAAGTGAAAGAGGAAGCGACTTCGCGACTCCGATCGGCCGCCCGCTAATTGAACGTTACCCATCTACCCCCACCCCCACCCCCGCACTCAGCAGACTTGTTGCGGTGGAAATTAAGTGCGGCGCGGTCTCCCGGAACTCTTTCCTCGGCTTTATAAATGGCGGATCCCTTCCTTGTAAAATTACCGCGTCGTAAGAAAGATTCTACTTGGTCCGGGATTCTTGGAATGATTTTCGTCGAGACAGAGCCCGTTCGTCTTCCATAATTGTCCCCGGTAAGGAGAGTATGAGGAAGAGGAACTTGCTTATTGTTTTTCGGTGTTACGGTAGTACATTCTGGATTCTATAGAATTTTTATATACGGTAGACTAAACCTTCGCGATCGATGTGAAACAAGAATCATTTCGATCGGGCAAATTGTTTCCGAGATCAAGTGAAACCACTTCAGCACCGGTTTTCTTAGTTGACGTTCCAGCGATCGCAGAATTTTTTAAAACCGCTCGAAATATAAATATCTGATGACGTAAGGGCACAGGACTCTTCCGTTGATTCCCAGGGGAAGGAAGTGTATCCAGTCGAATTTGCGGGCTCGCGAGGTGTTTAATATGCCGAGACACGCGGCGTGTTCGAAGCACATTAGCGACCTCCCCGAGGATCTCCAAAAGGGATGAAGAGGGGGATGGCCGAGCCTGAGGGATAAGAGCCAACCACCCCACACCCTCCCCCGTCACCCCAACTGTCGACGGAATCCGGAGGCGTTCTCTCCCGCTCGATAATCGACGCAAAAAAGGACAGAGAGTTAATGGCGCGCGTGATGCTGGTGATTCGGAAAATTGTGGATCGAAGGCCGTATAATCGGGCTAATATCATCGATCCGATTCCCACGTACCCGCCGCACCATCTACCCGCTGATCCCCTTAGACCCGACTTTAGCTCTGGCTCGCTCCCACCCTATCCCTCATCCCTCACCCCTTTCCACAGCGCGTTCTTCTTCCTTCCTCGTTCTCGGAGGGTCGAACAGCCCAAGGAAATTTCACTAGGAAGCTTCATTTTCCACGGTGATGCCTCCGCTTAATGCCCGCATTCCTCCCGTCATACTCGTCCCGCGGATTCACCGGGAATTACTCGAAATCTTCGGTTACGAACGAGATTGTTTCTTCTAGTCCCTTCCTGGATTATACAATAATTTCAGAAATTACGTGCTGTCCAGCCTCCGGTGTCTGGATCTCTGCTGTCCGATGAAAATGTAGAAAATCCCATCAGACCCGCCAAACCTAAAAAAAATCCACCGCGCCATTCTCAACCTCGCGATCTTCGATCCAAGCAGCACCTCAGGCCGCAATGATCCTAGAGATTAATCCCCAGCAGCAATTCCGCCGAGCCATCTCCGCTTCCTTAAGATTCTTCGTCGACGTTCGCCTAATGCGCACGCCGTACGAATATGATACCCGCCCCCCGATCATCATCCCAATGTAACCTCGTTCTTCTCTCCCGTTCTCCAGGCCATTGCGAATTCGCCGTACCACGCTCGGCGTCAGCGTTTCTTGCAGCCCGGTGATTCCTCGCTGCCATGATCGTGGGTCCCTCGTTCCCTCGTCGACGACACTGTCGACAACGGCGCCCTATTCTCGCGCGGCATCACCGAATACACTCGACCGGTTCTCCTGTTTTCCTGAGAGGGAGAGAGAGAGAGAGGGAGAGGGAGAGGGAGAGGGAGAGGGAGAGAGAGAGTGATGGGGGGAGAGCGAAAGGGTCGTGCTACTTTTACCTGACCGTGTTGACGATCGTTCGTCCTGTTCGTTACTGCTCTCCTGGTCAGCTACTTCCGGCCGATCGGGGATCGAGGATCGTTCCCCGGATCGAAAGATCGTTACAGAACTTGCTCTCTCGTTTCTCCTGTCGTCGGTTGCATCGCATGTGCGACCTGCTGCGAACGGGACGACGACCACGGAGCAGTCTGCCATTTGCTAGCCGAGCCTTACCACCCTCTTGGGCGCCGTCTATCTCTACGCCCGCTCTTTCCCGCAGGAGTAATTTCCCCGGCTCCCTCGTTTCTTTCCCACCGGGTGCTCTCCTCTTTTCATTTTCCCTACCCTCGGTTCGTCTCACCTTCCCTGCCCACACCCCACCCCCCTTCGCCTACATCAGAGAACAGTTTCCCTCGCGCATACGCGATCGCCGCGAGTATCTGGACCACCACCTGTCCCACGGGACTGCAATCTTCCTTCTGAGTTTATCCACGACCACTTCTCTCCCCCTCGTCAAAGTTAATTGTCCCTTTATGTACATCGCACCAACCTGCTAATGTCGCCCCACCCTTGTCTCGTTTTATACCAAGGAACGTTCGGCCATCGTGCCACCTGTCGGCCGCTAACACGGGCTCCCGGGTGTCCTGGACGTCCACGATGTACTTTTCACACGATCGCGCACTGCTGAAGATGCGAACTTGCTCAGTTGCGAGTAACACGTGGAATCTTTTAGTAGGAGGAACGGAAATTCTCGAGTCTTTGTTACCGCGTTGTTTCCCGCGTAGTTTCACGAGGATATGAGCTCCAGGAAATGGCTGCCGCGTGCTTCGAGTCGAATATATTCGGCTCAAGTTTTTAGCAAATACCACCGAAATAGCGCACGAAATAACACTATAAACTCGAGACTGGCCGTAATAATTACTGCAGCGACGCCGCTCCGCGAAGAGTAGATGCTTTATGACATCAGTTACAGCGAAGCGAAGTTTGCGGGGCAGAGGGGCGTGGGTTTGGACAGGCGGTTTCGCCTGGATTTAAATTCGAATGGAGACTGTGTGTCGCTGGGAACGAGCCACTCGGCACGTCGCGTCGCGTCGGAGCGCTCTAATGCGTCGTCCGCGGGAATAATCAGTGCAAATTGCTGGAATTCCGAAGTGGCAGACAACGCGTCGTCGACTGGAGAACACACACACACACATACACCTCCCTGCCTCAGAGGGAGGGAAGAGAAAAAAAAATCTGGCCGCGCGCGGCAACTTTCCGAATTACGGTGGTAATTAGTGAGCGGCATAATATGCCGCGGGTCACGAGATCGAGTTAAGCGGCTCGAAGCGCTCAAAGCGGGCAAACGAGAGGAGTCGTCTGGAAGGGGAGTGAAAAAAAACCACGCGAAGAGCGTGTTGAAGAATCGTCTCAGGTAAAAATCGTGGAATGGGGCCGGGTTGGGCCGGGCCGCGCACACGTTCGCGAAAATTCTGTTCCCGTGCGCTCTCTCTCTCTCTCTCTCTCTCTCTCTCTCTCTCTCTCGTAGTACTCGCTCGCGGATATCGAAAACAATTTCAATTTGGAAAGTTTAAATACTCCCGTCGAGTGGAGGGGCAGCTCGAGAGCCAAGATAGAAAGCGGGCAATGGAGAACGGAGGACAGAGAATTGCAAGAGAGGGAGAGGGGCGGGAGTGGGTAGGGGTAGGGGCTTTGTGAAAGTGGTCGGTATTTCGAATTTCCCTTTAATTTGAAATATAAGGATCCTTCTCTCCACGGTCCTTGCCGCCCGGAAACTCGCAACCCTCTCAAAGGCGACGCTATCTCCCCGACTCTTGCACCCTCGACTTGAAAGCCAGCCGCTCCACCGCCATCCCTCCCTCCCTCCCCCATCCCTACCGACCCGACGCTCGTTTTCTTCGGTCTTTCACCTTCGTTTCTCACCGAGCTCGGCCGAAATTCTCGAATTAGTCCCCTTCAGGGACAAGCTTCCTCCGTAAACTCGCGAGACCCTTCGCGAGATTGCCAAACCCCCCTCGAGGACGTCTGCGAGAACTAGCCGCCTCTCGAGAGCCTGCTCGACCTCCGCCGATGGCAACATTAACGCGTATTACGCCCGCCAGGAACGGAATTACTGAATTAACGCCGGCTCTGCAATTTGCGATACTTCTCCGTCGGATTTGCTTTTTGCCGCGTTCTTTTCGAACTGCAGACACGAGGTGCCTGTAAAGCGGTACATTTCGAAACGAATCTGTTCAACTGAAGGACTCGTTCATCTGGTTCCATTAAGTATAATAATCATCTTCTTAGAATTTGCAACTCTAGCTTCAATATTATCAAGAAATGATTTCCGATAAATTCGAAAGAGAATTGGAGGTTAAATCCAGCTTTAAGAGTTCGCGTTGACGGTGTATCCCGCGACTGAACGTTGCGGCCGCGACGCCTTGTGTGGTTACGGGACCGACAATAAGTTCTCGTCAGCCGCAGCACCAGCGGCTCAAGTTTTCGACGCGACCGCAGCTCAGAACAGAAGTTCCCCGTTGCTGAAGCTTCGAAGCTTCGGGGTTGTACGCACGCGAGCGAGCGAGCGAGCGAGAGAGAGAGAGAGAGAGAGAGAGAGAAAGAGAGAGAGAGAGAGTGGAAGAGAGAGAGCACGGTAAAGTGTTTCGTTGTTAACGTTGGACTCGGAGGGTGCGCGTTGCTGTTGCACTTAATTGCTGCCGTTGTCTGCGGAAGATTTCACGGCTCCCATTGCCGACGAATAGCGCGGCGAGACGTTCAAATTAAGTCCCGACAGCAACTGCGAAGATAAATATCACGCCTCGCAATTAAATCCGCTGTCTTCGAATTGTTTAACGGCCCCTTAAAAACTATTACCCTCGCGTTGCGGCAGTCAAGAGATCCTGCAACGCCACCGTTACCTCTCCTCTGTTGAACGCATTTTTAATTTGTTGATACACTATAGCTATTTGTAATGAAGGAGGATGGGAATTGGATGGTTAAGTGAAGAATCGAACGAAGTAGGTAACAATGTGGTATATTTAACAATAAAGCAAAAAACTGTACAAAAGTCGGATCAGGATGAAAATGAAAAATTAACAGAAAATCGTGAAGCGCACGAAATGTATGTTCGAGAAAAGCAAAGCAGAGCTCGAGCGAGTCTGAAACTGAGATTGATGCGTAGGCGAATGCTATGATAGCGATGAGCGTAAGGGGACTAGCAAAGAGCCGCGCGCACGAGTAGCGCAGCCCTATTTATACTACGGTGGGCCATCGGTTTTTGGAAGGAAGGAGTGGGAATTTTGCACCAACATCCGTTGGGACAACGACCTGGCAGTCGGTGCTGCGAGGCGGACAAACGAATTAGGTAACGGATTTGACAAACGGAAAGTAGGAGATGATGACCCACGCGACAATAACAACGACGTGAACGCACCTTCGACGTAACGAAGTTTACAAGCGCGATCATTCACCTCGTCAGCTGTTGTCGTTCGACCAGCTGATTCCACCTGAGAGACACAAACTCCCGAACTGCGTTCGTTTCTTATACTCACCGGCGGCTCGCGTCATAAATGTCAATACGAGGTGAATGGCCGAAATAATCGGGCATTTCGGCACTAGTATTACAAAATGTTGTTTAAACTAATTTGAACATAATTCGTATCGCTGCACCTAATGCACGGAAGATCACCTCGATGAAAAAAACGATTTACACAGATAAAATGTTCGTAATTTCCCTTGCTTCTGCGAATTTTATACTTACAGACTGCCTTGCATGTTTGTATTGTATGAAACGTTAAAGAGCAGTATTCGCGTCGCCGCGTGTTTGCTCACAATATCAATAATTAATCCGCAAAAGAATGGCGGTCTGTCGGACGGAGGGTTGCAAAACCGGTGGGGGGGGTGTCGTGCGATAAATTTCATTTCGCCCAGCTCACCGTTGGGATGAAAGGGCGGCGGTTGGGGGGGGCACAAGAAAGGGTCGGAGAGTGACAACGCCGGTCCTTTATTAAAAGTCAAGCGAGCATTCATTAAAGGGTTTAATCCCATAACCGATTCGATGTCTGACGTACTCGTTGCGAAAGTTCCATTAACGCGCGGGGTCGCGGGGACGCGAGCGGCTGCTTAGCGTTTCGGCGTTGCGCGTGGTCCCGCATACTAATAAGCATTTACCAGCGGTGGCGGGCTGGCATAAAATGAGCCGCGCGAAAGAATTGTTCGCGGGCCGCAACCTCCGCGTTTAATTAACTTCTAGTAACTCTGATTTCGTGCCGGGCGCTCCCTTGGAGTGCTTCTTCTCCCGGCGAAAATAATTGCTGCCTGTAATTACGAACTTTCTCCCATCTACCCCCCACTTCGCCCCTGTTGTACATCCCCTCCTATCTACATCGACCGTCCCTTCTAGAATACCGGGGTAGGGGTTGCCGGTGTGTGTGTCTCGTCGCGCGAGCTACACGAAAACTTACCCTTTTTATCTCACGGGTTTCGTGTGCATTTAGTTTGCAAAACGGTCGCAGACAGATTAGAATCTGAAGGCCCCCGGTGCGCTTCCGGATCGATGGGAGGCCGTTTCACCGTTCAACGATCCCCCGAGCTCCGTTCCCGAGCGAAATAATTGCTTCTGAAGCGAAAGAAGTTAAATGAGTCCCCCGCGAAAGTTCAACGAGCACACCGTCGCGTCGCGTCGCGCCGCGTCGACGCTCGACGCTCGACGCCGGCCGAGCGCTGAATCGACAGGGGCGACAGATTTTTCAGGGACACCACTACCACCCCCGCCTCCTCCACGCGCTGCTGCTTTCGCTCTTCATCCTCCGATCTACCCCGACCTACGATCCGTCCGAATTCAATGCGAGGATAATGAAATTTTTCCGCTCGCCGGCCCCGAGCGTTTTCTTCCTGCGACCCTGCTCGTCCCTCGCTGCGGTCGGCACACCTACCACCCTTTGTTTCCCTCCGCGCCCCGATCCATAGTCAACATACCTTAACCTCATTAATCAACCTCCCTTATTCCTCCTTGATTCTCTCTCTCTCTCTCTCTCTCTCTGTCCCTTGGTTCCACCAGTTATTTATTCGAACGCGTGCGGTACGCGCACGCGAAACAAGGCAACGTAACCAGAAACAGGGGGTTGAACAGGGTGAAGAACCTGAAACAGAAGGGGATGGGCGGGTTGCTCGATCGCCAATCGGCTCGACGCGACGGGGCACATTGGACGGGCCCATGGTGAGAGAGCACCTTGTGGTTTCGGACTTTTTTAACGAGCTAGCCACGTGCTTCCGCAATTAATGGCACCCTTGTTTGACGCTCTGATTAGAAGCCTGCCGCGGCAGTTACGGATTTTTTTTGTGAGATTCCTGGTGGGTGGTTCTGCACCGGACACGGTGGGATCGCCGAGTGACGTTTGGAGAATGTTCTCGAATTTTCTATAATCGAGTTGCTTCGAAGTTGGAGTGCGAAGTATTTCACTTTTTCTCTTACATGAAATTTTTCGAGCACGAATGAACAAACAAACGAATAAACAGCAAGAAAATGCGCAAGGTAACGATGTTTTCAGCCTCTCGAACTGGGTGGCTCGAACTGCATTGCTCGAACCGAGAGCGCTGTCGTCGCGAGTGACCAAACGGTTAATTGTTCGCTGAATTATTAATTATGTCCGACCGGAACACCGTGTCTACTCGCAACAGCAGCGAACAAGGGGGTAACAGCGTGCCCCGTCGACTGGAAAAACGCAGTCGGCACGATTGTTTGGGGAAAGTTTCTGATTGCCGGCTGAGTTCGCGTTTTCGAGCGGTCTACCGGAGGGATGTTGTAACTTTTGTTTGTCGGACGATGAGTGGTGCTCCCGCCAACGCTTAGGCTAGGTCTGGGTATGGTCCGTATTAATCCCTGCTCACTTTTGTAACGTGTACCGCTGTGCAAATACTTGAGAGAGAGAGAGAGAGAGAGAAAGAGAGCAACCTACTTGTTAGCAGTCGATAGCGTGTAAGCGCATGGATAACAGCGCGATTGATAGCAACTTTTCCTTGGTACAGAGGGTTGTTCCAGAAAGGTAGAGGGTCGGTTCAGGGTTTATAGAATGCGGAGAAAATTCACCGCCTGCCCGAGATCCTTTTAACTATGATTCATTCTACCGAAGGTATTTACGATAGGTGCAGTGGGTATTTCAGCTAGAGTATTCTGTAAAATATTATTGGAATTTAGGAATCGTGAACGAATACATTTTTTATAAAATTGTTTCTTAAGGAATTCTTTTTACTTAATTCTTTTTGGAAAGGGTTCTATCTAGCACTGGGTCATAGCAAGCTTTCTGTACCTACTGGACGCACAGTATACCCGGAGACAGGTTATGAATTGCAGGACCGAATGAAAGTTAGAGCCCAGAGATGCGGGATTCCTGTGTGTCCCGACGACAACGTTGCATTATCTTCAAACGGCCAGATGGCCTAGTTTCATCTAACGCAACTGCCTCGTCCACTATTCTCCGCAGCGAAAAATCCCAGCACAGAATACTTCAACTAAACTTGAAATTCTTCCTGTGCGAACATTGTGTTTTTCACAAACGAGACATTGTTCGGTAATATATGTAGAACCTCCCAACTATAATTTATACGATTTTTCAGTATAATTGGGTATGGGCCCAAGATTGTACGAAGGCGCGCTATAGCCGATCGTGAGACCGTCGTCCCTTGGAACAGGTGCTCGCACGGGTCCATGCGATAGATAGGATCAGCGCTTTCGGAGTCGCCATTCCGGTGCTCACGAATTCAGTCGAATGGCCTTTAATTAACCCGGCTTTAGGGGCGTAAGCTCGTTATCTTGATCTTAGGGGGATCGTCGAAGTCGTATAGGGGTCCCTTTGCTTACGTACGAGCCTCCGTCAATGGCCGTGGCTCACACGTGAGTGTCTCTGCCTTCCTGGCGTATTTCATGTCTGTCGCTCTCTGCAACACGTATGCCCATGAATCACGCGTTATGATTCACTGGACGATTTCGACGGTCAGATGGTAATTGCGTATTTCGGGAAAAGGGACTGGCCGATGCAAGGGCAGATACGAGTTTCTTCCCTTTCCAGGGTTATGGCTGTATACAGTCGATGGGGCCGCTACAAATATTGCTAAGCAAATATACCCTTGGTATCTGCGACGATGTGTAAGCGGACTGCGGATCTTTATGGCAAATAAAAATTGTTATAAATATGTTTGAGATTCCAATTAGGAAATCGAGAGGCGGAGGGGGCTCTGGGCTCAATTTTATTATATCATCCTATACACAGTTAACTTTAACGTTTATTTGTAAATCCGTGACAATCTCTGTACAATGCGTCAAATAAACACAACTCAGATGACTGACTCGACGGCGCTCGCGACGTCGATCCTGCGTTCATTTCCTCGATCCCGAGAGCCCCCGGGTGGACCGAGCAGCTCGGGATCCCGCTAACCGTCGATCGTGGCAGTCTTTTGTATATACGACCATTGATTCGATCAAAGCGATTTTCTATTATCCATAGGGTCCGTAACAAAATGAAAAATAATATACTCTTCTTCGTACAATTTTGCACTGGGTCGTTTTTGCCATGAAATCCGCGGTCTAAATGATAAACAAAAAAATGCTTACGGACTTTTAATGGACAGTATAAGAATTGCTAAAGACGGTGAAACATTTCGCCTACTAACACCAATTCCACGTGCGTACGCCCGTGTACGAGCGCACACCTGTTTACATTCATTGTGGGACAGTCGCGGACCCGTAGTGGTATGCGAATTCGCGTGAAAAGAATACATCAGGAATAGTCCTCGACATATCTCCCACGAAGAGAGGCGCGTTTCCACCGGCTGTGTCTTCGTGCGCACGCATACCACCAGAGGAAACGGCGTCATTGTGCTCGATGTAGGTTGGCAGGTTGGCGGCGTTCCCTGCGCGTATAACAGCGACCGCATAACAAACTAGCGCAAAACAATGCTACGTGTTTTCTCTTCCCCCGTGGCACCCGCTGCGCCTCCGTTTCTCGTTTTCTCTGTATGCTCTTTTTTCTCTTTCGTACGGATAGAGACGGCACCGGGTGAGACAGTATTTGAAAAAAAAGAAAATGTATAAATCTGTAAAAATCTTGCAGAAAAATTATTTCTCAAGCTGTGTTGCATCGATGAATTTATTCAACCGGGAAAGCATCTGCGGAATTTCGGTAATTTCCGAACGAAAGAATCTCACGCGTAGGATACACAGCCAGATGATTATAGCGCTAGCTCTCAGACAATAACGCCCGCGCAGTCTGGCCATGCGAGGCTGAAACTACTGAAATTCCGAGGGCCACACAGCGCCGCACCGCGAGCGGTAATAGGGATTATTTGCGGATTTCTCTGCCGCGTTGCTGGGATCTGATAATGCTGTTTCTATTATGACGCCTGTAATTGGAAGGAGCTTGCCAGAACGATTTTTCTTTTACTTTGCCTCGTCTACGGGCCCCTTGCGGATTTTTATCCGTTTTCTCCGGGATTTACACTGTTACGATTAACGGGCTCTATGGGATTAATAGGTACGAAAGACATAATATTGTGAACAACATACAGAATATATCGTGAACAATTTTATAGGTACAACATAGAAAGTATAATTTAATGAATAATACGATGACCGATCTCCAAAACCGCTAATTCCTAATATTCCATCTCCTCTCCATAGCGTCGCGCGTTTCCAACCCTCTCGTAGGTATTCTCAGCCCTTTTCCGCGGCGTATCCCGCGGGTCCCGGTTACTCTCTTTCTTCCCAGCGCTTCGTATACATAACTAATTTCAAATCCCGCCGTATCGAGAAAACTTTGATCAGTTTCCGGCCTGATGCGCCATCAGCATGGCGGATGGCCGAGCGCAGCGACCGTGTGCCGTTTCCTTGGATCGCGCGAACTATGCATACTTCATGGGCCATGTTCGGAAACTTTTCAACCTTGTAAACGCGGTTCCCTTCTGAAATTGGCGTCGTGGAACCCGGTGCTGCTTCACATTCTCCCCGGTGGTGCCGCATTCTTTTATGAAAGTGTCCCCACTTTCCCGTACTAGCGAATTTTTACGATCCACTCCGGGACAAAAAAAAAAGAAAAAAGAAGTGCATCGAAACTCTGCGGGTGTTGTAATAAATGATTCAGAGCGCGGAAAACACAAAGGGAGCGACACGGTTCTCGATCATAAATTTCGTCCAAGTATTCCGGTGAATTATTTAAATTGCTAAATATTCAGATTACCGAGGGGTACTGTCTTATCCAAAAAGCTTTACACAGTGTTCGTTGTTTGATTAACAATTTTTGTTAGCAAAAGGTCGAAGAATTTTCTCCGGGTGGAAAAGGCTAAGTGGCGAGCACCGAGAAGAAGACGTTCTTCTTCCAACCAGGATTTTCTTGCGTCGAATCAGGAGCGCAAACAGCAGCAAATTCTTCGTCCTCGATACAGTCTTCCACTGTTTTACCTTCGGCGATTCAATCTCAGTTGGATTCCCTTCCTGCAAACACGGAAACGCTCTGGAACAAGTTGCTCCCTACAGAAGAGCACGGCTAAATAGTTTTATAGAATTATCGTATCGCGGAATCCACGAACTTTGAACATCTCTTCTTCGTGAACCGTCTGCGGGAAGAAGCGGTTGGCTGAAGTCGTTGAGGTTTTCTTGGGTAGCTTCGTCGAAATGAACATGTTCTGCGCTTCTTCAACTGCGCGAATTTAACAACAAATGTTTAAGAAGAATTATTTATAAAACAGGCAAGTCACTTTGTCCCTTAGCTCAGACTAGTTTCTCCCGCTAATCGCTTCCACTCACACACACGTACACACGCTATCTCCAGAACTCTGCGACGAACTCGAGAAGTTGCTAAAAAATTTAGGGCACTCTGTTTCCCCGGCTGAGCCAGCTGTCTTCAGCTGGAAGATGATCGTTTGCAGCGGGTAACTGGCTTCTTCAACTAGAGAGAGAGAGAGAGAGAGAGAGAGAGAGAGAGAGAGAGAGGAAGAGAGGAAAATCTCCGGCGTGCCAGATCATTGATAAAGTCCAACCGAACCGGCTAAGCGTCCCGGTGCTGGAACTGTCGCGAAGTGGCTCTAACTCTTTTTGCGGGGGTGCGGAGCGTCGCTGACGTTATCCAGAGGATTCGGTGTCAGTCGGCGCGGAACGACTCGAATGTACGCCGCCCCTTAAAACCGTAATGAACTCTTGTCTGCTGTCGAGTAAAACGCCAGCCCGGAAGAGTCCGCGTACCCGGAAATTAAGGAAGTCCTCGAAACGTCGCGTATCAAAAGTTAAGTAACTTCACGGTGGTGGCCGACGAGAGGCGGGAGGAGGGGGAACGCTCGGTAGGATGGAATCGTGCACGTTCATACGTAAGTAGGGAGCGGGCGTGTGCAGAAACGCCGCCGCGGTCCGGCAGGATCTTCGCCAACTTCCGACGACCGTGGAATTTCAATTCGAACGGTGTCGTCGCGAATCAGGATTTTGCTGGATCAATAGAAGTTTTACATTTCGTAAAGTTTCTTAACATTTGGTGCGATCTTAATGATTGGAATTTTTCAGTAACTTTCCTTAACTTTTCTCGGTTATTACGAGACTTGCGGAAATTGATCAACACCGAAACACGGTACCTTGCACCGTGCATATCGGCTCGCCTACGGTCTCGCGAGCTCGCCGGCCGAAAATAGAAAAAGAAGGTGCAGCGTAACGTCGTCGTGCCGTTAACGAACAAAGGCCCGGTTATCGCGCAATATCGTAAGACAGCGGATCCGCCGGTCGGAGAACATCAAAGACGAAAATTGGCCCTTTGATCAGCTCTGAAAACGGCGCTGGTCCGCCCGGGCTCGTTCGTACGTGGCCGCGACACGATTTTGCGAGAGCGTCTCGCCGCGTCGCGCAGCCGCGGCGATTCGTAAAAGAGGTCTCGGCGACGCCGAGGAAGAGAGAGGGAGAGAGAGAGACTGAGGTGGAGTATCGAAGCGAGCCGACGCGGCGTGTGGCTCGAAAAACCGCAGCCTGTGAAATTCGACGCTGAGGTAATTTGAGAGCCGTGAGAGGGTTGTGCGTCGGGGCCGACGGATAAGCAGGGGACGAGGTTTTGACGGTGGTTGCCAGCGTCGGCGGCGCGGCGGTTGGGGGTTGGAATTTCGGGGTAGACTGGCGGAGGTTTGCCGCTCGGGTTTCTAAGTTTATTAAGTCCTACCGCGACTCGCCTTATCTAGCTCGGGGACTCGACCGTCATCCACGGTGCTCTGCTCGCTATACCAACCCCCGTTCCACAGCCCTCCGACTCGTTCTTCTTTCATTCTATGGTCCTGCACCGACCGTAAATTCATATCTCGAATAATTTTCACCCGGACGCAGACCCGGGCGACTTGGCTAACGGCCAGGATTTCTCGTAAACTCTGCTAGCCGGCCAGCCAGTCCTTGCTTCGCTCGATCTCTCTCTTTCTCTCTCTATCTCTCTTTCCCTTTTCCTCCCGATCTTGCTTGCTCTTTCTCCTTTATTCCACGGCCCTTTTCTCCGCCTTTCTTCGCCTTTTGTTCTCCGGCTCTCTTCTTATACCCTACAGCCAAGCCCGGAGAGCCCTTATTCTTTTCCTCGCCACCCACCGATTTCGCCTGGATATCGCCTCGACTCTTTCAATCGTATTTCACCCGCAGACCCGACCCGGACACCGCCGAGAACTCTGGTCCTAATGCTTCCCTTTGAGAACTGCACCCCCTCCGCCACCCCCTTTCGATAATTCTCGTACCGATCACTCTGATAGTCGTTTCAGTCTTGACGCGGTCGCCGGAACTTCGGAATCAATTTTCTCAAACAGAATTTCCGCACATTCTGAAATTTTCCATTCTCGAGAGGACTTTGCTTTCCCGTCCTTCGCTCCACTTTTAAAAAAGTATATCAAGCATCTGGAAAAAATATACCGCAACCCCCGGATCCATGGACAACAATGCTCCAAGGGGGTAGCACGAAATAGTCCATACGCGGGGGTTGGAGGGGGTAGAATTCAGGTCGCAATAATATTCAAATAGCATGCAGCGGTATCGAACGTATCGTCTAGACATCCGAAGGCTGTTGCATCAAATATCGTTCTATAAATGTGCAACGAACGATGCGACGGGGGGGGGGGCGGAGTTGAATCGGGGTACGTTTTGGTCGGATGGCGGTCGAGCTTGCGATCGAAGAGTCTGCGAGCGTCTTATCAGCCGTTTCCTCTCGGCCGAGCGTGAGGAGACGTTCGCTGGAAGATGGCCGCGGTTGCACAATCTATCAGAGCAAGGGGAGACGTCCGAAGACGTGCGACGTAACACGCCTTCACAGGGACACAATCGTGTACAGTTGGCATTGCGCTAACGAGCGTCCTTCGACTAACATCGTTAGGGGATGCAGCCACCGCCGGACCCGCGCCGCGCGCGATTATCCGATGCGACGGCGCAGAACCGTGTTTCTAATTCGATCGTTCGATCCCGAGGATCATTAACAGGTTCCGTGGCTGAAATATGCCCGCACGGGATCAATGTGACTGATAAGGAGCTTACCAGCGATTTTAATTCGACCGAGCGCCGATGTTATCAGCGCGGTGGTTGCCCCACGTTGTGGGTGATTACGGTTGCACGCGTGTATGCGAATTGCTTTGGAGAGCATTTGGGATTTTTCGGGGAATTTTGGGAAATTTTGTGGCGAGCTGGGTAAACCTCTTTTATTTATTTACATGTTACGAGCCGAGGGTTACGCAGGTTAGGCGTGAGCCGAGAATTGTTTTTATGGTGGACTCAATGTGGACTGGCCGATGCCTAGTTCATCGTCGGGTCGCCACTATGTAAGGGGTCGTGGTTTCTTTATCCCGTATAAAAATCTATTTGATGCACCTCGAGCGGCAAAAATCTATTATGGTTTATGAACTGTATTGTATAATAGTAACTGCAGGATTGGAAATTTAGCTATCCGATCTTGGAACGTTTCGTATCACGATACAAGTAATACTGATTTTACTTCACTTAAAACACCCGGGTTTGAGGAGGACGCATATGACCCTTATGCAGGACCGAAATCGGCCTAAACTATAGTGGGGGGCTACGACCTGCTCCTGATTAGATTTGGATTCATGGAAGTGATGCAACTCATTGCATCGTCAAAAGAGCCTTAGGTCTCCTCAATTTTTGAGTAAGCCCTTTGTTCTTAAATAGGCCCTCTGTTCCGACGCATACAGTGGTCGAAATTTCCAAGGTTCCATACTTATTTCTTAACATGCCACACCGTGGTGTGTCGATTAAATCGATATAACCTAAAAATATATCGTATTTATAAAAGTAAAAGTAAATGTAGTCATTAAGTATATTTTTATACTTACACAGTACTCACACTGTTAAAGATGAAGGAATACATCAGCTGGAATTATGGTAATTTCGCTGGAATTCTCAATAAAATATCAAATATTACCGTAATAATCGAAATTATACGGAACAATCAGAAATAACAGTCAAGAAATCAATTGTAATCGAAGAAGTAATCACGCATAGTCAGTCGATAACGATCAAAAACAGAGAAATTTCTTAGTGGACCTATGGAAATTTTGACCACTGTATCTCCGGAAGGGTCAAGAGTCACAAACGGAATCGTCCGCATACGTAACACAGAATTTAGTCACTAAGAGAGTCGTGCTAATGTCCAAACATAAACTTGTACTTAGCATCATTTGTATTTGAGCAGAGGCAATATTTTCCCCAGAATTCGATTTTGCCAGAAAACATTAGATTCCTCGGAGAGGGTGTTCGTTACGACGCCCGATTTCCAAGAGCCAACCCCATCAACCCCATCTTTCCGATCGGCAATATGCCATAGGAACAGCACCCTCGGGATTGCCAGGCATTAGTATTCTGCGAATGCTACGGTCGACCGAACCTCCTGGTGTTTTCTACCCAAAACGGCCGTGTGCACACGCGTGCACGCCCACCTCTGCACCCTCGTACGGCCCTGCACCCTCCTTTTTCTCCTGAGTCTCCGAAAAATATAATACAGTCCCTTGCTGCCCCCTGCGACTGTAGATACCGAGCACAAAAGGGAGAATCCTGTAAATCGAAAATATTTATGTCCTCTCCTTGTTAACAATATTTATGGTCACGCAGCTGCCCCTGTGCATTGTGTTGCATCCCGGGAAGTGGTTCCCGTGGTTCGCACTGTTGCATCCTCCTTTGTGCAGCGTCCAGACTCGATCACTGTGATGACTATTTTGTTCTCAAAAATCCGTACTAAAGGAAATTGCATCTAAAATAAATTCGTGGATGTCCACCTTGGATAATCAATTAAGATGGCGCAATTAGAAGTCGGAGTCGCAAAGACAGGATATAAGATTGGTCCTCGGTATTCACGGAAAGGATCCTGGAAGGGGGAGGGTGTTGGCGAAGGGAGTAGAGCAGCCAATTTGATTACCCGATAATAATTAATTGCTCGTTACGTCGCTCGGGCGCGATGCAATTAATCACTGTCGACGGCTTTTCATTTTTCCCGTTCTTATCCGTTTGTCTTTGTCCCGCCGTCTCCTTTGATTCAGATACCGTTGCGACATCCATTCTCTCCACTCTCTCTCTCTCTTTTCTTTTCACACCCCGTGCAACCTTTCCTTTTTTTCGCTCTTGCTCCCTTCCTTCTCTCTCATTTTCCCCACTGTTCGTCAGGCTAGTTAGCTAGCCGCTCCGTGGTCGCACTCTATCATGCGAGGTTCATTAGGTTGGACGTGTCACAACCGCGTGGGTGACCGTGTGCCATCAAATTGCGAACACGGTCCGCGTCCCATTCTGTCGCGAGCGAGCACAACGCTTCGAGGATCGGGATGGAAGGAAATAGGTGGTCCTGGAAGAGAACTAAATAAATAAATAATCGTCCTAGGCTACTCTCGCTGGGTGGCCAATCGATTTTGAGCACGGCAGAAACGACGATGTCGAAAGGCATTCTTTTTTCAATCATATAATCGCTAATCACTGTACAAGACCTACCGTATCTCGAAAAATGGTCTAGTCACGCTCCACATATTCGACTCCGAATTTCTAATGCATAGCATCCGTGTCGACCTGTCTCGTGCACCTTATCAGACGCGATCCGCATCCTAGATTCGAAGGATCCAGGTTGCACGGACGTCGTCGATGCAGTCATGGGATTCAAGGAACCTATGAAATCAAAATGTTCGACGACGGTCGTTCGAGTCGGTGACGTGTGTACGCAAACATGCGGCTCGGACAGGGGTGAGGAGGTACGCGAGAACACGAGAAGGGTGTGCGGCACCGGGTTCGAACCGGTTTCTGTGAGGAGGGGTGAGTTTGACGGTCGGCGGCCCATCATCGACATATGCCACGGGAGCGGCGGCGTTGAGTTCATGAGTAACGTGCCAGCGCTGTCTATCCGTGGAATACTCGATATCGGGGCTGCAGGGTGGCGCAGAGGATCGCTTAATATGCAGACTAGGATCAGGAGATGCGTACGCTTGATATACCCTCTGCTACGACCCCCTATCCCAAGTCACCCCCGCCCCCTCTTCATTTCGATTAACTGCACCACTGTCGAGCCCTACACGCCTGTTGGTCAACAATCCTCAAGTTTCGGACCCTTCCGTGGATCTTATCGACTGGACAGTTGTTTGCACTTGCCTCGCTAAATAGGATCCTTGTCTCGAGACCGGACCCTGGAACCGATCGCCGAGAACCCGAGGACGCCCGTGCTACTCTCGTTAAACTAAATTAAAGACTTTGCGGCTCGGGCAACAGCTGCTGGACAACCTTGATAAATGTCTACCAGGCGCGAAGGCGTAAAGGGCCTCCAGGCACTTTAGATCCTTGCTGGACACGGGATTTCGACGGTATAGTTGATGGGGGGCTGAGATGATTCTACGACGACCATAGCTACTTCGAGGCATTGCTCTTCTGCTTTACTCTGCGTTCCCTCCCAGGCTCTAGGACAATGGTGGACGCACCATGCGCGCTCCGGCTTCAAGGTGAAAATCTGTTGGAACGAGTCTCTCGCGGGTTCGTCGTCCGCTCAGACGTTCTCGCGCGAAGAATCCCCGCGTAACGACCGCCTCCTTGCCCCGCATACCGGCGCAATTACAGTTAACGCGGCAGAATTACGAGGCATTCGTGCGGCACGAAAATCCGTCCGGCATTACGAGCGTAATTTCGAGGCGGGCTCGGGAAGCCCGTTCGCGGCCCGCCCGGCACGCGATCGATGCCAGTGAGAGAGAGAGAGAGAGAGAGAGAGAGAGAGCCGGTTTTCGGCTCTCTCTTGAACCGGTCTCGTTCTTTTACGCATTTTCGTGGATAATTTATGTGAACCGGGTGAACCGATCCGATCACGGAGGCTCGTTTGCATGCTCGCGTGCCGCCTATCCGGCCCGAGGGGCCACGCGTCTGCAGGAAAACCGCCCGAACGCTGCTGGGAACACGCACGCACCCGAGTTTGATCATTCGAAGGAAAGTCAAGGACTTCGAGCGGGAGAACATTCTAAATCAATTTTGCAACCCTAAATAATCGACCGAAGATTTTGGAAAATATACCTATCGACTGAATTTTCATTTATTCGGATATCTTTCACAGTTTTGCTGGGACCCGATTTTTAAGTGTACACGATAAGGGTAGTCTGTGAGGATGTTATGTTTGTGACGGACGAACCCCTTACAAACCTCTAATCAGTAAAGCGAGGATCGCGCGACGCCTGTGCGTCTCCCGCTCGTCTCGATGGCGGCTGAGAGAGGGTGGACGGCCTCTAGTTTGCATAATATTTACGGAAGATCAGCAGCGATAAGATAGCACGTCGAGCGACGAGGGTGGAGACTGCTCGAGTCGCGAATCGAGATCGCAGATAAGCGGAGAGGGTAGGCAAAGCTGCGACGCGAGCCTGCCTCGTCCCCTCCCGTTCGAGCGTTTCATTGTAAACGCGAAGGCAATTATTAACCCTGAAACGGTGAACCAATTTTACAATTATGAAATTCGTTCTGTCACTCGGTGAACATTAATAATAAAAATGGTGCGAGGACCAAACCGTAGAATAGTGCACGGTCCCAGGGATCTTTAATTTTCCAGGTTTTCCGTGCAGCCAGCACTTTTCTCCCCATTTCCGGGAACCAGAAGTCACGCTGTCTCGCGAGAACGTTGTCTCATCGACGCACCCCGGCGAAAAGAGCGCCAATAACTGTCATCCTCCCACAGGGCCGACAGTTTATGCGCCGTCCGTGTGTTCTTAGGTCCGCAGGACGAAGGGTCCTGCGCGAATACGGTGAGAATCAGCCGGCATAGGGGGTGGTACAGTCGAAAACGAGGGAGGACCCGAGCGTGTAGAACCATGTGCGTTCCCGGAGGGGTGGAGGGTGACGGGAATAAGAAGAGGAAGGAACTTGGTAGCCCCAGCGTCAGCTCCGAGCCCTCTTCAACCCCCTGGAACCACCCCCGAAAGTCCAGGCTCGCCGTATAAATAGATAGGCTTGAACGAGACCGTAAAAGCTTGCGGTCTCGTTTCGAATAATTGGATTTGCCCGGAACGGGACCGAGAGACGCCGACAATTCGCGCGTGTGTGTGCGCGCGTATGTATGCCCAGGATGTACGTGTGTGCGACCGTGATTCATTCTGCCGCCTCTCGCTCTCCATTTCCGCTGGGCTCGTTTTGAATTCGTCGCCTCTTTTCGCCTCGATTCCGCACGCGGACTGACCGCGGACGCGTTCGACCGCGCATACTGACGTTTCGGATCCCCGACGACAGCTCTGTTTTTATCCGCGGTCGAACCACCCCCTATTGCCACGACAGTCTGTACAGGGTGTCTGGAATGTAGCGGTGAATCGTAGAGGGTGGTTCTCGTGGATGCGCACTTGTGGAAAAGTTTCCTCCTTTCGGGAACGATTTCGCTTCTGTTCGTCTATGCGAAATAAAAATTGTATTAATCGCACTATGCAGGAGCCAAAGAGAAATTTCATTCCTTAATGACCTTAATCAGCTCGCACTAGATATTTTTCAATTATTCGATCTGTCCACTCGAATTAATTACATCTACTCATTTTCACCGTAAAAACGTAAAATTCGCCGGATATCAACTCCTAGACGGTTATTCTAGTCTGCGATTAAACGAGTTTTATTTACCGCGAAGATAGGCTGTCTACTTTCGGAGAGCAAACAGTAGAAGACTGCGATATAAGAAAATGTGCGTCGGTAATCGCGCTGTTTCGGCGGTTGGAGGGAGGGGGGACGGCGACGACGGCCGAGTGGCGTTTCGATGCGGCGAAAAGGCTGTTGGGACGGGTTGATTAGGAAAGTTGCAGGACGAGAGCGACATTTCTCCTCGTTTGAACCGGTAAACTTGGCCATTTAAAGGCGTCGGTGGGGTTCGCGGCCTGTTGGCCGGTAGGCAGCCGCCATTAGGAGGCAATAACGCCGGCTGGCCGGCACGGAAGCGAGCTATTGAGGCCGTCGTCGGCTTAGCTCGCCTGCAACTCGCCTGCAGCCGCGATTACGGCTAAGTGCATTCGCTCCGCTGCCACAAGGCTCCCCGGTACTGCATACACCCTGCCCCCTCTACCACCTCCTCTCCTCTGGACGTTCGCGACGGTGCTGCGCGGTCACGTTGCACCGGGTTGTCGTTTCAACGGTGCACACGTGCACCGAAAACTCTGCGAGAAAGACAGAGGGAGAGTGTGTGTGAGAGAGAGAGAGAGATAGAGTAAACGCAGGCTCGAAGCCAGCTGACCGTGAGACTGCACACTGTTGATTTGCTCTTTGCCGTGATAAATGCCGCTTTCGGTGAATCGGGGGAGTAACTACGGATTATGGGGATTCTGATTGGACAATTGGACCCTGCCACGGAACCATAGTCGTCGGATAACGAATGGCCGGTGCCCGAGACGCTTACACGCTCGTTATTCCAGATTGTCGCGGATCCCGGGTTCGCAGACCCCATTGATTTCTCAGATCTGCTGCACCCGGTGCATGCGTTGCATATCCCGATGCGTGTTTCCGGCCTGGCGATAATACGATGACTTTCATTACTTCGTGCTGGCCTCGGCTTGGTTACAATTTTGTGTAGATACCATCGATTCGTGCAGCGCAGTGTAATATAAAAATCGCAGTGCTAGATCGTCGAGCTGCGAACTATCTTTCTCGCAGTTTTTTAATTTCGCCTACCGATTTGTTCGCGGGGACCGACGACAAGCCAGGCAGAGTCTGGGTCGAGCGAGCCCGGTACCGATCGCGTTAATATTTTAGCCGAGGTATTTGCGATCGACAAACAATCCTGCGGGTTTGGCAATCGCCTGGCTGCACGCCCCCGCGTGCTCCCGATCGTTCGTCCGCTCTCGGAACGAATGGCGCCTGTTTGTCGTGCCTCGCGTCGCTTAATGAGCCAGGAATCCCGAGGATTTTATCGCCGGTGCCGCGCGATCGCGAAACGCCCGTGTACAAACACGTGCTCGCATTTTAATGCGACGCGGGCAGCAGCCGCATACCTTCATTGCTCGACGAACTCTCACCGTCCGGTTTTCGATCGGGTATTTTTACTTTCGCGTCAAACCAATTTGATCGATACTTAACTCCTTGTGCTGCAACATCGTGTCAAATTCGCGATGGATTAACGGAGAAACTTTTTATTTCGCTTAATTCTCAAGTTAGAAACGTCCTTCCAGGCCGAAGCTGATCCAAAGAACTGTCCTCTTGTCGAACCGAGCGTCCGCAAGCGCTCTCGTTAGCAACCGGACCACCAAGCCGGTCTCGGAGGCTGGTTCGTAAAGAATCACGCGTGGAAGGCGGGACAACAAATCGGGCTCATTTAAATAATCCGTGTTCGCGGCCCCCTCGATCAAAAGACGTGGCCAGTCGCGGCGACGGCGACGGCGAAGAGGCGAGCGGAGAGAAACCAGTCGGTGGTGGTTTGATCGCGTTGAGAACGGGAAAAGACGAGCTCTAGGAGCGGCGGTCATGCGAATCCCGCTGTTTTAACGGGAGCGAGCTCTGTGTGGTCCCACCGGTGCTCCTCGTGGGGGGTGCATCAGCCTCTTCGGGGGGTTTCGGCCCCTAGATCCGTGTGAAGGGAGGGGGGGAGAAGGATCAAAGGTAAGGCCAGCGGCCCCCATAAGCCCGGTATACGAGCGTACACGAAGAATAAGGGACCACCAAGGGAGTTCACCTCCATTTCGCCGGGCTGGCCGATTGTCCGGCCTGCCGTTATTACGGTTGCACCGTGTAATGTATCTGGATTTCTGCCACCCACCGTCCCTTCCTAGTCTCTCCCTCTTTCTCTGCGACTCTGGATCCCCCTCTGTATCTCTGTGGATGTGTGTATCGGTAGCCGTAATAACGCCGCCCAACCCGGTCGGCCCATCGATCTTGATTTGCCTCGCCGGACACTGCATTATTTGCTCTTAATTTCGACCGACGACGCGTCCTGCGACCGTCATTTACCAGGACTCTGACCAACGTGCTTGTGACGTTCCGACTCGATTTATGCTTACGAAGAACCTCCGATGACTCCTCGCGAAATTACACAGCCCTTTTTCTCTTGTCTTTCACTGTGCAAAGTCCGGAAGCTGAACTTCCTATCAGGAAACAAGTTTATTTCCATGAAAAGCGATAGATAATTGTTCGAACTAACTCGCCAAAAATTTCTCGTCGGCGTCGACACGGCTTGCGAGAGATAGAGAGAAAGGGAGAGAAAGAGAGAGAGAGAGGGAGAGGGAGAGAGTGGTCGTGAACCGTAGCGCGCGTGGATCGCGGAACGCCATAAAAAACAATTTCTCATTAAACTCGCGATAGAGCGGCGTTGCTACGGTGGGAATGGCGTTGCTCGCACACGCAGCTCCATTTCCGAGGGTTGGGGGGACGCCGCGGAACCGTAAAACGGCGATACTTTGACGCGCCATGAAAGGACGGTTCGTTCAGCCGGGTTCGGTCTCTCACGGGCTTCTGGGAGGGGGGTGGGTGGGAGATTGCGCGCGGAAACGATGTCGCGAGTGTGCGTAAAGGAGCTAGTTCGCGAAACGTCGCGTCGCCTCGGGCCGTTGCGTGACGTTACGTTAGTTTTAATTAACGCAGCTGCCGTCGTCGACGACGACGACGACGACGGCGGCGACGGCGACGGCTGCCTATTAACCAGCCGGTCGCAGTCGCGAGACGTCGCGCGTCGTTTCCGTCGAACGTCGAGCGCGCGCGCTTGTCTTCCGGCAATCAATAGGGAACAGCGCTGATTTTTGCTTCTCAGGTTACGCGAATTTTCGCGAAAGTTAAATAAGTCCATATTTCGCTTGGTTCCTTTTGGCAATGTATATTTTGTATATGTTTACTTCTTTGACGACATCCAGGCGCTTTGAAAGAATTGATTTGCAGCCGTCTGGTTCGATGGATGGCAGACCCGTTCTCCTGGCTCTTATTATGTGACTCGAGACTCATTCCCCAAGCAAACTCTGTGTTCACAGATTGTGCGCGTTAACGAGCGTCGGCTATCAAAGTGTACGTGCCGTGTACAGCGTAATTCGACAGAGATCGATTTTCAACGTCGTTCGATCACCCACCGAGTTTCGAGTAGGAGCGAGGAGACACTATATGTATACACTTCTAAGACCAAGCCCGAACCACTCTTCGTCTCCTTTCTCGTATCAGACTATCTACTCTTTTGTTAGCCGGCGAGGGGTGGGCTCTTTATCGTCTGCGGCACGGCGCGGCGGAATCGTTACGGTAGAGGCCGCCCGGCAATGGAACGAAACCGCGAGAGAGCGCCTGGTTGTTTTGTTTAATTAAAAAAGGAGCGTTTCAACGAGCCCTTAGCTACGGGTCCCGGAGCGCACCGGCAGCAGCGGCAGTCGCTCGTCTATTGGTTTACCTCTCTTCCATCCCTCGCTTTTACCCTTCGCGCCGATGTACACAGACCCCAGAGGAAGAAGAACCCGGGCTGGCGTCGCGGAGCCGAAGAGTTGACTAAACACGGGGAAAGTTGACTCTCGCCTCGTTCTCGAACGAAACTCGCGTAAACACTGGCCACGCCGGTAGTATTCATTAAGAATTTTCAGCCCGAATCCACCCTCGACTTTAAAGCGGAGCCTGCCCTGCCCGGGACCGAAAACCACCTGAGAACGCTCGAGGAAACCATCGGAATTGCGTCCCAGCGGAATTTCCTTTGTATCTCGAACCGGTTGATGGTCAATCGTTCTGGCCGATCGGACGGTCCGTTGAAAAATTACTGATGGGGTTTCTTTTTTATTGAGCCACTGGAACCTGTTATAGGTTTATTTCCGCATTAACAATTATACATTAGGTTTACAGTGTGTATATAAGTACAGTCTTAATCACCGCCAGAGTTGAAGTTTGCAGTCGTTTAAAAACTGGAAGATAAATTCGCAATCTTTAATATTTTGTTTTGCAAAGAATATGTTCGCTTTTAGGGGAAGAAAGAACTTGATTTTGCGCAGCTTGTTTATCAACTTAATTCTTTGCGAATCATATAAAGGACACTGCCATAGGACATGGTCTGGGTACTCTGAGTCACAATTGCACTTACATCTAGGATCGTTGACAATCTTTCTTCGAACGTTTCTGTTCATTTTATTAACCCCTCGTTATGTATACTAAGTTTTTGTTTCTAAATATTTCCTTTTGTAAATGTGCATGATGAATCCCTGTTCTCCCTTATGAAACAATTTCTAACGAAGAGCTCGCACCAAGAAACCTGGTAACATAGAAACTCCCGTGTCGAGGCTGAAGCAAACAGGAATTACGAATTTTGATACCCTGCGAAATGAAAAGGCATCGGATTTATTTGACGCATTGCGCGCGTTTGCGGATTTCCGTGGGCCAGGAGCGCGTAAAGAGCAGCGGGGTCGACGATCGATAAATTTCTGTTGGTGGTTGGAGCACGAATGGAAAGCGACAAACCGTCGTCGTCGTCGGTACGGATGAAGGACAGCTTTCGCGTTTTCCCGGGTGCACGGATAGAGGAGAAAAAAGGAGAGAGAGAGAGAGAAAGAGAGAGAGAGAGAGAGAGTGGGAGAGCCGAGAAACGCGTGGCGATTTAAGGCGGAGAACGCCGGCCCATCGCGCACCGATTTCCGCGTGGAAAACCTCTGGCACGAACGGTCCTGCGGTTTTCAATCGGTGCCCGGCCGCTTGTGTATCTTTTGATGCTCGTTCACGAGTAACCTTTTCGCCGGGGCGAACCGCAAAACGGCGCCACGGCGACTTCTTCTTCTTCTACTTCTTCTTCTACTTCTGGTATCGACATCGCCGAGAATGGAGCCACCGGACCAAGAAGTTGCCCTGAAGGCGCCGCTGCGTTGCCTTTTCGGATTTGCCCTCCGGTGCCCGAACGTCACCGCTTAATGCCCCTCGAACCGAAACGTCGCTCATTATTTAGCTAGCAAAGGTATTATGTCGGCCGATCGTGACGTATCGCAAATTTATTGCTCGACGGTTTCCTGTGTACAGTTATGGAAAGCTTCGGTGCAAAGTGCACGATCGTGGAAAGGTCTCTTTGCGAACGTTTCACCGAACGTTTCGCTTTTGAGAATCCGGGAAAAATTCTCTTGATTTTCTGTTTGTTATGTACACGTCGAGACGTAGTCGACATTTCAACAATTTCCATTTTTACCTCGCCGAATGAATTACATTTTTTGCCGGTCGGGCATTAAAAGTGTAGAAATCCAATCTAAATGCTAATTCGCCTAGTATCACTGCTATCTTTTCATGCGTTATAAATTTCTGCTGTAGTAGCTCGGGGTCAAACTTTCTTTCTCGGCCGCGAGAACGGGCATGGAACCGGCGGTCTTTCATTCGCCGGGCCGGCTTCCGGCGAGCATTCGGCCAGACCCCCCTGGGATTCAGAATATGTGTACACAGAAAAGCGTGCACACCTTATGAGAGAAAAAGGGAGAATCCAACAACTCCCCACACACTTCTAGGTACTAACCCGGAGGCCGAAATGGCCGCCGCGCCGCACCGCGCGGCGTGACAAGCCACGGCACAAAAGGAAACTTTCATCTACCACCCGCCACGGAAACAGGGTCGCCGGCCGTGGCGTCGCAACACGAGAAGAAAGGAGCAGCGGAAGGTTTATTTTTCAGAAGGGAACGGAAGATTTATGTCCGCTCTCACCTGCTGACAAGGCCCACGGCTTTTCTTCGGGGGTCTCACGAAGAGAGATACCCCCCGGCGGTAAACACCGCAACGAACCGGTATATTTACTTGGAATCGAACGATCGGGGGAAATATATTTCCTGGTGAACATCACACCAACACGTGATTTGTAGTCCAGAATAGTATCTTCGATACGCGTACCGAATGATCTGAGAAGAGAAAATTTTACTATAATTTCATAAAAGGAAGGCGAACATCCTCCGTCGACGACGCGACCATGTTTCGAAGTCGTTGGTTATTTAGGAAGCGGAATCGCGAGCATCGATGTTTATTGGCGCACGTCTGCGTATTTATGGATATATCGTGAACACAGTCGCGGAGCAACGGCTTGTTCAAACCTGGAGCACGATACCCCTGGGCTCGACGTGCTAAGCAATAGGTCGAAGCTTCTAATTAAAGGTAAATAATCGCGCGCCCGGGCAGCGCATGAATACGAGGCCACAGGGAGCTCATTTGCACCCTGGTTCGCCCTGGTTTGACACTGCCCTCAGGGCGAGCACACAACCGGCGCCTGTATTTCGTGGAGACGGTAGCGCGAGCAACGCTCCGCCAACAGGAAATTCTCTATTCCCTCGCATAACCTGCCCCCGACGACGAACGTCTCAGGCAACAGCCAAGACGGTAGCGGCGCCGATATTTTCCGTAAAAAGTCTTCCCTAATCTCGCCCGCTCAAAATATTTAACCTGCCCCGCTCCCTTCGAGATCCGATTCACGGCCGAACGCTCAATTGTGCCGCCGGCACCTTGTAATAACATGACCGCGCACGTGAATTTATGTCTTCGCGGTTGCACTCGCTCGGTCTGGAATTACGTCTCCTGCGTCGATCGCGTTGATCTTTCGAAAATATTGTGCGCGAGCTGAGAATTCTCCGGGAAATCGTAGCTTATTTCTTTTTTAGTCTTTGCGCGATAGAGATAAGAAAACAATCCTAGTGCATCTTCCGAGGCAATGAAATCTTAACGAATGCTTTTCTTTCGTTACAACGTGAACTCGTGTAGTATTTTGCAAATGAATCCCGAGAATCGACGAAGTTCTGCGATCCGACTAAAACTGAACTTCCGCAAAGAAATCCCAGGACATGTCCAGGCAAAAATCAGCGCTTGGTCGTGGAATCAGGGCAATTAGCAGTCGCAGACCTGGCTCGATTCCCCAGCAACAAACTCCGGCGACGCGCCGGCCATCGAAATCTTCGTGTTATCGGCGGGGGAGGGGAGATCCTGCGGGAGCAATTCGGGCCGAGTAAAACGCGTACCACGACACGACTCGCGACGGGCCGCAATTGCGATTCTACACACCGGTGAAAAAGTCGTCGGAGAAACAGAGAGCAAACTAACCGGGGTAAACGGTGCACTCGCGCGCCTCGCCGGGAACTTGTTAAAAATCTCTCGATTTCCATATTCCTTTCGGCTCGATGCTCACTGATTGCGAAGCAATTTCTGCGTCGCATTCCCTCTTTCTCTCTCTCACTCGATGGGTTTCGAGGGATTGGTTCCTTTGGCTATAGCATGAGCGCAGAAAGAGAGAGAGAGAGAGAGAGTCGATCGATCGGCAGCTCGGCATTATGCGTTTTGCATATATTAACCGACGGCGGCGGGCTTTTATTCGTCTCTCTCTCGTTACGCGAGACAATTCGTTGGCCGCCGCCGCTACGAATTCGGAATCATCGATGGGAAATACGTTCACCGAATTCGTTACTGAGATTAGGTTACACTCGGGGGCTCGGATAATGCTAGAGAGAGAGAGAGAGAGAGAGAGCCGGCCTCGAAAACTGGGCTCGGGTCGCGAGTGCAGCCGGCTCTAACGCGGGCTCGGCGTTTCTAAATTAAGGCTCGAGCGAAATATGGTGTTGCCATACGCCGCGGCCTAGTGCACGCGTAACCGGCGAGATAGTAGAATTGGCAGGAAATTGCAAATTGCCGGCGAGAGCTGGACCGACGCGACAGCCGCGCGCGCACACCCGCTCCGCTCGCTCGCTGCGAAGGCACCGAATAACCCTTGCAAATCGAAACCGGTCGGGTAGAACGCTATCACGACCGTCCGTGACCGCTCCATAACTCCGGAGGATGTTCCCGAAAGTTGTCGCTGACTAAATAGCACGGCGATTTGATTTGTTTGGGAGGCCCGCGAGACTCTGATTCGCTAGGTATGTTCAATGTTCCCTCGCACGTAATTATGGTATTCGTGATTGGACTTTTACGCGAAATATAAATTGTCTGGATCCACCGCAAGACTCGTTTCTTTTCGTAACGATTTTATTCAGCCGACGATAATCGAAGGATTTTGCACTTTTCATATCACAGATCTATTACTTGATCGAAGGAATATAAAATTACCGAAGAAAGCTCCGGTAACACGTGAACAAAAGAAACACGTGAGCAAAGATCGATTCGCGGAGCGTGCAACGAGCAAGGGTGAATTCGAGTCCGGTCTGATCATATTCGCGTGCTTCCACTTAACGAGACGAGGCATCGCTCCCGGCCGCAAGTCGGACGAAGATCGACTTGGAAAACGAAACGTTCTCCCGCATCGCGTCGGTTCGTTCAACCCTTGCAGGCCCGCCCCGGCCGTTTCCCGTGGCGATTTCCATGGGAATTTACGCGGGTCAGGGTTAAACGACGCGGTTAACGAGAATTGAGATATTATGCGAGCGGATGGAGGATTATTAAAGGAAGGCCTCGCCCTCCAGCCGTGAATGTAGACTGTAGACAAAATACCGCATCCGAGTGTCTCTAGTGCCCCCACGGAATATGCACGTATTCGTCGAGCACACACCATGCCGGAGAGATAAACCTTCCTGGTAGCGAACAAACGGTCGCCACCGATGGTTAAGTCTCTCTTAGTCGCTCTCTCTCTCCTTTCTCTCTCCCTCCGTTGTGCACACAGAAATGCATTTTCCGTCGTCGTTCTAGCCCGACGGACCGGGAAATATTATACACCGAGACACGGTCAACTAAATTCGAAACAATTGGAAATAATTATAGGCGGTTACGCCGAGAGAATAATAGCGCGGCTGTATTAAGAGGAACAGGGATTTTCATGGTGGAAAAAAATAAAAATATTCGAGAACAGACGGAATCAGAGCTGTACAGAATAGCGCGTTACGTCGTCTGCAATGTTGCTGCACGTTGCTGTTGCGTTTCGACGACGTTCCAGCGGACTTTTTCGTTCCGCTGGATAGACTGCGTAATTCTTCGGGCTACATAATTCTTCACGCGACGGTAACTTACCCGCGATGATGGAAAAATCTGCTCGCCACGCTGCCGCCCGTAAACGGACGGATTAACGGCCGAGGCGCGGGGATTTATGTCAACCTTTGTTGTTTAGGGGAGCCTGGGGAGGCTGCGCGGCAAGCGCGGGCATTGTACAATTACCGCTGTTTATTTCAAAAACCCGATTTATTGCTGTTTTGCGCGAAACCTTCGGTCTTCGATCTCGCGTGAACACGTTGCGAATAAACGGAGAGGCTTAACGTTTTTAGTTTTTTAGGAAAAAGATCGTCGTAATGAACGGTGTTGATTAATTCGTCGGAAGCATAAGAGTAATTTAATTTTGATCAATCAATCAATGAGCAGCTGGATATCCGAACGAGTTCTATCGGGACGTCAGACTTGGTTCGAAGTACTCGTCGAGTGCTCGCTGGGAGCGACGCGACGGTGACGGACGCGTGAGGTGAATCGTCCCGTCGCTTTAACGCCCATTATCATTAACCAGCGGCGAACGGTGTGTTTGAGATTCCGGAAGACGGGTAGAGAGAGGGAGAGAGAGATGAGGAGGAGAGGAGAGCCTAGAGAGCCGGTCCCGATCAAAAGCCATGAGGCGCTCCGTCGGATACGAGATTCGATCCCCCTATTCTTCTCCCCTACCTCGGACAGGCTCGTCAGCTCACGGCTCGTCGATCAAAATAATAATTACTCGGCATGTCGTTACTTTCGATTTTGTCGGACGACTGGACAAGGCTGCTACTCCGCGCTGGCTGTCTTGCCATCTCGTCTCGTTTCATCGTTCATCACGCGACGCACCGGGAAACACCTTTGCCGACAGGCCTGACCGAGCGTGTCACGGTTTTTTTAGGCTGTCTCGATACTAATTAGACCGTCTCGATTACGAGCAGACGCTGCTCGTTAATTGCCGCGACGATTATTGATCCTGATCAGACCTCGTGAAATATTTCATACACGCTATTTTCACCTCATTTTCGAAATCACGAAAATCACAGTTAAAGATTTTCAACTTGTTTTTACGCGTAGAATCACCTCCGTACCACCGTTAAATGACAAATAATTACAGGCGGGCCGTTAATGACACCGCCGCGCCGTGGGAGATCCGGATGCCACAAAAGATAGATTGAACGGCCAGTTTGCATCCCCGCTAATTTTTCGGGTGGCAATTAAATGATCCGAGCCGGACGTAATGTTAATTATAACGGCCCGGCAACGTAACAACACGCGTGCGAAAGGGATTCCGCCGCCTAACGATCTATTTTCTTGTCCGTTTTCCAGGTAAGCGCTAATTCTCGGCAGCCTTAAGCATTCGCGGCGCGCAATTTCCCGGCACGGCCGTGACCGCGCAGCCAGAGACAATGAAGGGCGCCGGATAAGAGGACGACGGGAATCACAGGTATTCTAGCAAGCTCCTTTATTTCTAATTGCGTTTCGTGTTAATGGAATACGTTTAATCGCGGAGCGGGTCCGCGGAATTCGAGCGCGATTCACCGAAATTAAGCGCGCAAACTCCTCGCGCGCCGCCTGGACGCAAAACCTTTTCTGAAAGTCGGTGCTTATCCCCTAGACTACCTCCGCCCCCCCCCCAGATATTATGCAACCGTTATCTTTCCGCGCGTGCATATGCGCGATGCATTCCGCGGGACGCGCGCCCCTCTGTCTTCTGCTTCCCCGCAATTTGTTGCGAAATGATTATTCGGACCGTGTTTCGCCATTGGTTGCGCTTCACTTTCGTACAGACCAACGAAAATTAATTGCAAATTCCTCTTAGAGCGTATCAACACTTCGAATTGCACCGTGTCTCGAAAATAGCGAATGGAATTATTCGGTTTTCAGATATAAAAGTGAATTTCCTCAGTAACGCAGGAACTGGAACAGTTTCGGACTTAATGGTTAGCAGAGCTCTTTCTCGTAGAATGCATATGCATTATTCAGCGGATATTCTATTTTTCTCGATCTTCGAGCCGGATATTTCGAGCCCGTTCAGGAGATATTTCAAAGCTTGTAACGTCTCCTCGCGTCGTGCATCAAGCCGGGTCAAGTCAATTTTATATCCACTAACTTTTCCGAATCTTTTCATGTTATATTCATTTTTCAAGTTCGATCGAATCTACGCGTTTCCGGGAAATCTTAACGTCCATCGAAAAACTTCGAACATTAAATCGATCACGTCCTGAAAAATATTTTCTAAAAATGAACAGCAAGGAATATTTCGTGTCCGCGCACGTACTTTTGCGGCGGACTGTATCCGGTGATCCTCCGAGGACTGAATCTTTTTCGGGAACAAAGGACGTCTGTCTGCCGGATTTAATTAGCGTTAAATACAAGACCGACGGAATAAAGGGCGCCCGTCTCAGACATTTCGTCAGGGTTGTTGCTTCCGCGGAATTCAGAATATTCGGGGTAGCTTCCGGTGTTGGCGCAACTATGAATTGTTCGAATCAAAGGGACCCTGCAATTTTCACGTTACGGGAAGACTAGAACTTCCACGAAGTTTCACGGCCGTTTAGGAGCTTCGCGACGCGATGGTCTTAGCAAGATTTTCGGATCTGCGATTATCGTCCACGGCACTCTGAATCCTTATAACGGAGCTCGAGCGATTCGCTGTTTAAATTTTCAGACGCAGATTTTATTTATTTAATAAGAATAGAATGCGGTTCGTGAGAATTATGGCTTCGAAAGTACAGTTCCGTGAGAGTTGTGACGCGGGCAGAATGTGACGCGCGAATTCGATCCGCGAAGTGTGAAATTAGTCCCGGTTTTCGTGTCGCGCGCCCGACGACTGGATTTACATTTCTCCATTACCTTTCGTCCGTGTTTTTCGCCGAAATTTCTGCACGTTCAATTAGGAGTCTACCGTAATCGCGTCTAAACGTCGATAAACACGGTGAAATTGAACCCCCTCACTCCTTCCGCAATCGTGAAACAAGAGCCTGGGAATATTTAAATTTCATAAGTAAGTAATTAACGAAAATTTTCCAGTTGCTGCACCGTTAACGAAGCTTCATTCCCTGTAAAATTACCTTTAAAATTACAGCCAACTTCCTGAAATTTATCGGCTGTAATTATTCATAAACATCGGGAATTTCGCATAATTTCCAATTAATCCCGTTTACGGTAACACATGTATTTATTTAATTATTAATAATTTAGTATGGCCGATGATCACCTCGTCCCGGAAATGTATTGTTGTCGAAGTCGATGTCGATTTTAACGATCGACGCGTACCACGGCAGTATTATACATAATACGTATGACCGTATTCGGTCATTTTGCATCGCGAAAATGGTTCTCCAAGTAGCATTCCTGTCCTCGTCATTGAGTTCCCTCATTTCCCATAGAACCGGGGGCACAAAGAGGGGGGTTTCGCGTTCCACTCCGCGTTGCGCGCAGAATTTCGATGTCCCCTTTGAGACGCGCTATAAATACTACCCGAGCCGAGGAACAAAGAAGCATGGCGCCGTTTCCGGCGCGTCTTTCGACGAATCCTATTAGAAAACCTGGTCGCATAAATTGTCTCAGTCAGTGGGACCGAACTTTGCTCCCCCCCACGCTCTTCTCTCGTGTTCTTTCTTTTCACGATTTTTTTTCTCCTCTCGGGGCTCTCTCTCTCTCTCTCTCGAGTCTCTTAGGAGAAAAAACGAAACTTTTATCTCGCGATTCGATGGGAGCCACGGACTGTTTTATGAGAGAATATCGCGCTTGGAAGTCTGCGCCGAACGTTCGCGGATATCGAGCCCGAGATAAACCGAGGAACACCGCTTCTAAGAGCACCTTTCGTTTCGCCAGATATATTTAAACCTCTTTGCCGTCCTCTTTTCTGCGAAGTTAAACATTTACGCCCGGAGAAGATACGCGAACCGCGAGCGAACGCGTTCATCTTCTAGAACGCGCGCTATCGCCGCGCCCTAAGATATCACTATTATATTTTCGAAAAAGCTGGCTCACGGCGCGCGTTAATAAATTTGCTAAACGCGTGTCTTGCGATTGAACGAGCAGCCCCCGATCGATAAGCGCCGATTGGCCTGTTCCCCGGAAAAAAAGGAAAGGGAAATAGAGAAGAAAGAAAGCCGGGAAACGAAGCGACGCGGACGGGAGCGTGGCGCACGTCCGAGCATAAATAACGCTCGGTTCCGGTCCGACCCTCCTTTTTATCGTATTCAGTTTCGGCCTCTCCCGAACGATCTCGCGTGCTAATTTTAATTTATCGTCCCCGGGAGGAAAATAGAGAGGAGAGAGAAAACCGTTCCCGGACCGATCCCGGTTATTCGGAACATCGTCGGATCGATGCGCGCCGTGCCAAAAGCTCCTCGGCAAGAAAAAGGCGAAACCCGCGATTAAAGCGTCGTTAGCATCGATTAGTTTCGCGAGAATGCGCCCCGCGGCCAAGCTTCGCGGTTTTGTCGCGCGGAAGTCATTTCTTTTTTCTATCCAACGACGAAAATCCTGTCACGTGGAAAAGACGTTTTCTTGGCGTCGCGACGGCCCTAGATACGATCGCCGCGGAGACGCGAGGCTGCTCCGTTAATTGAAATTAAGACCTCTGCCAAGAGATTATCCTGAAAAATCCTTGCAAAAAGTTCGCTAACGAATCCGCGTAGGTATTAACGGCAATTGGAGTTCTAAAATGACAATTTACGGGGGAGAAGATTTCGACACAACAAGTTGTAGCTGTTCGACTAGCGCGAATCAAAATTACCACAGAAATTTACGCCGATCAATCGAGCCGTTTGCGGTCGAGGATTTTTTAGCTCGACGAGAGAACATTTTCCTATGATATTCCGCGAGGCCGGAATCATCTAATTTAGTCGTTCCGCGTGTTAATTAAAATCCGACGTTTCGGATAGTCGAAGCGCAAGATCTCTTCCCGCGGGAAAATCCTTTTCGGAATAGAATTAAGCCGCGCGCAGTTGCGAGGCAGGGCACGAAGAACCGTTTTCCGGCTGGTGCGCTTTTTCTGGACCATTTCGTTTTCCCATTTCCTCCGTTTGCGTGTTCCGCGTTTCACCCCCCTCCGCCACACCCCAACCGCCCGAAACCCTTAAAAGAATAGTACCCGCGAAGGTCTTTCGGGCCGAGGTCGGGAACAATTTCCGTAGCGAAGACAGAACAGAAAATGGCCCAGGCGCCCTTTTCGTAACTGCCACGCGAATATTAGCTTTCTAATTTCGCGAAGTGAATCTTGAATAAGTTTCACGGAGGATTACGGCCGCGAGGCGAGGCCGCCGCCGCTGTATTTCTCTCTCTCTCTCTCTCTCGTTCTGTGCGCGGAAATTTGAATACAGGAATTCTGTGTTACGCGAAGTTTATTCAATGTCACGGACTCTCTCGCAATTGCCAGCCGCTGCCGAGATCCTCGAGCCGGCATTCTTTCCCTGCTATTTAATTAATTATAATCTCCGAGACCCTTTTCTTTCTCCCTGAAAGAATCTTAATTCGAAGTCTACGGACTTCGTACGAAATTATGACGATCAAGTGCCGGGCTTCGCCGGAATAAAGAATATAATAGAAACGTTTCTAGCGACGTGACATTGTAATAGTTAACAGTAAACCTTCATAATTTAATTACGAGGTTTCAGATTTAAACGTACCATTTTTGTTGCTCCAAGTACGAATCGATGGGAGACAAAATGATTCATCTGTCACCTGTTCGTTTATGATAGAAAAATAAAAATAATGAAGCTTGAGAAGTGTTAATGAAGTAGAGAAAAGCTCAAAGAGTTTCATCAACAGAATACATTCAATTACAAGGGGCACACGCACACCGGCGCTTGTGTAACGATGCAGCAGCGCGTTATTAAAATTAATCTTTATGAAGGATGTTTCAGAGGAAGCTTAATTCTCTTGAAGATTAAAGAGAATGAATTTCTAAACTTATCCGGCTTCTGGAGCGTGCATCGTGGCTCGCTGTTTTAATTTTAGATCGATCGATTAAACGAATCTTTATCGAGGAATGAAGTAAAGCTTCTCTTAATTTTCTTCGAGATTATAAAAGTATAAGTTAATTACAATTTATTATTAATTTAGAGAAGTGTGATCAACGGGGGATAACGTGATCGAAAAGTTTCATTAATCAAGAGGAAACAGAGCGTGCAGGGACGAAGAATTCTAAACTGAAAAATTGGTCGCGTTGTTTAATTACCATCCAGCGGCCCAACCTCGCGATAAGGTAATGAAACCCGGGGTCATGGGTAATCCCGGATCGGAGTCGGAATATGGAAAACCATGGATTCAGAGGTGCCCCCTCCCCTCCCACCCTGGTTCTCTGTATATCCAGCGACCTTTAACACAATTAAGTCCAAAGCTGCGAGAGCGTTCGCGCGAGCACGGCCTGCTTTTAGCTAAATGGACCAACCAGCGGGCAAACAGCGCGACGGGAACCGCGTTTATGCAAAAGTTACCGACTAATCTCTGCTCGTTTTTCCTGCGAGATCTCTGTTTGCTCGGGCTCGCTTCTGAGAATCGTTACTACCGTCACCGTTCCACGGACACCTACCCCTAACTGGATGAACCGCTAACCAGCGTGCGTTGGGTCTCCCCTAGCAATCTCTTGGCAATTTTTTTCAAACGATATTACACGTTATCCCGGAACTTGACACATTTTTCTATTCCAAAGAACGTGTAGAATTAAAAAATCATGTTTTCGATGCTGAGACTATCTCCGAGTCTGCTTTTCACAACGTGTGCTAAATAATTGAGATACAATTTTTTTTCAGTCGTTTCATAGCATGTAAAAGTATATAGTGTGCTCGCTGAACGCGTGTGCAGTTAAACTTTCCAGAAACATCAGCAGAAGTGGAAATACCGACGAGTCCCGTGTACAGTTTTGCAGTCCTTTTGAGAGCGCTCGAAAAACTGCACGGTAAATAGTGCAGTTTACAATGAAGTTGAAGACGACAAAGAGTTGAGAAGTAGCCGCGGACGCCTGCGGGCAGAAGTTCATAGTTGAAAGTCGAGAACTAAATTAATGGACAGCCCTCTCTTGTTTGTTGAACTTTTACCGTGAAAGTGGTGAGCGCCGTGGTCGATTTTACTTTGCTCGGGATTTATGGTGACCGATGATGGGAGAATCTCTCGATCGCGGACTGTGCAGCGAAGAATAAGTTGTGGGACCCTGCAATTCATCATAAAACGGATTACCGATCTGCTAGCTGCTCGAGTCGATATTTCAAATAATTTTCAAATATTCCTAGTTCTACACTTTCGCGTGGCTGCGAATAAATTCTTGAATTATAGGGGACATTTGGAACTTGCTGCGAGCGTGCAATTTAGTTGGACAATCATTATTTAAATTGTACAGGTTCCGATCACTTTTTATGAGATCGCTAATAAATATTGTCTAAGCTGGCGTAAGGGGAAAGCTCGGACGGAACAAATGTTCCATCGCGGGCTTATTGCGTTTTCGATCTCTCCTGATCCGCGTCTTCTTCCTCCGAGCATCTTCGACCGCTGGCACACGCGGGCCAGCCTTAATGGTTACCTACATCCGCACTCCGGGGGCTATACGTCCCGCCATTTCTCCAGAAATGCCGCCATTACAAGCATCTGGCTCCCAGAGCTCTGGCTACATCCACCGGCGTGTCTGAGAATTGACATACGGTTAAACAGAACCGTGATGCTACCTACGACCGGGGAACGCAATGCCGCCTTGCATTATGGATCATCGAACCCGCCGTTATGGGGAACGTTGTCTGCCTACTACCGCCTGTTTCTACTTAAGCAGTCCCACAGGTCTGGAGGATTTCTAATGGCCTTTTCAGGGGACCTCGTGCCACCGATTTGGTGCGATCTCCTTGGAGCGAGACATTTTTTCGCGTTACCAACTCTGAAGCACGTTAATTTATTATGTTCTATAAACTTTTTAATGTAGAAACAATTTTCTGCTCAATCACAGGAAACATGCTTCCGAACAACAGCTCCCCTAAAATACTAATCGACTCGCAAGAAACAGTCAACCAGCACCCCAATCAAACCCGAACCCTCCGGTCGAGCGAAATCAATTCATCAACGGGATAGGGGAAGGGGTGGAGCGATAGCAGAATTCGCACCTCGTTTCTAATCACGTTCCAAGCCATCTACCTTGCACCCTCGGATGCAAATGCGCCACCTCCACAGCAGCCGAAACCTGCCGACCAAAAAACGACACTAAGAACCGAGGGGGTGGTGTGTGTATGTCGCGCCGGGTTGGACTGGGTGGGGCCGAGCCGGAATCTCGCCGGCTCGCATTTCATTTCGCTCGATAACCGAACTTATCACTTTTCAGGATCAAGAGTGCACCCCGGGCCATAGGGGTCACCCGATCTCACCGGAATATCGCGACTGATAGACCCCGGTGTCGTATTACCATAAATATCAAAAGCTCTCGACCGAACCCCACGCGTGTACTCTCTGTGGGCTATGGTGTCCGTGGGCAAGGGTACGTTTCGAGCGAAAAGTGGATACTATATTCGAAATGCTTTTTGTTAGAGACACTGTGTGTTCAAGATTTTCTGAAGAATTTTCTGGAAACGTCTATTTAAGTTACCTAATGTTAATTGTTCGTGTCGCTCTAGTTTGTCCGTCCAACTCGTCACGGGGCTCGACGGAAAATAAAAAATATTTCCACGGTTCGTCCCGAATACTATTTCAGCCGAGCACTGTCCCAGCGAGCCGACAGTGCGCTCATCCCCCCGACGGGGTGGAAAAGCGGCATCCCCCAAGCAAATTTTAACGTAGTACAGTTCTCTCTCTCTCTCTCGGCTTACGAGAATGCCGGGATTACGGTGCAGTTTCTACGAGTGCGCCAAGAGGGTTGGCCTCGGCAGTCGTACAGGGGTGCAAAGGTGTGTATAGAGAGGGAGAAAGAGAGAGTGAGTGAGCACGCGGGGCCGAGGCGTACAACGCGATTATTTACGGGGCAACTTGCAAAGTGAGAAAAATTACGTTGGCTCGGTAGCCTCCTCGCCGAGACAACGGTGCTTTATGTTGCGAGCGAGCTAGCGAACTGCGAGCGTATATCGCGCGGACCCTGTCGAGGATGTTTACGAGGTTCCACCGGCGAGAACCCGCGCAGATTACGCTCCGCCTGCCAGAGAACCAGAGACGCCACCGCACGCCATCTCTCACGACTATTGAAACATTCTTCAAAGGATTTTTTTCGGCCCTGTTTTATGCCTCCGTGCGAATACATTTTTTCCGCGGGGTCAACGCCGCGGCGAACTCGAAGATCGATGCGTCCTCCTCGCAACGACCCGCTCGAAAATTTATGCACGATCTCGCAAAACGTTTTTAGATTTTAATTGGCATGTGGAATTGAAAAAAAAATATTTCTCACTCTGCAAGAATCGTCGGCTCCTCTCGTTGCGAGAATGTACGGTAACCGGTACGTCGAACAAAAATCGCGAAAAATCGCGAACGCTCGTGAAAGGTGGCGAGAGCGTGGAAAATCGAAGCGGCAGTCGGACGGGCGTGAAAATTCGCCGGGAAAGGTGGCGAAAGCGGCGGTAAGCCTCGGCGGAGATGTGCAAATCCGCGAAAGCCCCTAGCCCCGCGCGTCAATTACTCGTGCGTTTATAAAATATTTTTCGAAAACCGGGGCCGGCCAATCAAGCGGGCGGCGGGCGTCGGCATTCATCTGTCACCGGCGGATAATCCAGAAACCGCAGAGCTTCGCGGTGGGAGAACCACTCTCTCTCTCTCTCGTTATTTTTCGCTCTTTCTCTCCCTTCGAATTCCCTGGCCGGTCAGCAGGCTTTCGTTGTCATGAAAAATGCATTGGGCGCAGCGATGCGCGATGTCTCGCGTGTACGCGAACAGCTGATTGAAATTACACGCGAGCGGGCCGCCTCTTCCGCTCGATTCCTCCCCCCGGACGAAGCGAGGAGGGTGCCGTGGCCGATTCGCGGAATTTCGCGCGAAAACCCTGCCCACTCTATGGGAAAGTCCACTGGATTGCCAGTGGAAACGCGGCCTTATATTCTCTATATTGCGCGCGGCTCCTGCAGACGGCTCGAGAGGGAATTCGAGCAGCCGGTGTGTTCAAGTATCGGTTATTTTTTTTCTTTTTTTACATTCTCGGTATTATTGGGGATGCGGCGACTCGTTCGACATGTGCATATTTATTTATCGTTGTTATGTGCATTTTTATTTTTATCGGACTGCGGAGACCGACTCGCGACGTACTCTCAGAGATTGCTTCTGTCGCTGTTAGGGTTGTTTGAATAGCGTTAGAATGGAATCTGCTGTTTATTTCGGAATGAGCGATTTATTTCCGAGTTAATTTCCGATTAATCTGTGTATTGTGTATTTAACACGCGTTCACTGCCGAACAATTACCCCCGAACAATTGATCGAGGAGCAAGAATGTATTGAAAGAGAAACAGCACTGTTCGGAAACATGTGCGAATCGGATATCCAGTGGAAAGCATGGTCGGAGCGATTTCCTGACGGAACCTAAGTGTTTCAGCCCCGTACATACGGATAGAACGATTCACGCGAGAAAATGGCCAGGAGTGGCTCTTTCGAACCTGTTCTCCTCCTCCACCTTTAGTTTTTTGTTCCCAGGGCCAATTCCACTTTTCCTCAAGGCGAAGCATCGAAGACGAAGTACTCGGTGCCACGCGAGTTCGTCTTCCGTCTTTCCACCTCTTTGCTCTCTCCCCTCTCTCTCTCTCTCTCCTCTTTTCCTCTCGGGATTCTCTTGCGCTGCGAAAGGATGGTGCGCGCCCTCGATGGCGACGGTGGTGGCGCAGAAGGATCTGGAAGTCCCGCGGGAGCTGGCAAATTTCCGGGTCAAGGGATCCGGAATTGCTATCGTCTTAAGGACAGAGAGGGCTCCCGGATTATAGGTTCAACGGATCCGACTGAATCCCTATCGTCTACTTTAGTTGAAACTTTAAAGACAGGAGACTTCGATGGCGCCGGAGTAGTAATTCGACGTTTGATTTATTGCCGGCGACTCACGCCCCGCCGCCGATTGTTGTCGCCGCTTTGTTAGTTTCGATCGTCCCTACCTGCCGCGGTAATTTTTATTTTAAGGGTTGTTTCGGAGTTCACGTATCGAATGCTAGTCCAAAAGAAGCAATTTACTGTGCTCGGGGTGTCTAATTTCCGACGACCCTTGGAGCGTCGAATTTATTTCGAAACGGCCGCTAAGACGACAAAAGACAAATTCGAAATTGAGCAAAAATCAGAGGGGGAACATAATTCCTCCGAGTCGAAGAAGTCTTTTCTCCGAGATCGTGCTCGCAGCGAGTAAAAACGTAATCTAAAGTGTCCGTAGATCTTCGGTAATAAATGGGCATGGCTGTGGCCGGACGCGGGGCTCCGTTTAATAAACTCCTGATGGTTAATTAAGTCGGCGATAAAAAGAAACAGCGTCGCGGCGATCTCAGATAGAGCCTTTAAAGGTAAGAGAAGGAGGACGAGCGTACACCGGCGGTAGAGGGCAGTTCCGTGTTCTCAAAAATCAGGCCAGCAGAAAAGAATTGGAATGGCGATTCGCTGGGGAATGGTTTTTCATCTAGTACAGCGGAAATAAATTAAAGGGCCTCGGTCTCTTTATTTTAAATCTCCGGTACCAGCACCGGCACCGGCACCAGCGCTGGCCGTGGCCAGATATAGAAGCTTCTTGCGATTTATTTCATTTCCAGGTCAGAAGAGCTGAAACTACCTTAGGGGCTCTTGAGGGTTCTGGATTAGATTTAATAGATCCGAGAGAGCGAACCGGCTCTGGGATCCGGCGCGCGCTTTCTGTACAGGGTTACGTCCAAAGATAGACACTGCTCGCTCGGAATTGCTTCACTGTCGGCGCGATATCAGTCGTCGGCTCCTTCTCGCGCTCTCTCTCTCTCTCTCTCTTTCTCTCTCTCTCTCTCTCTCTCTCTGACTTTCTCTCTCTCTCGCTCTCCTAGTCGAATGCATAATTGGAACGATAATTCGACGGTTATTAAAATAATATAATCCTCCCGGAGTGCGCGCGCAGCCACCTCTCAAAATTACTTCGGAATTATCGCTGGAATTCCAAACGAGCCGGTTCGCGCAGACTTCACACCGAGTTCCCCTAATAGACACGGTCAAACTTCCACTATAATTTCGGAACTTCAAAATCGCGGCTGACTGACTCGAGCCGACTTAACCCAGGCCGGGTGACAACGGATCTCTTCGATCTTATTATTCCGAACGGCTTATGGAAATCGCTTTAATGGCGAGTACACGGCAGACGATGCTACTGCTCGCGACACCGTCGGACCTCGTTGCATCTCTTGTACGGAGTTCGAACGATATCGATGAAATCTGCTGGTGAATTTTTCTTTCTTTTTTTTTAGATTAGATTGGAGAATGAAACCAGTTCGATTTTCGCCTCCCCCCCCCCCCCTCCCTAGATGATTAGATAGCAGCCCGTTTCCGGTAGACAAGCTACTTACGGGGCTCCTCCGATTCTTCTCTCCCGATCAGAAGACGATAAATTCGCCCGGTGGCACGGAACGCGAACGGTTTTCCCCGCGACGAAGATAGAACCGAGAACGGTATTTTCCCAGCCGTTATCTTCCTGCGGTCGAAAGCAAGATTAAAAAGTCAGAGCCACCATGAAAAGAATCCCACCGTCGAATTCTGCGAGACGGGCCCTGCGGCCGCGATTCCTTCCCTCCGGCTCCCCTTTTACGTTTCTTACAATTCTTCAACGTCACCGGCGACCGATAAACATTCGGGCTCCACGATCCTCCAATCGTAACCGGCGCAAGAAATGGAAAGCCATAAGTCTGCGATCGATCGCTCGCTCGCTCGCCTCGCTACCGCCTCCCGGCGCTGAGGGCTTCGAACCCATATCGGCGGCTCCAGAAAACCGTTCCTCCGGGATCACATTTTTAATTTTCCTGACGATGCAGACACCCTTGCGAACGATTCGCCGTTAAATTAATCGTCGAAATTCGCATTGCTTCAAATTCTCTCATAGAGTCTGATCAGACCTGATCTGATCGGACAATATTTTATAAGATTTTATAAAGATTCTAAAAAAAACGTCGCCAGACGTATCAAGAATATTATCGAAAGTCGCGCGGTATTTTTCGGACGTTTTGATGTCACGTTTTAAATCGTCGCCGATACTCCGGAAATCGAATCGCGGCGATTTCCGCGGGGCTTTCGAGGCGAGATTCGAAGTGGCTGCACGCCGCGTGAATATGGAACAGTAAACTGGAGGACGGAACTTCGCCGAAGTGCATCGGCATGCATATGTATGTCGCGAGTTTTATTAATAGCCCCGGCGAAGTCGAATTGACAAAGTTCCGAATATATTTTTTTTCGGGGTCTCAATTAAATTAGCAGCCGAGCACGCCCCGCCTCCCTTAGCCAAACGGTTTCCTGTCGAGTGCCTACCGGAATTTCGAAAAAACAATGCCCCCTCGACCGGAACGCCGAGTTGAACTTTTCTGAAAACGATCGTTTCAAGGACCATGATCGGAATTGTCAGAGAATAACCAAACAGTTATCGGAGCCGGCGGAATTGTGTAGACGCCCTGTCGTCGCCCTCGTGGGTTTACGAGTCGGTAAACTAGTCGAATTAGGTTGATTGGACGAGAGATCGAGACGGGTTTCGGTACGTTGCGAGTGGACTCGAAGATGCAAGAAAGAATTGACTGTACTCTCTTCGTTGTTATAATTTGTAAATTACACGAACGATAAGATTGATTACTTTCATTTTTTTTTGAGAGAGAGACAAGAAATAATTTGTAAGCAGAGTTTTATCATCTGGAATTGAAATTTCTTTTATTATTGGCATCTTATAATGGCGCGCGTATAATTAATGGAACTGTGCACGTCGAATGGGACACCGCCATTAAAATTGACTGGAATTGGTGAGTACATATTGAACTCAATCCCATCCCCGGTACGAGACCGGTTTCTAGATCGAATGGCGTCCGTGAGTCGGGCCGGAAGTAGATGGATTTCTCGGAAGCTTAGTAATGCAAAGTTACCGAGGCTTTCGTTAATGGACTACCAAGGTCTTGATCGTAGGTTATGGACTAGGACCATTATGGCGCGAGTTACAGCTCGTTGCGGGAGGTCATGCAGCTCTCCGCTACGTGGCTGTTCGAAAGCTCTTCGTAGTTATGGCACATTCCACGCAACCGTATATATGCCGAATTAATTTCCATGCAAACAGTCCTCCCTTCGCGTAATGCCGTCATTTTTGCTAGCGTAGAAACGTAAGCTGTGCTGGACAAATTCGTACGCACAACTTCCTGTGGTATTCATTGAAATTCATTTAACGCTAAACCTACCGAGCAGTAAAAGCGATTAAAATGTTTTATAAAAAATTATTATATTGGGTAAAAAAATTTATCGCATCAATTTCCATGTAAATAACTTCGTAATTTCAGTAATCGTAAAATGAAGAATATAAAACCGGTCATTTGACCGGCAGTGGTAGGTTTAGTGTTAATTTTATTCTGTAAAAATTGATTTCATGGAAATATTTAAACACACGTTGACACATATTATTCCAATTTTTTGAACGTTCGTCTTCCGACAAACCGAACCAATTCATCAAATGGCCCGCTGAAAACCTCCAGCAAGAAAAGTTTCATTAAAATCGACACGTTACGTCGCGGCACAGTCCCGAAAAAGCCTCGAACCGCTCACAGACGAGGATGCACACGTACAGACTTTCCCTCCCGAGGCTTCAGAAGTATAAAAATCCAGCATGTCTCCCGAAATCACGGCAAAAACCGGAACAGGGGGCGAGGAAGTCGTGTCTCGCAAATTGGCTCGGCGACGATTCCCCTGTTCACTCGATAGCGATCACCGGAACGAAAGAAAAAGCCAAACAACCGAGACACGTCGTCCGTGGAGAAGTTCTCCGTGGCTCGAGAAAGTTCTCTGGTGACGAACACGAAGGAAACAGGGGAGAGTCGAGCAGCCCCGTTCCTAAGAGGGTGAGCTCGAAACGTGCATGGTCTCGCAATTCCATCGCGTGCGTAACCGAGGGATCCATGGAACCTCGCAATTAGATTAGAAGCAGCTGCGCACCATTTCGAAAAGTAATTCTTTAACAATTTAGAAATTCAAAAAATCAATGTCCCCTATTTTTCCTTTTATCTTCAAATTGCGCCTATTCATTTTAGCGACAAATGCATAAAATCGATTTATCGTAACGCGAGCTCCTTCGAGGTTGAAACAGGGTGGATTCGTTACAGGTACGAGGTCCTTCCGTCAATGTTACTTAGCCCCGAGATTTATCGGCGCGTTAATTTTGACAAATCGACGCATTATTTCGCGATAAATTCTTCGGAGCGCCGGCCGCGGCTGGCTCGCTGCTCGTTTTTGGGAATTTTTTTTTCGCCCGCATCGGACCGATCCTTCATATTTGTCAGCGGCGACATCGCCGGAGATAAATGCGATTACTGACAGGTACAAATGTTCCCACGTTTGCGCCGTGGTTTTGACATTTTTTCAGAGGAACCCGCGAATGGTCTTATTCGACGTTCGAGAGCTTAGAATTTATTGAATTTACGGTTGGAGGGGCTGTTGAAATATTCGACTTGAAATTGGGTTCGAATCGGTGGAATCTTGTGTTTCGGTGATTTTTTTTACAGCTATGAGTTTAAATAAACTGTATACAGAATTAATTTGACGTGAATTCTAAAAGATTCTGAAAAAACCAAAGCATTTAAAACATCGCGAACAGAATCTGAAAATCCAGCGAACATCTCTGCGAAATAAAAAGGAAGAGGCTCACCGAAATAAAAAGAGGGAAAAGAGTGAGAGAGAGAAAGAGAGAGAGAGAGAATTCAGCAGACACGACAATGGCGCGCGGAGGGCAAGGAACGAGGCCGACGGAATCCCGATCGAGCGTTTTCGTCGTTACGAGGCAACGGGCCAGACTCATTCACGTTGCCGCGTTGAAAGTCGTTCGGCTGAAAGCGCGTATACGGAATACGGGACGAGCGGAGAGCGCAGCCGTCGACTTTTACTTTCCAGCCCTTACGAGGCCGCTTGTTCTCATCAGCGCCGGTGAATGGCGCCGCGCCGCCTCCTACACCGGCGTCGTCGCTCGAGCCATTGTGCGAATATGGAATCGATGGAATCGCGTGTGCACAACGCATTATCCACCTGCCGGTTGCAGAAGATCTTCTGCGGACGCGACGCGACGCCGCCGCACCGGAATCCCTCGTCCTTATCGATAAATCCTTGTAATTCGCCGGATCGATCCACCGCAATCATGCTCCTAGCACGTCTAGCATACACCGTCATGTTGATGACGCTCGAGACCCGAAGTCATCATTAATTCTTTGCGACAAGAAGATTTAAAAATATTTTAAATAATTAATTTTAAATATTTAAAAATATTTTAAATATTTAAAAATATTTTAAATATTTAAAAATATTTTAAATATTTTAAATATTTTAAATATTTTAAATATTTTTAAGTCGTAAACATTAAAAGCAGAAAACCATTGTTCTTGGGTGACATAAATAATTCGTCCGTAATGTCGGATCGATCGGTAACGAAAAGGTTTATGAAATTCCCAGGACCGAAGATCGATTTAAGCGTTTCTCTCTCTCCGAGGAGATTCAGACGGTGAAACGTTCTCGTTTCGCGTTCCCCATCGGGAATAATTAATGGAAAGCGAGCGGAAGCTGGATACACGTGTTTTTCTTGGTGGAAAGTTAAATGACGCCGTGAGCAAGCTCGTTGCTCTGTGATCACGGCCGAAGAACCAACGAAAGGAACAGAAACCCTGCTCGTTGTTCCTCGTCTGTTCCTCTTCTGTTCCTCGTCTGTTCTCCCCCGGCAGCCGGCACGATTTCGGCCAATCTTCGCTCGGAATAATCGTTTCCTCGCGTTTCCTCGTCTCTTCTTGTTGCCTCTGTCTTCCCACGTCGTTCCGACGATTCCGGCGAGTTTGCGGTCTTCCGACGAAAATTTCTACGGTTTGCGCTCGGTAAATAGAGAAGCGGAGATCGTGTGCTCTGGAAACCGATTACCAGGCACGATTTATGGTCATCGCACGTTTCTTTTTTATCTTTCGCGGGGATCATCAAACGAAATTTATCCGACAGTGAATTTCGTGAAACTGTACACAATTTATGTGTAACAACGTTTCTGATTAAATTCGCATCCTCTGTCCATTGTCGTGAAATTTCGCATTAGATTTTCAGCGACATAATGTTAGAAATTCTTGCCGTTTTTCTTCTCTTCTATTTATGCATCCAACACGCAGCAACCAGCCTCCGTTCGACCGAGAAAAGTCGCAAATCCACTTTGCGCGTCAGAAGCGTTCCAAAGCTTCAGGACCGAGCGAAACAAAGAAAAGAATGACGAATGCGTTTCGCCGAAGGTTCAAAGGTTTCCACGCGTCCCTGTGAAGGGACTTCCCTTCGTCGTTGGTGGCTGTAGGTCTCGCCGTTTGTCAACGGGAGAGGCAATTTCGGTGGGACGTCGGTCCCGCGTGCATTCGTGGTAACGCAATCGGTGTTCCTCGCCGGTGCACGCTCCTTGTCGAGGGTTTGCACGTGCTCCGAAGCAATCTCGCGACGTGTGTAGCTCGCCGGGGGGTTTTCGCAAAAGAGAGAGAGGGAGAGACAGAGAGAGAGAGAGGAGAGAGAAAGACAGTGAGGAGAAGGAGGAGAAGGTTGCAGAGATGGTCGGAGACTAAAGCGGGATTCGTAAATTTTCGCGGCCGTGACGTCGTTGATATAACGAGAGGAGCATTCCGGGACGGCGATGCTTGCACGCGCGGAGGTGGACCGTCCATTTCTCCACTCTATTCCGCCGGAATATCCATTAGTTACAGCAGCACTGTTGACGAAGCATGTTATTTCCCTTGTGTACAACGTCTGGCTCCTCCGCCTCCTCCTCCTCGACAACCTCTTCGCCCGTTTCTCATTCGATTTCGACCGCTGTTCCTGGCTCGTAGAGCCGCTCCGTGTCGAATTCGTTCACGATTATTTCCCGTGGATCCTCGCGGACCCATCAGTGCCCGGGATGGCCACGCTTTTTGCCAAAATTTCGCCCAGTCGCTCAGCCCGTGCACCTCGAACGATGCAGTCTCGTTGCTCGAAAATCGAGTTTCGAGTCTCGAGCTCCTGAATTACAATGGAAAATTTGTCTATCCGCGAACTAGTGCAATTTTCTGTAAAATTGTGTCATGTTCGCGACTTATTAAAATTATTTTAAAATTATCTATAGTAATGCATTTATTTGGTATCACAGTATGGTTTCTCGTTCGCGTTATCGTGTGATTTATGTCCGGTCGACGATCGAACAGCTGCAGAACAGTTTCTCGATGAATCTGTTAGAAACGGTGGCAAAGGATTTATCCGTTGCCTCCGCACAAGGATAATTATGGTGAGGCGAAATTGCCAGGACGAGTGATTGACGATTCTCTGATTTATTAATATTTGTATCCCCCTCGATCGATGAATTGAAATCACCGTGTACAAGCGGTGTGTCAGTCGAGCTAAGTTGGCTCTCGACTATAGTCGACTCTACGACCGTTCATGCTATTACACACACATCGCCGACGGGCTACTCCCTCTCTCTCTCTCTCTCTCTCTCTCTTTCTCTCTCTCTCTCTCTCTCTCTCTCTCTCTCTCTCTCTCCCGGCACTCCGACGCGCGACGTGACATTGCGTCTTCAACTAGTTGAGCCGGTATTTATGATTAATGTTCAGCCAGCTGGTGGAAGGCGCTCGTGCCCGCCAGCTATGGCACTTTGGACAGTTCTCTGATAAACTGGAACCGTACGCCAGAAGTTTGATAAAATTCCTCCGGCAGCACTCGGTAAACCTACTTGACACCTAGTTAAACCTTGATCCGACTCGGAACCACGCTTTGTGTAATCCGACGCGATTCCAAATGAACCGCCAGATTCGAGATTAGGGTATCACGGGATGCGCGTGTTGCTGCTTCTACCAGGACGCTATTTGTGTTTGCGCACTGCAATCCTATGGAACTGTAAATATTTTTCGAACGTTCTACTTGATTCACATTCAGATAATAAAAAGTGAAAATCATTAATATTACAAAATGCATATATGACTACACAGTTACACAGCATTATAGCCAATTAAACGATTCAATTAAATGATTATTTACCGACAACTCTTTGTTAATTACACGACGAGGCAACGATTCCTATCGATTGTTTCAACCAGGCAAGGTAGATCAGAATTTCATTCGGCTAAAGTCAAGTACGGAGAGCGAAACAAATGAGCAGGAGATTTAAATAATAGAAAGCTGGAAAATAGTCGAGGCACGCTCGTCAACAGGTTAGCTGATCCAAAGGATCGAGGCGTGAAGAGTGAACGTAGCGAGCAAGAGCGATCTATCTTGCACGGGATAAAAGCGACGATTCTTCATCTCATTCGCGGATCCAACGATCTAAGCAAAGTTCCCATCAATCTGTTGGCCGGCGAGTCAGCTTGAAAATTAGCAGCCAGCGCTGGCTGATGGGAACCGCGAAGGAAAGTGAAAGGGAGAGATCTTGGACACGACGACGGCCCACGCGGATTGGGAAGAGGTTTCGCTAACGTTTTATTGGCTTCGTTTATAACAATAGAGATAAACAAAGAAATTAAAAATATATATATTTCAAAGCAACTGCTTCAATTCCGATTGATCCGACTGATCAAAACTTTTTTCCGAATCTCGTGCACGTTCCGGGGCAAATTGAGCAGCATGGGCCATCGTTGCCCTAATCGTCGCTCTCCATCTTCCACGACCGGTCGCTTCACATCCGGTCCGCGTCAGCTTAGCCCGGAAGTGAAATAAATGATGGAAGTCGACGGGGAGGAAAGTCCGCCGAGTCAAATAAAAGGGCCCCGACGATTATTCGAATGTCGGAAATTTGTTTTACTGCCGAGCACCGGTTCGAGGGGCAAGCCTCGCCGTTGTACACGCCGTTTTCATGGCCGGCGGAAACGTCACCGGGCAAATGGGGAAAAAGATACGCGCCCGGAATGCATAATAGCTATCCTTGAAAAGGGGTCGTCCCGTGTTCAATTTTTAAATAAATGAAACTCCGAACTCCGGTTGAAACGGGGAATGTGTTCCGCAGGTTTCCAAGAAAATTTGTTACGCATTTTCTCACGTGCCTTTATTTTACCCGGAATTAATAACTCGTCTCCTGGCGTACTTCTACGCACTCGACTTGACACAACGAGGCAAATAAAATACAAGCTTGTTCAGCAAACATTTCTCCCCGGGCGAAAAACACATCAAACATTTACCTCGCTTTACCGCAATTTTAATTACACCGGACACTGTTCGACGGTCTCAAAAATAAAAAGCAGACAAGAACAATCCCACACGAAAATACCCCAGCCAGCCAGAATCCACGTCAGTCGCACCAAGCGTCGGCTGTGTACGCAACGAACTAATTCGTTTCCACGGCAACTGCGACGAGGAACTGCATACGGCACGCCTCCGCAACTGAAACTCTGAACACACCTCTTAGACCTCCCGCCAGACCTCTATTTATCGGCAGAGACGGGTCACAGTTCTCAATTAAAATCAAACCCGTTTAAACCCGCTAGAAAGAGAGGAATGGTGTTCGAGGGGGTAGTCGGGGATAGGTCCAGCGTTGCATCGGCTGTGCAGTGCAAAATCAGCGGCGCATTCTCATGGTAATACCCTGGGCCAAAATAATTTCCAGCTTACTGGGCGCGGCTGTTTCCGTTTTGAGGGGCAGCGTGCGCACGGATAATGCAACGCGGAAGAAATAAATTCGTCCTCCGATGCAACTGCATGGAGCGGAACGCGCGCGGGGTGGGGGTGCGAGGGTGGAGAAACGCATAGCGTCGCGAATGGATCGGGGGCGACGTATCGGACGAAAATCCCGACAGTGTTAATTTTCCAGTGGACGGTTCCCCCCGTGGCGGAAGCTCTTGGATGCAGGTCCGCAGGGAGCAGAGAGAAAACGTAACGCGAGAGAGCGCCTGCATCCTGTGCGCCCTGCTGCAGATCCGATCCCCGCGGCCTTTTGCACCCTGCTTGCCTGCCTGCCTGCCTCGGAAATCCCTCGTCGAGACTCGCACAGGATGCAAGTGTCTGCGCGCGCGAACCAGTGTGTACGTGTACGCGCGTGTGCGTATACGTACGTGCAGAATTATTGTTGATTAAAGGCATTGTCGAACGCCTCGTTGAAAGCGGGGTCCGTGCCACGGCGATGCACCCGATGAAATTGCATTCGGCGGTTTTGCCCCGCGGAGCCCCTTGTGCCAAGGGGCAGCTCTCTCACGCTCTTTGGTCCGCATGTTTTTATCGGTGCAGCGTGCATCGACTCTGCGATTCTCAACGATCAATCCAGATTTTGCTTGTCGAAATTCCTTTACGATTCTAAACCGCCCTCGCGAAACAGTTGAACGCATTAGAATTTTGTGAGCGCGCGGACAGCGTGTTGCACCGAGCCCATTCTCAATGTATTTATACCCGGATCCCGAATTGTTCGCGCAGCTCCAACCCCGTGTAGCCATGCACCCCGCTAGAACTTCTCTTTTTGAGCACGTGCGTCCCGTTGGATAGACGATTGCCGAGGTCGAGGTCATCGCCGATGATGATAGTGTTTTGCGCCGCGGCGCCACCGGCCGCCGGTAACGAACGGCGTCGTAACGACGTCGTTATAGAGATATACAGACGTCTTGGCCCCGGCTGCGTTCACCTTGCCTCCCCTAGCCTCTCTCTCCAGCTACCACCGTCGCTCCGACTCGCGATTATAGCATACCGCCTAAGGGGTGTAACGGGGGTTGTAGCTTCATAAGTCGAGCCCCTGCATACCTACCACTCTCTCTCGCTCTCTCTCCCTCTTCTGTCTCTCTTTTCCCTGTAGCTCGGGCTGATCCAGAGCCCCGTGACCGGCCGAGCGAGCTCTCGTCCCGTTCTCCGCTGTGAACCGACCCTAAAGAATCGCCCCATTAACACGATTTATGGCCGGCCAGACTCCGAAATAAAATATCTATCCCGTCGCTCCCTCCCCCCACCCTTCTCTCCTATATATGCGAGAGCGCGTTCCGCTCTGTCATAGCCACAGGGGAATGTCACGGGTCAACCGAACGGTAAAAGTTACCGGAACGGGCCGCGCATAGTATGCTATAACGTTCGCGAACACTCTGTCTGCCTAGCGAAATTTAAATTGCGAACGGGAAATCGCGCGGTCGCTAGCTCGCCACCGCTAATTGCGCGTAGGTACACCGAATTACTTCTTCGTGATTGTTAGGTGGTCTCGTATAGCTCTGCATGTGTCTAGGGAATGAAGAAAATTTTTATTTTCCATATAGATTCGGAGTCGAATCGTAACACGTGAGTATGTACAAACAATTTCGATTGTAGAGAAGCAGAATGAAATTCAACACTGGCGAGATACGATGCTTATAAAAATTGTGAATGCCGAGTATAATTACGATAAATTCGTGTTTCGCACAAGCCATATATGTTGATTCGAAAGAGTGGTCCTCTCGAGTTCAACGGAGATGATCGGGGATGATTTTGGAGCGGTCGCGGGGAGAATCGACCAATACCGGAATCGATTCTGTAACGAGGCGGCCGTGTATCGATGATTGATGTTTATTAGCGAATTTACGAGCCCCGGCTCTCGTTAACGCCGCCGCGCCGCGGCTGATCGTAATTTCGTTCCTTGCCGCCTCCGAGCCGCTGTGTTATTAATCGTAGAACCAACGGGACTCGATAGCCAGTCTTTGGACAGCAACACTCGGCGTCAATGTGTACAGCTCAATGAATTTTGATGACGTGCCGTGCGCCGCTCGGAGATTAGGCGTCATTAACTTCGATGCGGAAAGTCGTTTTCCACGTTCGAAGATAATCGTTTCCCGGCCGAGGTACCGTTTCACGGAGCGTGTCGCTTTTATGGTCAAATTAACTACTCCGTTATCGCGCCGTTTTATTTGTTTTCAACTTTCCGTATCTAGATTATCGTTTCTGGACTTGCAGCTAGAAGACCGGCCATGGTTAATTATTTCATCGATATGTCTTATCGATTACTCTTCGTCGTCTTTTAATTCCTCGCCCATTTAACGCGTGAATGGACAAAACGAATTTTAAATTGGCGAGTTCGCGTATAGATTGTTAACTCTTAAGTGAATTTTTCAATTAAATTTTTGCGAAGTCCAACGCGAACCACTTCGGAAAAAGCAAAGTTCGCTTCTTGAACGACTTCCTCGAGGGTGCACGGGGGTGGGAATGACCACGGGTGTGGATATAGGAAGGGTAGAACGTCGTTTTTGCAGGAAGGAAATCGTCTTCTCAGAAACCATTTTCGTTTTTACCACGGGAACGTTATTGCGCGAAAGGGAAGATGGAAAATTAACTTGACCCGACCGTAAGGCAGGTGGCTCGTTAAAATCGCGGTCGAATCGTCGTCGTCCGTTGGAAGATTTCGAAAATTTATGAACCCCATTAAAATGTGTCCGGATTAAGGGGAGGAAATTTAAGGGTGGCTACATCGGATAGAACAAAGTCATTCTACCAGGGGGTTGTAAATCCTCGAAATTCATCAAACGAAGTACGACCATTACGATATTCTTCAGACGAGCACTCTGACCGTCTGGCAATCTGTACTTCGCAATCTCGAAAACCTTCAATTTGTAATTTTCATAAATTCCCGCTTCAACCTCAAAATTTAACCCTTAGTGATAGGAACTTCTTTCGTTTAATAATTCGAATAGAAAATTGTTCGCTGTCTCAAATTGCAGCTTCCCATTATTTTCAAAACTTTCAAATCTCTTGAATAATTATAAATTTACGATGTACAATAGGCACTGGAACCATAAATTCTACAAACTTCTGTGGGAAATTTTGGTAACGACGCAAGAAAGGAAAAATTCGGGAAATAATTGCGGAAGTCGCTGGGGTGAAAATTTCATTTTCCTCGGTAGCCCGAAGTCTCTCTCGAGTTGGCGAACTTTGAAATTACAATATTTTAGGCGGAATTAATGGGTGCACGGTGTCGCTCCAAAAGCGTAGCGTTCTGAAACTTTATTTTCTTTTTCTTGCGAGTGTTCCGCACTGCGGCGCGTTTGCTCGAGCACGTCGCCATCGTCGTCGTCGTCGTCGTCGTCGTCGTCGTCGTCGTCGTCGTCGTCGTCGCCGTCGCGTATACTCGCGAAGACACGGCCTCTATTTAAAGATACCATCTGAGGCGAATTACCGGTGAGTATCCCCGGGAGACGCAACGCTGATAGCCGAGGTGAAAGCCAGAAGACTTGATTAGCCGCCCGGTCGGAACAACGGCGTAACCGCGAGCGGAGAACGGCCGCAGAAATTAGGGGGTTGCTCTCGATGCCGATATCGATCGCTCCTCTCGAAAACCGCTACTGTCGATTTCTCTGTGGCTCGTGATCTTCCAACCCCGCAATTTCGATGGTTCTCGGATAAGCCGCGCAAATTCATTCGCGAAACTCGGCAATTGCTTTACCCGAATACAAAAAAAGTTCTGTATTACAGCACTTATAGAATTGTCAATGATCGCGTTAGTCGATACGCGTCTCCGGAGAATGAAGAGTTTCCACTGCGGAGATGGAATTAAGAACTTCAGCGAGAACGATGGACAGAATTCAGCAGGAATACGTTAAAAACGTATCGTCAGGTTCGAGCCGCTTCGGAATCGAGTGGGCAGGGGGTGGGTGTTTTCGAGGCTGTCGCGCGGTAAACGAAAATGTTGTCAATATTTCCAGCAGCGCGGCGATAAGACTCAATCGATGGAAAATCAAGTACCCTCGGCATCGGGCCACGCGTTACCGGTCGCGGAAAAGTATTGCATACAGAGGATAAAAGCGTGCAATTAGAGAAATTGCAGCGTGGCTGGTCCGAGCTTCGGCAACCGAGAGCGCTGGAAAAGTATCGGAGAGGGGGCGGTGGGATGGTTGGAAAAAAGAGCGCGGGGGCGGGCGACGTTGCGCGAGTTTATCGTGCATCAATCCGAATAATGGTGTATCGATGCAATGCGTTTTTCGAGTGCTTCGATACTCGTTTCGAGCACGCATTTCGCCCACGATACACAGAGGAAAAAAAAAACGTTGCCGCCCGGAAAAAAAAACGTGGCGGCCGAAAACGAAGACCTTCTGAATCATATTTCGCTAATAATCGGACGACTGAATTTTCTCAGTCGGTCTTTTCTGATAAAATTTTTCTATAAGTTCAACTTTTCAGTGGACGTTCGAAGTATGTATCTTCGAGCCGACGATTATTCGATATCGTGCTCGATACATTCTGTCCATTTCACTATACTTCTTCGACAAGCCACAGTATCGGGGAACCAGCTCGAACGACGCGAGCCCGGAACCGCAAGTGATTTACAAGCGAACAATTTTCGGGGAAATTAACCCCGCTGTGCACCATCGTTCGTTCATTTCGACAGAGTTTCGAAGCTTTTTGCGGTGGAAATGGAATTCGCCGGCGTTGTAACCACCTTTTTTCGCAGTTCTCGATGGCGTTGCAGTAACTTCTGCTTCCTCGTAGCTGTTGAATTAACAAAAACGGATCCGGCTTTGAATAATTCGCAGAGAGACAGCTTTTCTCTGGCAGAATGTGCAAACGTGATTGTCAAAAATTATCATTTCGCGATAATAATTTTGCTACAGTACTATTTCTATTCTAGCTAATTTCATAGATGGAAATTTGCAAAATCCTCTGATTAAATAAAATCCACAGCAAACGGCGCCGTTTCGAACTCGCTAAAAATTTTACACCGTCACTGCAATTTAGTGGATGCTGAAGGGTTTAGTGTCGCTATTCCATTTCCTTTATCGCCGATATCCCATGCTAACGCCTCCCGAAGCCGTCTTTCTTTTCGATCATTTCTGGGTCGGGGACGTTAGGTAATTTCGCGTTGGGGGTGGTCCACCCCCGCGCGAGCAGTCACGTTCGCCCTTATCTCTCTGGCCGGGCTAGGAGCTCTCTTCCGCAAGAAGTCCCTCTGCTTTTTCTCGTCGAGGCTCTCTTATCTGTCGGCTGATCGTGCGTGACACTCGTCCCGTTGCTGATCATCGGGAAAAAAGGACGAGAAAGCTCGAGCCGGCTTCGGGAAAATCGATCATTTGGTAATGTTTCCGTAATGCCCGATACGTATCTGCGGAACGTGAGGATGATAACTGGCATCCAGGAAAATGTCGGTGTCGCTGTGTTTATAAAAATTGTTCAAGACAGGAACCAGAAACTCTACGACACAATTGACGTTCCAAGTGATCGATTTAAAGTGCGTTAACTCACGGAGGACGATTCGGGAATGGATGAGCAAACAAGTCTCGTTTCAAGAAAACGAACGAACGAACGAACGCGGAACCTTCGAAAAATCGATCATCCGGCAACGTTTCTGTCTGATGCGTATCTGCAGCGTTGTATGCGATTTCATCACGGGGCCCGAACGTGCTCCGCGGACTTCGAAATAAAGCTTCCACCCTCCGGGAGGAAGGGCGGAATAGACAAGAGGCGGCTGCCGCGTGAAGAAAGAGGGAAGAGGGACGGAGAACTCGGCACTCTTAATCTCGAAGGTTTATCGAGGCCGACGTAAATCTGCTCCGAACGCCGGGCGTTCTCCTCTTCCTTATCGACCGAGCCTCGATAATCGACTTACCCTCCCTTCGCAGCCTGCCACCACACCCTCTCTTTCTCTCTTCAACCTCCCCCTCTTTCCACGAGCCGCGGAGGAATCAATTACAATAATACAGAGAGGGAGAAAGAGTTTCTTCCGTTCGGGTAAACGTCAGCGGTGGATAATGCGATTCCCTGTGTCGGTTCTCCAGAGCGAGAGCGAGAGCGAGAGAGAGAGAGGGTAACAGGGGGTTGAAACAAGGGGTAGTGGTTCTCCTGGTACATCTCGCCGCTGAAAAATGGAATCCGCTCGATGGACAACGCCGCGCCGCGCCGGGCCCCCAACGGGACGTGCAGTTGGCGGCGGGTTAATTAAGCGGAAGTTTGAAATATTTTCGGGGGAAAGTTCCCGCGTGACAGAGGACTCGGAAAGTATCGGGAATAGGAGTAATTAAAGCTCAATTCGAAGGCGAGGGGGTGAAAACCGAGGTGGAGTCGATCGTCGGGAATGGCTGTTCCCGGTGGATTTTATTGCAGCGTTTTGTCGCGGGTATGAAGTTATTTCGACGGGTAGGGTCGGCGGCGAGACGCGTCGAACACGAACCAAAAAGATTTCATCTGTTTCAGCCGCGCAACGCTGACAGCAAATCAAAGCAAATATTCTCCGTACATAAGTAAACATTTCGGTCCGCGAGCATACGCGGCGAGGCAGTATTGTAGCTACAGTTTCCAGTTTCTGAAATATTTTTCTGAAACGCTTGTATCAGGTTCGAATCCGTTCGACGCCATTGCTAGCCTATCGACAACGGGGCGGCAGTATAAAGTATGTTCGATCGACTTCCACGGAGTTCGAGACTGGTTCCTTGGTAATTTTTATTGTTACGGAGGGTTTTTTTTTTATTGCGTCGCCTGCAAACAATGTCGGACACAAAACTAACCGAAGTGTAAAGTGGCAGTACGTTACACTCGAGCGTTTTCGTGGCTCTGTACACTCGGTACGGGGTATAGTTCGTTTCGATGAACGGCTCCGGGAAATATATACGCCGCGCCGCGCTGCGCTGGTTTCCGGTCCGTAGGACGCGAGCCGCAGTCGGGGACATTAATCTCAGACGCTTTCGAACATTATCGTGTTATTCGATGCGGGTGGTTCGCTGGAGAGAAAGCCAGAGAGAGAGAGAGGGAGAGGGAGAGGGAGAGGGAGGGAGATGAGAGCCGAGCACACGGTTTGCAGAACGAAGCGAGGCCGACAATGGCTAACATTAATTAACGTCCGTAATATTAATAGGATGTTGAATTAATATCGCTTCGAGGAGACAAATATAACCCCGGCAAATAATATCGTTCCGCGTAACGATGACCGACGACACACCGGTGTCATCGATCAGCGCGCCGGTATTGCTTCGAAATTACCGGGGCCATGGTCATAACTCTTCATTACTTTGGAAATCGCGATTTCTGATTATTTGGCGGACTGCAAATTGCGTCCTTGGCCCGTCGCCTTGCTCCACGCCTGGCGCGCTGATGCAAATGCGGATTTCTTTTCGGTAAAACGTGGAAACTTTCCAGTTTAGTTACACATTTATTCTCCACTTTTTTATCGTAGTTACCGAGTGTTCATAAACACCGATCGATTTGTCACTATTACAGAGCTCGTGAACAGAGTGATCGTGCATTATACGTGTCGTTGTATGTGTAATTTGTTATTAACAGCGTTCGCCATTCACGCAGCATTTCAAAGGCACCAGGCAGCCCTATTCAGCTCCTGGTGATTAATTGCAATTAAAGGTTGTTTAATTGGATACAATAAGAAGATCGATAAATCTATATGGAGTATCGTTAGAGCAACATTACTGTGTACAGTCATCGGAATCATCCACTTGGGAGAGTCCACCCCTAATTGATGCGGTGATTTTCATTGTTTTCGGAATTGTTGGACTAGTTTCACTGTGGGTAACTCACCGACTTGATCCAGGTGCCGATAAATGCAACGATCCGCTTGCTCACGCGATGCTTATGAGCGTTCGCGAAATTGAAAAGGGTCGAGGGCCCGATGCGGCATGGCGCGATCCTGTTAGTAGCAATCGTAAGATAGGAAAAAGTGACTTTCGGTGTCTCTGGTCGCAATCCAGGTCAACCGGGGTCTGTTCTCGAGCCGTGACACCGTCCTCGTGAAGACGGTGCCCGTAAATAATTCAGAAGGAAAGGCGCCGAGAGGCTTTGCCCGGTCGCCATGACGACAGATTACAGAGTCTGAGGATGTGTACGGCCTACTGCGAACTCTCTCTCCCTCTCTCTCTCTCGCTCTCTCTCACTCACTCTCTCTCTCTCTTTCTCGTAGACGACGGGGTTGTTCCGTAGCTCGGGGACGCCGGCTGCCTTCCCTCGTTTCTCTGTACACTTTCGTTCGACGGCCTCCCGTCAGGAAAGAGAACGGAAAGGGGCGAGGATAGGGAAACACTGGATCGAAGGGAGCTGCGCTTTTGTTGGGACAGTACTAGCAATTTGTTGTACATCGTTATCGCGATCGTTTGGACGTTTCTCGGCACGACGCTGGACCGGGTTACGAGGCGATTCAGGCGATCGATACATACGTCCTTTTTTCGCCGACGCCATGGCTACGAGTTTAAGGACCTAGTAGGATTCCTAGGAGACATCGATCTCCCTGATATCTAATGAACGATACCATAGAACAGCAGAAAAGTTAATTCGAGAAACAGCAAATAACGTCACCTCTCTAATCCGAAGATACTCGAGAGTCCCAAGGATGCTTGATCCCAAAACCGACGAAGAGATCACGTATCGCGAACCATTTCTAACTCGATGAGTAGATCTCTTTTCTGAAATCAATTTCGCAGCGAATTATACTGAACTTCCGAGTTCACTCTTTGTTCGCGATTCGCCGCTACCAGTGAATAACTTATGACTCTTTCGTGTCCCTTGATACGTTTGCAGTTAATGCGAATCTCCTTGGCTTCTCCTGCACAATACAATTTCATCCGCCGTTTCCAGAGTCGTTCTCGCGACTGTGACCGGGGAATACGCGTACATCGATACCCCGTGGTATTTCCGATACGAGATGTAGGCGCCGCGGCCTTTCCGTTGGTGTCCGCTGTTAGCGGGAATCGTTGCGACGGACGCATCGCGAGGGATTCTGCAGAATTCTCTGTCGCAAATTTCACGGCTGCTCCGCTGATAACGGGATCGAAAGTTCCGCGGGACGCGGTGGTTTACGGCCGTGAAATGATCATCAACCTGGAGATCGCCATCTTGTCTGTCTCTCGCGTTTTACGGCGGGATTCTCCGCGGGACAGGCTCCTCTCACGTTTTATTCGCGTTTGACTGTGCATTTCGCGTGCGTTCAACATGCCTTTGGAAATCATAAGGATAAACGCGAAATAATCGTTTCGACACATGCTTTGGAAGTGTCTATGGGAATTGAGTCTATAGGATAGAGGAAAATTGAAAGTTTGTGAAATTCATGAAAATTTTCTCTGCTTAAATGCTGACGGATAAAAACGTTGCAGTTAACTGCATTAAGCTGAGCGGACGTATTCTCAGCAGGTCCAGGGAACTTCTGAGCAGACTGAGACGAGGCGCCTGGAAGCTAGCGGGCAGGTAGCTTCTATTAGTCTTTCCGGCGTACTCGTGTCCGAGGCTGCCCTAATTATTAATTAACGTTTCGCTCGCACGGGTATCACGCGAGGGACGGCGTGAAGGGGGGTGGTACCGAGGGTGTTTCAGTGGCGTCTATTAATCGCCGGGTCGCCGTCATAGAGAACTGCGCTGATCGTTGCCGCGCTTAAAATGCGAGAATAATTTTCCAGCGTTCTTTTTTTCCATTTGGCTGCCGCCGAGGCACCGAGGGGGCTTCTTTCACGAGAAATAACGAGTGCCCTGTGAAAAGGCGGCCCGTGAAAAGCGGAGTCCCGTCGGGCCTGGACCGTGTACCACGCGCCTAACGCGATGGCAGCGCGCGATCAAAGGGGCTTAAAAGGGGCCGCGTGTTTTCTCGAATTAGGCCGTGAATGTGCGCCAGCCTACTTTGATTAGGCGAAGAAAGAACGGCTTGTTGCTCCCGTGCACATCATCCTTGACCCCCTAGACACCTACTCATCCTCCCTCTTCTTCTTCTTCTTCTTCGACGCTCCAAACTGAAGAAAATGGATTGCGTCGTCTGGCCGGCTGCTCTTATTAATGAACCGGAATTTTCGGGGATTCAGAATAATTTCTGCAAGCCAATCTAGCTACAGCTGAATTCCATCGAGTAATTATTTCTAGATCCAGCCTCCTCGTAATTAACCGGGAGGTAATAATTTCGTGTAGAAACATGTTGTGCGTGCAAGAAGCAATTATAGAAGCGAGGGCGGAGCGTGTAGTCGTGCTCGGTGGATTTTTCACGTGTATTATTAATCGTGAACTAATTATCCCGGCTCGGAAGTGTCGTGCACAGGCTGTCGGGTCGATCGACGCGACGCAACCCGACGCGTCGGGTCAAATCGAATGCGAAAATCCGTGATTTAATTTCTATCGCGCGGTTCCATTATCCCGTCAGCCGGCGAAAAAAGGAGGGCGTTCTGTGCTCGGTGTTCGGGATGGCACTCCTGTGCTCCTGGCCCGGGCAAAATGAAGTGTTAAATCGCGGCGTTCTCCCCCGCGCCGCGCCATGTGCCCGCCGTCACGTCGTCCCGTTCGCCTCGTCGCTGACAGTAATGGCAGTAATGATCGACACACAGGCCACGCGCTGCGTTTGTTCGATAATCGAGTGTCACCGACGCGAGCTGGGATCCTTGAAACTGATGGTCAACCTGCCGTTATTTCGTTTCTAGCCGCGTAGTTAAACCTCCTGCGATCCTGAACACCGGGTTCGCCGAGCACCGACAGCGACTATATTACAGTACTTTATAAAAATAAAATTTCTTGGATAATTCCTCGTGGACGCATTTTTACAATCGGAATAATCGTAAATTAAAAATATCAGTGAACCAAATGCTATGCGTGTTATTCTCGAGTGATTATATTTTTTAGCAGGTTATTATTCTAGAATTGATTATTTGTTGTAATTGTTCTGCTCAGCTTTTAAATACACCCACTGATAGCCCGATTATCGAATAGCTCGTTGTGTTATTTTGATTCGTGATATTTTTCAGCGGATTGTTAGGCAGATTGTGGATTTGCTACCCTGTAATTATGGCCGAGTAAACCTCAGGTTTAAAATACATTGTCGGCTAGACTATCAAACATAATCTCCGGTCGGTCAATTAAAATCACCGTTAGGTACCGAATTACAGGATGTATTAGCAGAATCTATCAATATTTGACATCGTGGTCCAACATTCATCAATTTCAATTAACTTTGTGATATTAATCCACCGATATTGGACAACAACGCCCACGAAGGATCGCTCGATCATCCGGATCGAGTATTGCAGAAATATAAGTAGAAATGGACGATCGTGATCAGACAGGTTAACGGGTGAGTGGAGGCTCTATTACAGGAAAATTAAGCTGCCTCGCGGAGAGAAAATTGGCGCGTCTGTTAAATCTAAAAAATCGATACATACAAAAGAACGTAAAAGTCTTCGAGGAAAATCAAGAAGAGCATGAACGTCTCGAGAAGGTCCACGTTACAAGCGTATCCCGGGCAGAGGTCGATCCGGGTCCCCAGGAATCTTAATGGAGCCGACAGATTAGCAGCTCGGTTGTACGCGGGGCAGGGTGTTCCACTCGTCCGAGCAAACAAACGTAATTGCACGCGAACTTCCCCTTGCTTGCGTTACCGCTATGGTTGCATTAACGTCGCTATGATTTAATCGGGGAAGCCGCGTAAAACTATTATCGGTGGCAGGGCCGGCTAACGGGATCGAGAGGGATCGCGAGAGGTCGACGCAGAGAAGGCTGATCATCGTCGTCATGCGTGTCTTCGAGCGTGAGACCGAGACAAGTCTTATCCACCGAACACGCCCGGAATGCAGCCTCCTGTTGCTCGATTTCTAGATAACGCTTCTACCTTAACCGGCAGACGGGCTCTCCGCCGGTTGATAACTTGAGAGATAACGCACCGGCGTCTTTTTTTCCTCTCGGATCGACTTGCCTGGAATTTCCTGGCCAGTTGAGAGACGATTTTCTTCCGACCGAGAGACACAGAGAGAGAGAGAGAGAGAGAGAGAGAGAGAGAGAGAGAAGTCGAGGGATGCTGTCTCTCATTTTTGCCTGTGAACATCTGGTTTTTACCGGAGAATGTCGTCGGATTTATAGGAAAATGCTGTAAGAGTTGCATTCGACTTTTTTTTTGGCATTTATGTTTTTGGACATTTATTTGAAATGATTCGTGGATAATAAAGGAAAATGGTTTATAGATCTCGAAGAAAATCTACCAAATGCACTACAACGTCCCCAGCCCGAGATTCCCGCGCAGAACTACTTCCCTAAGTAATAAATCCGAGGCAACAATAAAAACCAGTGTGACCGAGATGTGCACCGAGACGGCTCGAAAGAAAGCGTCGCACCGGAATCGATATCGTCGCGCGAGTAATGTTTTAACGATGAAAACGAGGCGACAGTGGTCGGTAATGCACGCTGCAATTTCCTTCGGGTAGACTGCGGCGCATAGGTGTAGGACGTCCGCTGGAAATCCTGGCAGCAAGTCAAAATCAACAAAGGTTTTACTAAGGCAATTATTTTTATTGACAATTTCAAGACTTCATTCAAGACCGTAATTTTTTATTTTGCATAAAAATCCATTGTACAAACTCGCACGGATCGTCAAGTAAACTGCTCCCCCCCAATTTGGAGATTATTCGAATATTAACAGCGGTCATTGTAAATTAATTCCGGTTGGTATTTCGCCGATTGTCGCGACAGCACGCACGTCTGTCCCGCGTGTCATGACGCCGCGCCGCGACGCGCCAGAGCGTCGTCAGCGTCGTCTTTGTCATCGTCGTCGTCGGCATCGTAGTCGACGGTGACGCCGGCGGTCGCGGTTCTGGTCGATCGTACGCGATGTCAGTGCCGGTTGGTTCGCCGCGGGTCGCTTTGTTTCGACCTCGCATTTATGACGCTTCCGAGTAACGTTGTCGATGTCTGTCGCGCACGAGCGAGAATTACTGATGGCGCGGAGCCGGGGAGATTAATCACGCGATAGCGCCTTAACGACACCCGAGTGAGAGAACACCAACCCCCTCGCTACTTTTTCTTGCCAGCCCTTCGGTATCGGTGAACGTCGATACGCAACCGACGCTACAATCTATGGCGATTTTACCCGGAAATGCGTAACCGTTTCTGAAAGCGCAGATTGCTTGAGCTGCTGGGAAAACGAGAGGGTGGGTTCTTCGACCCGTTCGAATTTAGACTAGATAATGTTTTTGAAAATGATTTATTGTTCTTTTCGGCCTCGAAGTTGTTCAATCGTCACGCTAAATTGTTTTAAAATTGTAAAAAATTAGAAATAGATGTATTTTCGTTTGAAATAATCTTGGATCGACAAGAGGGGGTTCAGTGTTAAAAATCGAATCGGAGGATGTACATAAAATCGACTGAACTCTGACATAATGAAGAGCGCGAGGAGTCATGTCCCACCGCCAAAAATCAGAACATAGTGATTAGCACGAGCCGGTGGTCCCCGTGTTCGAGCATGAGATGAACACGTCCGCCCAGTCCAGGATGAAAGCAGGAAGTCGGTGGTGGCCGCAGCAGAGGAACGCAGCTGCGTCCTAAGGGCTGTTAATGATATTCGCAGGTGACACATCTAATTCAGTGACTGTGCACGCCGGAAGCTGGATGTGATGCCGGGCGCGGCGCGTTGTCATCCCGCACAATGAGGATAAACGAGAACAAACGGCGGGCTAGGTGAGAGGGCATGTTTGCATTTTCATGTCGTTGCCAGCGGCAGGAAATACGCGAAATTACGGCCGCGCCGTTACCAGCAGCCCCGCGGCCTGAACCATTTACTTATTGTTAGCCGAGGTACAGCTCTCCTCTATCCGCCGAAAGAAATTGGCGTGGTTCGCCTCTGTTGCAACAGGAAGCTTTACTCCTTCGTTCGTTAACGTTGGCTGCGTGGTTGGGGCCTTGAAGTTTGTTGGAATATTCCATAAATCGCTGGCAAATCCTCGGGGGCCAAAGAAATTTAGACTGAAGCTTCTCCTCTGGGTTGATATGCAATTTTTAGCGGTGACTCGCCACTTTTCCCCAATAATTAGTTCTGTGTTGTAGAATTGTAGACAATTTTTGCACTTCAATCTGATGGTCGTTCAAATTTAGAGGGCCCGAGAGAACAGCGCTGAATGTGTTTGTTATAATGTACTTGCTATGGAGATTCAAGAATACTCTCGGAGACAGTTCTTAAGTGTTAAGCGGGATCCTCGAGATCCTCGAGAGATCCTCGAGATCGTAGCCGGTATGTAGAAAGAGTGGACACGCTAGATCCATCCAAATGGATAGTTCATGACCACCTAGAGAACGTATCCACTGTTTAATAGCCTCATTATTACTTCTAGTTTTGTTACCAGCCTCAAATAGCTTCCTTATTGGTGACTTTAAGCTTTAACGACGCTCACTGTCGTTAAGTTAAACCTTGCCATCGCTGGGACACGCCTATCCATTTTACCTCTTTTGATTTCTACGTAAAGTCCGGGGAGTTCGAACTGACTCTGCGGTTCTACAGGCTGGCACAAAATTAGAGTGCGACCAACGATAACAATTTCTTTGAGAAAGGTTCGGTCAGTTTTATTTTTATTGAACAACGGATTTGTATTTCTTCATACATTGAAGTCTTTAGATCAAGGTTTTACATCGAATGATGAATTTTAGTCTCACATTGTTTGGCACAGTTCTGACGAATCGTTAAAGTGCGACGAACGATCACCAACGATTCGTCAGAACTGAGCCAAAAAAATGCGAAACTAGAATTTATCATATGATATAAAAACCTCAATGTAAAGTAAACCTCAAATCCGTTGTTCAATAAAAATAAAACTGACCGAACCTTTCTCAAAGTAATTGTCCACTCGATTGTTCTATGGTATACGTTGTTCTATGCTCGACGTGCCTAACACCGGGGGAAATTAAGGACAAAGAGTATCGCGCAGTTCTATCAAGAGTGTATTTATAATGGCCCAGATACGTGGCTACTATATCAACCAGTACACCTGCAAAAACGTACAACTGTACCATAATAGCCGTCGGTAGAAAGAAAGCCCGCGTGCCATAATATCTTGCCGTAGGCGTCCTCCGGCACCAGCGACGACCGACCCGTTGGCTCGTCACGCAAGAAAATAGCCATTCCGTCTTCAAAGTCTCTGCTCGAGCATCAAGCCTGAGCGAGAAAGAAAGAAAGAAAGAAAGAAAGAAAGAGAGAGAGGGGGAGAGAGAGAGAGAGAGAGAGAACGCTTGCTCGAGAGAGGATCCGCAGGCGTGAACCCCAGTTTCGCGGGTACGAAAATAATTTAGGCGGCTTAAATAGAACAAACTCGCGGGGGAAGAGCGAGTCCCGTCAAACTGAATACGCCGTTGAGCCTCGGGTACCGTAAAGATGAAGGACGCGCCACATTTCTCAAGGAAACGCTGTAGATACGCGGTCGGCGAACCGACGACGGCGGCGGCGGCGGCGGCGGCTGCTGGCTTTGCGCAGCCCGTAGGTGGGAAATAAGAAGAAGAGGAAGAAGAAACCCGCGGCAGAGAAAGATAGCAAAAGCGAAGAGCCGGGCGAAGGAACGAAAAAGGAGGGAAAAACTGTGCGAAAAGGGATGCGAGGCATGAAAAGCACGAGCTGCCCGATGAATGCTCGTCCGTCCCGTACGTTATGCGCGAGCTTATTTTAATTCGCTTGTTAGAAAGCCAAGAGGGTGGAGATGGGGTCGGTGACGACGTGTTTCATTCGCAGTCGGTTTTCACAAGACCCGTCGACCCTCCACCAGTACCTACGACTACTGGAACGTCGTCGTCTTCGTCGTCGTCTACGTTTCAACTACGTTCGCAAAGACGCGGCCCAGTTTACTTCGTAATTCACCTCTCGTTTCGAGAAACGTAAACGGGGACAGCAATTAAACAATTTCTAAAGATAACGGCTGTCGGCCGGCTGACACGTTTCCTTCCATCTCCCACCACCATTTTCCTATGCACCCTCCAATTGCCCCTGCCGCTGTATCACTCTATCATTCACTGTCTGTTTTTCAATGTTTTATTCTCACGATTCTTTTTTCATGATTGCATTTTTTTGCAGAGCAATTTAACCGCTAAGCTCCGAAGTGTACCTTAAAAATTCAACGATTCGATTAAACGATCTTTTTCCCGTTGCGGACGAGAGTTGGCAAATAACCGACAAAGAATTGTTTGAAAAAAAATATTTCTGTATTTAAATAAAGTCGTAGTTTTTATAACGCAAACGTTCGACGTGTATATTTTCTCAACTGCGCGCTCCAATAGGCATGCTTGTCGGATGACTCCGTCCGCAAATGGTTAATATCGAATCGCAAGTTACTTATGCAATCTAGCGACCAATTTATAATAAGAAGACCAACGGGTCCAGAGAAAGATCCATTGAATATTTTAAATAATCGATGAACAGCTGTATAAATGGAGTCGAAGAAATTAAAGACGTCAGAAAATTTTATTTCGGTGATCAACAGCGAAGACTTTCGCGAACGGAAACGGAAATTTTCTTAACGACTAGACGGGTCGATAGTAAATATTATTGTACGTCCATCGAATGATTCTCCGAGTGAATCCACCTTTGAAACAGGCTGTAGAGACGGAGCCGGACTACTCCGCAATGGCACGATTCCGTGGACGTTATGTCAACAGGAAGAGAAACCGATTTCTGTCGATGATTGTGCGCCGGGATAAGCGGCGCGTAATGTGAAAAAAATCGATTTTTATTATTCCTCGCGGGGCGATTGCGTGACCGATTTCACTCCCGCCTTTATTCCCCGGCTTCTACAATGAACCATTGAACGGGATTCGATCGAACGCAGCGGGAAAGTTTCGAGTATGACAAGCGGGAAGGATATACAGACCGGTTCAAAGATCAACGATGACTATGCTCGATACGGGATCGACAACCTCTACCTGCAGCTACCTGGTACCGGCGTTCAAGGTGCAACCGGTTGCACGTTCTCGACCGCTCCGATCGTTTTATAGCTTATTGTCAGCTGTTCGACTTCCTGGATAACCGAAATAAGACGATTAAACCGATAATCGAAAGGTCTCGCCGCGGTGAGGTTGTTCGGGAAGCTGTTATGGTCGTAATGATGGTTAATTGGCCTTGTGCACCGTGGCAGCGTCGCGTGCACATCGCTATCGGGATCTACGGCCGAATAAATCCAATGCGTCCCGTTGAATTATGCAGCACGAGGACGAAGCGATTCGTCGATTAGCAGCGGAAAAACAATGGACGGCTGTGCGCATTGCTCGGATCGACCGAGCAACCGAGAACAATGAGTCCGCTGTGCTAAAGATGACTCGGTTGATGACGCGAGCCGATTCTGGCCTGCGCGCAACTTCCGGAATTTCCGAAATGCGATCCCTGTCGCCTAGAATTCCATTGGATCTTTAACCTGCCACCCGGTTATTAGACTGCGGATTTTTTTTAGAAAATAATTGTCGTGGAAAATAATTATTATAGGTGACACCCCGTAGACGACCACGATCGAGTCGCTTGTTCACGGTCCGAAGGGTTCTCGCGTCTTCATTTGGTTCGGGGTCGCGAGGCGTTTCACGGATCAGGCGAAAGAGCTATTCGTTCGCGTGATCGGCGTTTAATACATCGATAATGTAATTGCACGGTTGGCCGTGGCGGACCTTTGCACCTTCGTCTTCATTATCCATCAACCACGCCTCGGTCGTTCCGCGAGATCGTTGATCTCTCTCGAGCACGGCCGCCGCACCGCCGATTCTATCTTCTACCGCTTAGATAACTGTATTCAATGCATCGCTGCATCCGTGGAGGAATTCGCGGTCGTGTTCGACGGATTTAATTTGCCGCGGTTGTTACACGACCGCCGTAGTCAGCTTTGTGTCAAAATTGAATATCATCTCGCGTCCGCTCCGATATACTTGGAGCTCTGCCTCGGTTCCCGAGGAGAATATCTACACCCCGTGCAGAATTTAATCGTGCCCGGCCATCTCGATTGTGGAGTACGCTCTTCGATGAATCTTCTTCGGCCGTTTGATTAATTCATTGTGCTGTATCGGTTCGGGAATCTTGGCTGTTAAACGGCACGGGACTGAACGATCAATCCTTGGAGACCGAACAGGGACCTCGAATCACGGAGACGCTCTCGACTCGCAGTTTCCACGCATCCAGGCAGAGCTCCACCGATCGTGATCGCGCCCGTAAGAATAATTTCTGTAGCGTTTCGTGCGCGTACAGCGAGCCTTGACCAGCCACTTCGATTTCCATCTTGTTCGCGCACGCAATCACGAACACGCCCCGGAACAAAGCCGGCTCGGTCTCGCGCTTGGCGGGCATTGAAATGCTATTAAAACTCCGATATTTCAATCGAACATCGAACGAATCGAGCCTCGGCCATCTTGTGCCGGCGTCGGCAAATTACATCGCCGATACAAAAGTAAACGAGTTACACGGAAATATCGAGAATGGAGGCAATAATAATGTAGCTCCGTGCCGCGATCGACGCGCGCACGGCAAAGGCGTCGTCGTCGCCGGACCGAGATCTCTCGCTCATTACGCCTCCCTATAACCGGGATTCAATTACCGCCGGAAGAAAATTAGCGGAAAGAATGCATTTGCACGCCTTTACTTCCCCCCTCCTCTCTCTCTTCTCGACGGTAGATCCGAAGTTTCCTCGCAAGGACGTCGCGGAAAGTTTTGACGTCCGCTGTCCTGCTCGGTGAATTAATGAGATTCCTTCTCCCTGGAAAAATATTCGGGACGCCACGCCGCGACGCCGCGCCGCACGATGGGCCATTTCCATAAAATTGCTGGAATTAATCCCAAAATTTTCTTGTCGTCGAGCGAGTTCGAATTAGGTGCGGTTCGTTAGCTTATACTCGATTGAGATGCCTCCGGCGAATTCCTCCAACTGTTATCAGTGTCTCGAACTAATTCGAGTTTTCTGCTATCACGCCCAGAATTCATTGGCAACGTTTCGATTTCTTGGGGAAGAACACCCTCTGCAAGCTTCTCATGCTGAAGCGTAGATTGTGGTTCTTTATAATTGGTGTAGCTAGCTATTTCTTTGTTTCTTCAATTATTTTATGGAAGTCTGAGCATATGGAATCATATACGGTGTAACTTGAAATTTCCAGTGGGCGTGTTCCGAGTGGGCGTGGCTTAGCGGGCGTGGCTTAGTGGCCCCATCTCCTACGACCTTAAGACCTATGTTATAGCGATCTACAGTATAATCTGTGCTCTAAGAGCCCCTCTATGTTCGACAAAGGGTAACAGAGGGCGAATTCGAGCGCAGCTGATTCTAACCAGCCCCCTGCATGCCTATTACTCCCAATTTCAAACTAACTTCGACGCGGGATTTATGCTCGCTCGAAAAACAACGGGCTCCCTCCGTTTTCCTCGCAATCTTACTTTTTCCTCTTTTTTTCTTCCACCGGCTTCGCTCCTCTTTGTCATTCTCGGCGACCTTCTCGGCGAACGAGAAGTTCTTACATATTTTATATTCCGCGCGGTCTCGTTACCCTACCACCAGCCTCGCCGGGATTAACCGGGCATTAGTGTCTCGCCGCGAGGATCAGAATTCTCTGATTTATCGTCTCGCCCACCCCCTCCCCTCGTTCTCCTCTTCCACCACCTCACCCTTCACCGTCTCCACGGCTCAGCTCTGCTTTCTTCTTTCTTCGGTCGCGTCGTTTTTCTCGCGGCTGTCCTCCCCCCCCGTTCTTCTTTGTTCGTCGCCGGGGATGCCGAGAAATCTTTCGGCAGGGATAGACTGGCTTTCGGTACATTTGTTATTTCGTTCGTGACTTTTTTTATTCACTGCACGGCGAATGTCTTTCGATGAAAAAGAGAAAATAACATACATTTCCCAGCCTCCGTCGCATTTTCCAAAAATCACCAACTACGTTCACACCGATCAACACTCGAATCTCCGTGACCCGCCTCGAATCGATCCGCTCGCTAATTTCGGACCAATTAACGCGACGACGACGCGACGCGAAGAAATCGTTCTGTTCGCAGTAGACTTTCCGCGAATTACGCGCCACGACAGGCGCATCGAAGGCCTGTCCGACGATCGAAGAGGTCGATCGACGACCGATCTATGGATTAGCCCGAGATCCATGGTCCCGATACGCGCGGCGGTCTTTAACGAACTGTCGTTAAGCGTTATCGTGCGATCTAGAACGCTATGTCTCTCTCTCTCTGTCTTTCGATTGTGTTATCGATCTTCTTCCTTGTCACTGAGAGAGAGAGAGAGAGGGGAGGGGGGAGAGAAAGAAGTTTATCACGATGAAAATTCATTTAAGCGACAGCTGTTCGATTACACGACGATCTAGCGCGTCGCTGTTCGGCCCGATTACGCAACGAACGCCTTATCAGTCTTACTTCACGGTGTCACGCGATTAACGGTAACGATCTAAATTGCGCCGGGTTCTGTTTATTGCCGGGTGCACGCTGTACGCCTGCACGACTCGCTGATCTCCGTAAGAAGCCGCCCCGTGATTGCGTCACACCGTGGAAATTAATTATCGGAAGATGTTGCCAGCACCGACGAGAAAAACCATCGAGAAAAGCTGTCCGCTACGGTGGAAAACGAGAATTCCCGTAACCGGAATTTTCCGAGTTATGCAACTCCTTGTAGCGGCTTGCAAAATTGGTTTCTGCGTTGCGAATTTATTTTGCGCTTTTTCGTTCGTTTCTGACAACAATTAAAATACCGATCCGTATAGCCACATAGTACACATTCAGGCCAAAGGACGAACACGATAAGACGAACGAAGGGCGTAAAAGGGCGCGGACGGTCAGACAAGAGCACTCTAGACTGAAACTCGGACTTCGTTTCGAGAATCGAACATCGAGGGATGGAACAATCTTCATCTCGAGGGTGGACGATGCTCTCGAGTGTATGCGGTCGGTCACGCACGTGCGTCAAGGTGGAAAGGCCCGAAGGGCCATAATAGTTGATTCGATAACGAGCTCCTTCGTCTCGCGTCCGAATTGGTTGGATTTGTTCCGGAATGGGACCCACCTCGAATGCCAACGAACAAAACAAATATGTATGTATGTATACATACATACATCAAGAGTGAATCGTGAAAGGGCGGAAAGGGTGGGGATTTGCGCGAAGAAAGAGAAGGATTCGATATCGCGCCGTTACGTAAAGGTACAGGAACGCGCTCGTTGAAAATAAATCCTTTTTATTCAACCACGCCTTCCCCACCCCTTTAGGGCTTTCGGCTGTGCCAGGGGGATCCGTGACACCCCTCGAGATTAGGTCCTTCGAGCGAGTTAAGCAAATTTTATTTAAAAGATTTTTCAATTGGAGTGAGATTGGATGGCCTGGGAAAATTGCTTGCGGTTACAGTCCTTGGAGAAAACAGTTGGTTTATAATTCTGTTACACTTGTGGCACGGTAAATCCACTGCAGATTAATTAAAAGAAATGAACATTTACGTTTCTCAAAGTGGACACTTTCGAGATCCGAAGGATTGAACGAAGCCTGGAACATTCTCGATCGATTAAGACAAGGCAGGACAATGTCGATCACGGTCGATGAATCGCGATTGATTCAAGGAGGATTTCCATCCGGTGTGGAACGTCCACGTTGTAAGAATAACCGGGTACAAAGCGAGACGGTCGGCGTCATCAACTAGCGGTCGTTTAATCGACCTTTTCGAGCTGTGATTTCCGGTCGAACGCAGCCACCGGCCGACAATCAGAGCCGGCAAACGTTAATTTAACGCCACGCTTTCGGAGAACTCCGTTTTTGCGAATCCCACACTTGGGTTAATTGCTGGGCGAGAGAGTGCGCGGGGGTTAATAGCGGTGTGACGGCGGTCGGGAGTTTCAGGATGAATGGAGTCGCCGTTCGAGAGTACAGGTGACCCGGTACGAGATCCGGGCACGTTGTTTGCGTTGCGATCGTTCACCCCTTTTCGATCATGCCACTCCGCTTGATCCACCCAGCCCCTTCAACCTTTTATCTCGACCTGGACTCGATGTATTAGGTCACGTATACATCGACCTTCGAGTTCAACCCTTAGCACGGCCACTGTGAGGCGCCATTAACAATCAGTATTATTAAACAACTTTTACAGTACTCCGATCAAAGTTGAAAATCGAGAAGCAGGATAGTTACCAGACCTGTCAGCCGAAAGAGTTCCGAAAGTCGGGTGACACAGCTTGGCTCGGCGTTGGGGCTCGGTCGCGTTCCGCGGGACACTTTAATGAAGTTGTTCTCGCGTGGGATCCCCCCGGCGACAGCGGGGGTGGCATCAGGTGGAATTGGGTGGGTGGTTAGGGTGAAGAGGGGGTAGGAAAGGGGTGGCATTGTATTCCAATTCCATCGGAAGTTTATGGGCCGGCACGAGCGTCTGGGGCTCGGGAGCATAGCGCGCGCACCTATAGAGCTACTTATAGAACGCCCGCGATGCCCGCTATGCGCCCATATAGCAGGCGCACGTACGCGCAACACGCGACCCCGCACCACGGTGCACCATGAAACGCGCGCCACCCACACATGCTTCGTGAGCACGACGGATGCTCAAGATGCTAGAGCCAGGGACAACGCCGCCGCGCCCTGCCACGCCGCGCCGGAGGGGTCGGTGCATCGCGAGCATACACGCGTGCGAACTTCTTTTACGGACCTGGTGCACGTTGCGCGCGGGTCAGTCCACGGGGATGTTTCGAGGAATGCGACCAAGTATGCATTGGAACGCGCCCCGTTTGGATAATTAAATTTTTTTAAACCCACCCTCCACCGGTGTCGTTCACGATATTTTCCATCTACGCAGAGATGAAAATGCTGTAGGATGCAACTGTAATGTTTTATACCGGTCGAACTCGATCTGTGACTTCTATCTTAGCTTAGCACCGTATAATATCTCGGCAAACATTCCAAAGTTTCCAAATTAAAGCGGCGGAGCAGAATCCAGGGGAACTCCGATCCGAGGGTTTGCTTCTTAGAGCCGTCGGCATTCCGTGGGATGGCGCTGGGTCCCATAAGAGAGGGAGAGGGAGGAAAAACGCGACGGTAGAATTTCCCGGGCGCGATTCGACGGACCTTTTGTCGGGGCGGCGAAGTCAATCGGTCTCATTCAACGGATCCCCCGGTTTTTGCCTGGAGGAGACAGGGGGCCAGAGGGTGGTCAGGGGTGGTAAAGGGAGCGAGAGAGAGAGAGTGACACGACCAAGGGTGGATCGAAGGGTGGAACGGTGTTGGAAGGTCGGACAGCTCTCTGGCAAGCCCGGCGTCAGCGTCGACGGATGTCGAATTCACCCCGGGTCCACCCACACCCCCGTCGATTTCTGTTCCCTTCCGCGCGCGCCTCCGGCCAATTCGAAATCACATTAAGTCCGTCTCAATGCGTCCAGTCAAAACTCCAATTTAAAAGTTCTCTCCTGACCGACCTCTCTCTCTCTCTCTCTCCTTCTTTTCCGTTCCTCTCTGTCTCTCTCTCTCAACCCCCTTTGCAACCCCCTCGCCCGATCGCTCGGAATTAGAAATACCGAAAATAGTTCTTCGTGGATCGACCACCGACTAATTCCGACCCGGGACTGTATGTAGAGGATAGGGTCTGGGTACAGTCCATCCTGAAAGCTGAAGCTATGTTCGAGCATGCTACCAAGATGTTTCTTTCTCCTTACGAGTCCTTGACACCGTTGAATTCTTGATGCAGAATCTATTGAATTCATTTAAACAATTTTTGCTGTAACTTGATGAATTCATTGACGGCTATAAAATGTTCGAAATCTTCATTTCAGACTTTTGCGACATACTGTACGCACCTAGATATAGCCACTTCTCTCCCTTTCTCTCACGTTCGCCGCCTTTTTGTCGAATTCCACGGAGCTCCGCACGCGCGGAAATTCTCTCTCTCTCTCTCTCTCTCTCGCGAAAAAAACTGCGTGACTTTCAGTTCTCCCGAGCACACGAGGATCCATCCTTGGTTGCTTGGGAACGTGATGGATAATAAATTGTTTTTCTGGACGGGGCTTTTGACGTGGAGGCGGGCACCGCCGCTCTTGCGAAGATAACGCGCGTCTTGGAGAATGACAAAGGGTTGCTTGGAATTCTGGAGAACGGTGAAGGTGGACCATGGACTCTCGAGACGCCCTTGAACCAAATTAAGCAAGAAGAAAGACCATTTTACGACACATTTTTTCCAATTTTTTTTAGTAAATAGGCCGCTTTTTTTTAGTTTTTGCGAAAAAGTAATTTACTCCGAAAGCACATGGTGCGTGGTCGCGGATTAAGGCCGAGAAAGTCGCGACGAGCGATCGTGGGAAGTTGAGCATTAATATTTTGCGTTATGACATCATCGCGGCCATTCTCGGCCGTGTTAATGCTTCTAGTTTACCGTAAGCTGGCTTTCATGAAACTTCTGGTCGCGAAGATTGAAGACAAAACACAGCCAGAAGAGCAAGGCGCATCCGTCATGCGACTCGAGGGAATTACGTCCGTGTGTTTTATGCGAGATGTATCAGTGACGCGACAAATTTAATTCAACGATAATATTTTACCTTTTGTTACATATTCTCGCGAGAAACGGCAAATATCCTCGCCGTTATGCGAGACACTGCGAACGCTGCGAATACACAGAATTGCATGGCTGAAACGTGCACGTTATTTGCGACTCTCTCATCGAAGCGGTATTAAATTTTTGTATAGATATATTCAATCCGGAAATTCTCGGCGAATTAACGTCAATTTGATTTTATCGAGAAAACTATTTCCTTTGAAGAGTATCGCGTACATTTTCCAAAGCGGAACGAGCGGGAATGAGGAAATGCTTATTACGCTATGTTGTACAGTTTATCGAGGTTCACAAAAGTGTGAAATGAACGGAGATTCGCGCGCGGATATTTAAAACAAATTGTTTGCGCTTCGGACCCACGTTTCCATGAAATTGCAATTTTCTTCCTGCGCATACATTGGTATTTCATTATGCTGCTCGCAATTTCCCTTAATTTGTCCCTTGACATCCAATGGACGCAACTGTAAAAAGTCAGCGAAATGGGAAAATCAATAATTAAATTTACAAATTTGTATTTCGAAATACGAATTTTTACATCCCAACTTAAACTGAGACGCTAAAGAATTATTTCCAACAACAGTTCACGGTTAACAGGGTAGTTTCTTAACCAGGATGTTCCTACACAGTGTGAACGCTTTTCTATAACGAATGCAAAGTAGATCGACGCGCGGTTGGTTTAAAGTATGAACAAAGTTGACGCAAAAGAGAGCGCGAACGTAAATCCAGGGAATACGAATGCGAGTTAATTTTGTAGGCCAGCAACTTGGAAAATTGGGTTACTATTCACGGCGGGACACCAACGGGCAGAGTCAAAGTCTGAGTGAAATAAGTTTATTGCGTTGTGGGTCGGTTGCTCTCAAGGGTGCGCGTCAAAACGCGGCGCTGTCTTCGAGCCGTGTAGTCTCGAGAGCCCTATAAATTAAGCGAGTCCATAACGAACGTAGAAATAGTTGAACATTTCTGCTACACGACCCGCACAATGCCCCCTCGACGTTTATTCATTAACAACCTCCAATTTCCAACTATTTTTACAACTCGTTTCAATTCAGTTTTTCCAATCGATTCGTTTGTCCTCGAATTTCTACAAACTCAATTAACACTACATTTATCTCAATTAAATGGTTGGCTTTTTCATTTGACAATTATCCAAATTACTGGAAAATAACGAAATTCTATCTATTATAATGTTGGAAAAATTCTGGACGATTTAAATAAATTCTGCGATCTTCATAAAACAACAATTATCGGTGGACTGAAGATATATTTATACGAAATAAAAATTTGAAAAAAAAATCAAAACGGGTCAAAATGCAAAGGAAAAATTAATTTCTGAAGAGAGATTAGTGCTATATTCGACCAGTATACAAAGTGTTGAAAGATCTAACGCATAATCAACTAACAGAAAGTCGTCGATCCCTAGCAGCGTTCCGGATTCATGCAAATTAATAAAAAATCCGCGATAGACGAGATGCGCAATTCGTACGCGAGCAGTCCGCAGGAAAGTAAGAACAACCAAGATGCACCGGGTCAGGGCGATCCTGATGCCGCGATCGACCCACATTGATCACCCGCAGTATCCTTGAGCAAAACGGTGACGAGCTACGACGAGCACACGCTTCGAGTCGGACGCAATACCGATCGATCTTCTTCGACGCAGATTCTTAATCGCGATAGCCTTTACGAGCCGACCCGAATGGAGATACGAACGGAACGTGCGCACGCAGGATCGTGTATAGAGTCGTCATATTTTCAGCATGCGCTTCGTAGTTCGAGCAAAGTCTGAAATGCGAACAAGAGAATTCTCATTTTTACGACGGCCGATTTAATAAATTCGGTTGCAAGTTCGAGACGTGGTCACGAGATTTCCAGTATGTCGAAGGATCGGCTAGAGTGTTTTTTATAGCATTCGTTTAAATTCAAGAACGAAGGATCGCCGGAGCCTGTGCCAAGATTGCCGATGTTCATGGAATGCGAAAACCTCACCGCAGGAACGTCGAAGGACGATGCGTGTGGACAAAGAGTACGGAGAATCACTGGGAAAACTACAGTCGAAGTGGCGAAGGACGATACACAAGGACGGTGCATTGGACTTCTTCCAGGTTCTATTTGGCTGCAATGTTTCCGAATCGCCTTCGCCGCGATAGATCAGTCGCACTTAACTTACGAACGCTTGTATTTGCCATTTGAAGCAGCGAGCTCTTAAATCAGCTTCGATATACAGAGTGTTCCAAAATTCCTACAGCTCCCGGAAATGGGAGGTTCCGGGGGTGATTTGGAGCAACATTTTTCTTTGCAAAAATGTCCGCCGAGGCTTCGTTTAGAAGTTATTAACGAAAAACACTGACCAATCAGAGCGCGACCTACACGCGTGTTGGCAAAGATGGTTCGGCGCGCCAGGCGGATCCCCTCGCTGGAGCGTTAGCGGTCCGCCGCGAAGAAGTGAACAAATGAAGGAGTAGAAATTTTGAATTATGTATTGTAAAAACTCACTTAATTAGCCCTAAATCCACTTGCTGCTTGGAAATGTGGATCACTGGCCCACTCAGTGACGAACTACACAGCTGGCCTTACGTATAAGACAGTGCCGAACGGTAAGGGAGGTACGGTCAGAAGTCACCGAACCGCACAGCTGGTGGTGAATAGTAGGTATACGACAATCTAAGGCCCAAGGGATGTGCGGTGAAGTCAAAGATCCGGACCTTCACTTTCACTGTTCAAACGATAAATAAATCGTATGATTCTTTCAGATGCCAAGAAATTTTTCCACACTCGCGATCACTGTTCACACTTGTCACCACATAGCTATGCACTAATAACAATTCCAATATCACAAACTGCTTGCTGAACTTACTGCAAACTTACTGAAATCAGTAAACTGCTGTTTTCATGCATTTGTTGTAAAAATGAGTAGGTGCAGTTTAAAACAGTAGAGTTATTTTCAACTTGTTCACATGATTAAAGTAAAAATTAAATATCTGTTTGAATCCTGTCCTTTGCAACAGCAGCAGCCAGCTTTTATTCTGCATAAAATCCCGCACTCTAGTTGTTATCACTATTAAAAACACACATATTAGTAACCGTGAATTTTATACTGATAAGTCCTTGGAGACGTTTTCTCTACCACGGCTCGAACGACATTTTTTTCCTGGAAAGTCTAGGGAGGTCGTTATGCGTGTCGAATATGCACGCTTACGCAAACGACGGGGTGGATGAACGAAAAACAGGATACGAGAAGGACCGCTGTAAGACTAGAATTTATGGCAATCACATGTTTCGGTATTCCTGCAGATTGGTATGCAGAGTCAATGGGTAACTTTTCGAAAACGTTGTCCGTCCTTTTACCCACGAAGAGGTAGAAATGCCAGGTCCGCGAGCCGCAAGGGTGCCTATTGTCCTACACCTCTCTTAAGTAACTTTTTAAAAGAAGGACGGACAACGTTTTTTTTAATTTAATGCTTTTGTAAGCTTAATCACGAAGCGCATCGAATATTGCAAGCGCATGGAAAATTTAAATGAAGCACGCATATGTAATACATTATTTTCGTATTTATACATTTTAAACACAGAACCCTCTGATAATTTCGCGCTACGGAATAGAACAACGCGCGTGCTGCTCGCAAATTAGGGAAACACATTCTCGCCGGGTAATAGAAAAGTTTTTCCCGTATCCCCGGTGCAATTTCGAGCCGGGTTGCAGCAGCGAGCCCATTCCCTGTTTCGCGACAGCAACTCATCATTCCCCGCGATCTTGCTGCAATTAATAAAAAATCAGCGAGCCGGGAGGTTGGCTCGGTTCCACGGGCAGATTTTCCTCGGCCCGGGGCCCGGGACCGGTGCATTATTGCGCAACGTCGGTGCACGTGCGCTCGTAAAAATCCCTCGTTACGTTACACAGCGTGTGTGCAGCGTACACGTAACTGCTACGATAACGGCGTTGCGTTACGAGCAGGGAAGCTTCTGCACACGTCGGCGTTGTCTTGAATTTTTTCACCGACCGATATTACATCCGGAGGGTATCGCGGACTGCAATTCGATGCGTTTAAGGCTGCAGTTCTGCTGAAAATTATACTTGAATGACATTATCACGTAAAGGACAGTGGAGATGAGCGTGCCCGAGAGTTTTTTTTTCGATTTCCGTTTACCCTCGCTAACGGTCCCACTCGTTGCCCTGATTCGGATTTATCGGGATCCGTGGAACGTCTGCTGGAACCCGTAAATTTGCCAGATAAAACGCGTCTCCAGTAAAAATTGCGCTCCTCCTTCGACCGCACTATTTCACCCTCCGCCGCGCGATCGACGCTCGTCCTTGCTTCTGCAACGCAGAATCGATGGATTTATCATTCTGCTATTACACCGATCGCTGCGGAAACCGGGCTGCAACTTATCTGGCGGCGTATCCATTTGGTTTTTCGAATTTGTCGCTTGTGGTTCGTCACTGACCGAAAACGTACCTGCTGGTATTCTACAGAATTCGGAGCTTTTACTCTGTACAAAATTTTACACCTATGAAAAACATTCGAGAGACCCGAAGCTCCGTCAGACAAAATATTTCACCGTCACCGAAAGCTCGTCGTTGCCGTAAACACACACGAGATCCTTTCGGAAAGCACAGAGGCCACCGAGTAGGCTAGAGCGGATATCAATAGTATTATAAAAATTGCAAGGTAAAGAGAAGGTAAATTGAGGTGGAATTGTTCGTGCGCTCCCGGCGTTCTCTTATCTGCTCGCAACAGAGGGACGAGAGTAGGCGAGTTCAAAGGCTCTCGATCCAGAGGGTGCAGAGGGTGAGGACGGTGGTGAAGAAAAGAATGTTCTCCGATCGCCATTTTTCCATCTTTCCCTTCGTGTACGCAAAGCGTCCGATACGAGACGAGTAACAGTAACGGTATTACGCGCGGAGATAGGTCACGTCGAGAGTTCCGAAGCGGATTCGTGAGAGCTGTAGGTGGACTTTACGGGGGCTTGGGGAGGAGAGGGTGAAACGCCAAGCTATGGATGGTTGTATTCTCTCTCTCTCTCTCTCTCTCTCTCTCTCTCTTTCGGCCCCCGTCGGGAAATGTTCACCGCAAGTGGGATGAGAAAGAGAGTCTTATCGGAGTTTGTTCTTCCCGATTTTCACCTCTCGCCGCCGACTGCGAAACCCTGCGAATTACGACGCGATTTTCCGCTCCTCCCCCTTTCGATTTATTTTTTATCTACCTCCTCCGGCCACTATCTCGAGCGAACCGCTTGAAAAATTGTACAGACATCGAATTATCGTTCCGAGTCTGTATTTTCGAGAGGACGTGCTTCACTGTCCTTCAGACATTCTTGAACAGTCGGGGGTTTTAGGAAATTTTCGGATTTTTTTCACAGTTGTAAATTGAAAAAAATGTACATAAATTAAATCTGTCTCTGGAAGTGAAATCGGGTTAAATAAACCAGCAAAGAAATTATGCGCATACCATCGAAAAACCGTGACGATTGGCAAAATTGATTAGAACATGTGAAAATGTCGGTATCGGTAAAAACCAAAAGATTTCCGGATCTGCGATAACTGATATTTGGCGGGCGGGGTTTAAGCGGTTTAGAGTTATTCACGCGGATAAATAACGTGCGTCATCGGGATCATTAAAATTAATATTTAAATGGCCGCCGCTGTGGAAAGCCGCGATCGGTTGTGGTGCGCGGCCGAAGGAAACGAGCGCGTCGGAGGAAGTTTTTCATCGGTGTTTGCTCGGCCGCGCGGGTAAATTATCATCCGCTATTAATAATGGCTCGCGTGCCGTTATCGCCGAGTGATTTGGCCAGCCGGTCCGCGAATTAATCTTTTATCGGACACGCCGTTTTAATTGGCCCAGATTTGTGTGTCAGATTAATCGCGTGATTGCTATCGCCGCGCGCCATGGGGGGCGGGGATGGGGGGATGCAGGGGCGTTACGCCGGAAATTCGCCCCATCAAATGAAGATAAATGGGTCCCCTGGCTACAGGAAGGTATACGGATTAATTGAAACGCGTAACGAGATTCTTTGTCCCGTTGCGGTTGTTTCTTTCGCGAAAGCTGCGGGGTTTTGCGATCGAGCGGAGGTGGACCAAAAGCTTTTGTCCGATTGCGACGCACGATGTTTACAAGCTTTAACGACGCAACACGGGACAAAAGGGACGAAAATCTCGGTGGTAAATTGTTTCCGGCGACGGCCCGATGGCCCCGCTCGTTTTTGGGTCAAACCCCCACTCGTCCGCGGTTCCAGATCCCGTCGAAATTTCAATTTTCCCATCTGCCGACCCGCCCTTTTGCCTGCGAACCGCTTTCGAAAAGCGGTCTTTTCGAAACCCGACCTCCCTTTAACGATAATTATTAATTTTCAGTCATCGTTGGCTCGGAATTCGTTTTCTCATTTCTCTCCGCGAATTCATGAAATTCGTAAAATACATGTCACATAAAAAAAAGTTCAATAGAAATAGCTAAACATTCTCAACAAAGTTCGAAGCTTTCGAGCTTTACCGAAGATACGAAAAATGTCTGAACTATAGTGCGGTGCTAGTTTGGTGGTCCATTACGGTCCTCCACATTTCTGGGGAATCGCACGCACTCGAGAGCATTTTTCGCAGTCCGATTCGCGAAACTTTTTCAAGCTGGATGGTTAATCGGCCGATCGAGCCTCGCGTCGCCTGATTGGTCATTCAGATTCCGTGCGGCGCGCGTTTTTAACGAACTCATTCAGCCGAGGCGTCCGCATTACAGGTCCTCGTTTCTCGCCCCCTCGACTTTCCCAGAACTCCTTTCGACCCGGTCCGGTCCAGTTCGGGCCTGAGTTACGTTCTCGATATGCCGCAATCAGCAGTCATTATCTGTCCCGAGATTCTCTGATTTCCGGCCCTTCACCGATAACGATGGATGTTTTCGCGCGACGTCGAATACTATGTCCACGGGTTAATCCTACGTTTTCCGAACGAAACACCACGGTGCCGTAATTTTTGGTACACGTAGAAGGGGAACCTGTTTTTCCGTGGGTGAAATTCGATTATCGCTGGGTAAAATCGCCAGAATGCTACGTGTCGGTGCATCAGCGTTGATGGTCCCTTCGATCGGCTCGTAAAAACGACGGCCCGACACCGGAGGGTCAAGCGAAAAATCGTGAAGAGGTGTTGATGTAGCAAGACGCGCACGGGAAAAACGGGGGTAGTAACGTCGTTTACGAAGTTGTGTCGGTTGATCGGCAACGTTAGAACGACAAAAACCGCACGGCAGTTGCCTTGGAATTTCCTCCCCCCACCCCGGTTCACTCTTTTTCATCTCCATTCTCCGTTTCCGAGAGATAAAAGAGGCTCGAAAAAAGAAGAACGGAGGTGAGGAGTGGGGGAGGAAGAGTTTCGATTGGTACAACGAGTCGTCTGTACTACCCCTTCCCTTCTAGCGCGAAGAATAAACGAATAAATCGGCGTTTCTTTATGCAAAGTTGCGTTTAATTCGGGGCGAAATAGAAAGGCATTAATTTCGCATGCAAATAGCGGGGGACCTGGCGTCTGTACCAGGGGGTCCGGGAGGTTGGAGGACGTTGCCAAGGGTGGATCACAGAGAAATGTTAGTGAAAAAGAGAAGGAGAAATAGGTAGGGGCTTGGGAAGAATGGCAGAGATCCGTAGGATGATAGAATTGCAAGAGTGGGGGGTGAAAAGAGGAGTTGAAGAACACAGAAATTAAACGAAGAAGCGGACAACGAAGGGAAATGGAAGAAAGGTGCAAAAATTGCAAGAACGGATCTCAGCTCGAACAGAGATGAATCCAGAAGAACCGCGCACCGATATAGGTGGTGTAAAAAAGAAAGGTTCAAGAAAATAACCAAGAAAAATAGAATAAAGGTGTAAAGATGCAAGAAGGAGGTTAGGTCTGGAAAAGAGAAGATCGAGAAGGATGCGTTGATAAGGGGTGGGAATGGGGCAGTGTTAAGAAACATGGAGACAGAAGCTTCCCAAGGGGTAGGAGAGCAGAGTCGAGCTTCCAGTCGGGACTGTAGAGGAGGCGGCTTTCACGGTATAATCAAGATGTTTGTTGACGTCGACGGCAAAAGGGTGGTCGGTCGGGGGAGGGTTGAAATGAACGTAAGAACCGGCGCGCAGGGGAGGAGAACGATGGGAGGGATGAGAAGCTAGGCCCAGGATACCGGAGAAAATAAGTGTCGCGGAATAGAGGATGGGGTGAAACGCGAACGGCGGGGCGGAAACGAAACCGGTTCGAACGAAACGGGAATATTTTATGGGAACGTACAAACAGGATAATTGTGCGTCTGGAGCTATTGTTCTTCCTAGGTGAACTATTGCGTCATTCTCCTAACAATTTTTCTAGCAATCTTCCTCGATGCGTTATCATCTTTGCGTCGGATGGTACATACCGCGATGCGCCACTTTTTTGGAAATACTATTACGAATTAATTATTCTACAGCGATTGCTAACGGGAACAATTTCTGTCTGTTTCAGGTAAAGGCCCCAGAGTAGAACCAGAAACTCGAGGTGTAGAATCGTGAGTAAACGTCACAGAGAATTCTAGTTCCTCCCCGTAGTCGTCAAGATGGCAGCACCTGCCGCAACTACCCTAAACCTCCCCCTCTCTTTCGCAGACTTTGGAAACGTTCTTGTTAACGAAACACAGTAACGCTATCCGAAGAGCTCGAGATTCCAGACCGATGCTTTAATCTCTCGTACTCCCGGGCAACTTTTGTAGCATTCTTCGCGCGGAAAACTTTCATACAGACTTTTCCAAGCTGCTCGGCTACACAGCTGGAACAGCAGCGGCGGCGGCAATAGCAGCAGTAGCAGCGTTTCCATTCGGAATTTTCCGAGATTCAGGCGAACAAAGTCCACCGCAACAATGTTGTCGTGTGGCGCGGTTCTCGAAGGAGAGAGTGCGTTGACCACGGTTAATTAAAACGCGATCTCTCGTTCGAATTCTGACCGCGTCCCGAGCGAGTTGCAAACTTTCCAGCCGGCACACGGATACCTCGCAAATCCCCGAGCTATGGAAGAGCCAGAGGGAAAGAGAGAGAGAGAGAGAGAGAGAGAGAGAGAGAGAGAGAGAGAGAGAGACTCTGGATCAGGAAAGTATTGGCACGGTGCTCATTTGTATAGCAACTGCACAGTACCGCGGGGGCGACGCGTTATTCAAGAAGCAACAGAAATTCTGTTTCCGGAGTGACAGAATTTTATTTAGTTTCATTATAATCTAGATGGATGGTAGTGTTCACATAATGTATAACAATGTTTCTATTATCCAGTGCCTGGAAAATAGGGGCAACGTTAGGGTTACAAAAGGCGGAACGCTCGAGTTTCGGCAGTATAGAAGGAAACGGTCGACTAAAAGCGAAAAGTCGGCGACCGGGGGGGGGGGGGGGGTAACAGATTTTTATGGGACTAGTAACGACACAGTACGACGTCTTAACGCCACGGTACATCGGCCCGCGGGGATAACCTCTGGGGATGACCCGACGACGACGAAAACGTCCAATCCAGCCGTTCGGTTGTAAACAAACAAATAGCTGGGGTCTCGTTTACGGCCGCGTTATAAACAGTTCGATACCCGGCCGCGAGTACGGTAAAAGTAAAACGCGTGTCGGCCAAGGGCCGCTCGAAAAAAACGACCTTCGAGCCAGGAATAACAGCCAGGTTTCTTTCGCCTTCCTGTTTGCGAAATTAATCGAAGTGCACGATCACAAATCACACGTAGTATATTCTGTGGTCCGCCTGATCCAGAGATAATAAAATTGAGTTTTTTGCTCTAGCATAAAGAGTATGCGAGCAATGGGAATCGCACAAGTGTGTCTGTGTGTCTGACCATGGCGCACCGTTTCTACTTACGCATTTCAACGCATTTCACGAATTTTAATGTTTGATTTTTTCGAGAACAAAGCGCCGTATGAAAAAATTTCGTTATTTTTTAAAAACTGTTAACTGTTTAGATACTATTTACAGGGAAGACCGTGGATGGCGGTTTTAACAAGAACAACGCATCGCTAAAATTTGCGAAGAACCATGCCACCGACCTTGAACTCGATGGATAGAGGTCTCTCTCTCTCTCTCTCTCTCTTTCTCCCTCTCTCTCGCCTTCCTGTTTCAGGGGCGAAATTAATCGAAGCCGCGGGACTCGATCGTAAATCATACGCGTTTTACTCGGCCGTTGGTTCACCGGGCACGGTCTAACACCTGGCACGTAAAGAGCTTCCCAGCTGGCGGGGCCGTAAACCGTCTTCCGGAACAGAAACCGCTACCACCGGGATAGCTACTATCTCCTCGGCGCTTACTGAAAATACCGTAAACCACTCCTCTGTTCCGGCGAGGCATCTTTAAGACCCGACCTCCTCTCCTCTCTTCTCTTCCCACCTCTCTATCACTATCCCTCTATCCGGGCCGGATTGCGAAAGTATTGGCACACTCGGTTCTTTATGATAATGCATGCCACCGAGCCGGAATAGTGATACAATTTTGCGTTTTAGTGATTTATCGCTCGCGGAAATGCGGCGCGGGTTCAGAAGCGTTAAAGTTCCGTCGTTAACCTTTTACGGAGCCGCGCGAGATGTTAATGCTGCGATTAGGCTGCGGATTGTTATGCATTTGTGCCATGTGCACAGTCGCTAAACACATACACCAGGAACTGTTGACGTTGACGGATACTAATGGCTGCCGGATTTTACGGCGGTGGCAAGTGAAACACAAAATATGCAAAATTTTGTTATATCTATTCGAGCCAATCAAAACGATTGAATACCTGTTGAAAATCGAAATAGGCTATTGATTCAGACGAAAAGCAGAAATTAAACGAGATCTTAATCTCACGAGATCTGACAGGGGGGGGGGGCGAGAGTATCCGAAAGGAGCCTCTCGGCATCGGAAAATCATAATCCCACGGAGGATGACTGCTGCCGTTACCGCTAGGAATTCCTCGCGGGATGACCTCTTCCAAATTTCACAGCTCATTATGCACCATAGGAATGCAGCAATATCTTCTTGGACCGTGGAGTCTCCCCTATCGCCCGGACCCAGTATTCCTCCCTCTTATTTTCCCGCGGCAGAAACGCCGCGGGATGTCCTTAAAAGAATTTGATATCGAATTCTTCCCTCCGGGGCCGGAAGGCGGAGGAACAGGGCGAAGGATACCGAGGGCACTCGGCAGGAAGGAAGATAGAAAAATTGGGAAGAGAAAGAGAAACGACCGAGGAGTCGGACGGAAGGAGGTCTGGGAAGGGAGAGTGCATTATCTGGAAGTTGAACGGAATCCAGCCACCAGCCGTAAGGGGGGGGCTGGTGTTCCAGCCCCCGGCTTACTATCGGTACCGCGGAATTACGCCGGCGGATAATAACGTTTTATGTCGATTTTAATACGCGACTTCATTTCCCCTCGACCTACGAATCACCTTCGACGAGTTACGGGATTCCGAATCGCCGATTCCTCGATATCGGCGCGGTGGACCGGCTGTTCCTGGAAATCCTCTTTCTCTCTACTTTTCTCTCTCTCTCTCTCTCTATTGTAATTCTTCTGGTTGAATCTCTCTGTCTCTGTTCTATCGTTGATCGTGTGCCTGAACGACACGATTCCTACGGGTTCGATCGTCGACATGCTAGACAATGTCCGCGGCGGGATTTAGGAAACACCGACAACGACGACTGTTCGTTCGCAAGTGGGAATTCCAGGGATAATACGCTGGCTCGTATTGGACGCCAGCCCTCGGTACACGATGGACAGTTTATTTGGGTATTAGCCGCGATAAGCTACGGCGCTGCAGTTACTTAACTTGTAGTCGCTTGTACGAGACCGTCCGCGTCCGTCCCTGTGTGTGCATGTAGATCATAGAGCGTTATCTCCGCCCGGCTGTTTGCGATTCGATCTTCCGATTTAATTGCCCGCCCACCGCTGTTGCGGATTTTGTTCGACTCGATGTCCCGTCGCGGACGACGATACTAACGTTCCAATGGCAATTGCGTCAACGTTTTATCAATATTTGATGCTGACGCAAGGGACCGAATGGGGATTTCTATATTTTCTTAACACTATATCGGCGGGAATATTATTAATACCTTTTATGCAGGACGTACGTTAAGTGTTGGTACCCTTCGTCCTAAGAAAACAATTCAGCTATGCATATGCGTTTTCTGGTGCAATACATAGGTTTTAACCCTTATCACTCGAGCGGCGACTCAGAGTGGCCGCTAAAAATTGCTGAACCATTATTCAAAATCTTGTTTACACTATTGAATGAGTTTGTGTCTAATCAATTACTAAACATTTAAGTATTTCTTGAGGTATTATATCAATTTCATATCCATGAAATGAAGAATAATCATACAGAATGGAATTATTTTAGGCGGAAAGGAATGTTTAATTTTCAAGTTAAAATAGGTCCGAGCACAAACGAGTTAAAAGAGGAAGGAACCCAGATATTTTATTTCTTAATCCTACTATTAGTTGTAAAGATGTTACTTGCTTTCGAAAAAATGCACTTTTTCATACTTCACTAATTTTCGTCCGCTAGACGTGCGAGTTAAGCTCACGGTGTAACCCGCCGATAGTGTGCTAAGAGACACAGGTCCTCTGCGGTTTCGAATTTGCTCGACCGATTCGCAAAATCCGTGTGCTCACCACTCTCCCGAGCGACGGAAAATCTCCGGTCGTGCAGGGATGTAAAAATCGGATCGAGGGACAGGGTCTACGGTGGCGGATCTGTCGGGGACAGCTCGTTTGTCCCATAAACGGCGTAACGATAACAAATCACGGTTTCGGGGTGGGTCGTTCGGTTGCTCGTTCGCCATCAAACTTGACCGCAGCCCGGTGTCTAACGCGGCAATAGACTCGCGGAATCGCGGCCCGGTCGTAAAGCGCGCGACGTGCGGCTCGCAAACGTCGGTGACGGGGTTGCACGGGGGTGTAACCGAGGTTGGAAATGGGAGGGGGTTGAGAGGGTTGGAACGGGGTGGGAACGCGGTCGTCGACGAGCTCGAACACCGTCACCCAATACCGGCTGACATTTACGCGCATTTATTCAATTTAATTAACCGGCGCCCGTTAAACAGCTCGACGACACGCGGCACGAACCGTGTCTCTCTATCTCTCTTGCTCTCTATTTCTGAGGCAACGTGCTAGATTAGTCGTGATTTCAAGTTTCCTCTTTATGGCGGAACTTCAACGGACACCGTAGCCGCGAAGTGACGTAGATTTTACCTCGTTACGCAAGACGAGAGTTTCAGCGTGTCTCGCGTGAGCGATTATGTGCAACACCGCCGCGACAAGATTTATTAGTTTCATATTTTATTCGGTTTTTTTTTTGTTTTAGTTCTGGGTTCTCTCTGTTTGTTTCGTGGTGGTTTTCGCGGCAGCGTTGGGGGGTTTGGTTAACGACAGGGCTGGCAGGACATGTAATTACGTAATTGGACGATCAATCACCGGGAGCTTCTAATTCCCCAGAAATGTACACTTTAGTCCATAAGTGTTGCGACGCGTTTATTGGTTTTGTAAATTGAACTTTTTAATGCTTCAACCATCGAGTCTTACAGGTAACCAATACCGTGTCGGTTTTTAAAAATTACGGTATTTATTCAGAGCTCGTACGATTCTTATTATAATATGTAAACGATGAACTTTACTAACAAATTTCTCGGTGAAATGTCTAACTGTTTTCATAATTGTAAAAGAAAAATTCATGTAACTATTCCTCATGCTCGTCCTATCATGACGGCTGCCAATAGAATGGACGATCGAAAACAACAACCATAACTCTTCCCATCGATTCGAAGAACGCGCGCCAAAGTGGCCCGGTCAATTACAGAGATACGGCCGAATTACCGCTTACAATTACGAGGCCGGTGGACACCGGTTCGCATAAACTCGGTTACGTAGTGCGCGTAGGTGGGCGCGCGATAACGATGCATCGCATCGCGTGTGTAGATAATGAAGTTTCGTAATTAAGTAAGTAGATTAAACGGTGGATTTGGTAATGCGTGTGCTCTCTCTCTCTCTATCTCTCTCTCTCTCGGACACGCGACCACCGAGACTGATATTACTAATATCGTACGTCATTAATTGCTCATCAAAATCGCGTGTTTACGTACAAATTACACCGGGCATACCCGCACACAGACACGCATACATTCGACTCTCATTTGTATCGAGAGAGTCGTTTGAGCGTACGGTTTTTAATCGAGTCTCGTATCGATCGGACACATGCACATTTTAACGACGACGCGCGCGCGTCGATTAATCCGAGAATTTCCGCGGATAATTAACGTTTCACCGTTCGGTAGGGGAGGGGAGAGGGTTCTGTATTGTTCGCGCACTTAACTCCGCGGGGCGTCATTGTCGGCCCGCAAGCGACGATAATTAACCGGTCGCGTTCCCGCTCGCATCGCCGGACGCGTTTCAATTCCTCCGCCGGTTAATGGAATTATCCGGTAATGAATTTAACTTCCTGTCGACCGACTTACGACCCCGACGTCTTTCCACGTCCGCTACGCACACACGGTGCCACCTGGTCGCTGCAACTCGATGCATCTCGGGCTCGTACGTAACCGTGACCGATAATGTTCCTTTGACGCTTGATTCACAACATCGAACGCGATGAAATACAATTTTTTTTTAAATGTCCGAAATAACCGAACTCTAACGAAGAAATAGAGCAGCGCCATCTACCGATAGCACAAAATTCATACCGTCTGCAATAAATTTCAGCACACCGTAAACTTCTGGTCTTCAGATTGCATTTCACCGGTCCGGCATTTCATTAAGAGCAGCTGGGAAAGCGGAGATTCGGCTCATCCGTCGGATTCGTGGGGAGGTGGGGGGGGGGGCAGAGTCAATCGAGCCGCTTTATTCTCCTAGTTTCTTCGGGTTTCTTCGACGCAACGTCGTGTCGTCGTGTGTATCCTGCTTTACGAGCGATCACGATCTTCGGTCGCGTTACCGCGTGATACCCGCGACGTTGCGGTTACGGACATCGCGCAAACACACAACAGGAGAGAAAGAACGAGAGAGAGAGAGATAGAGTGAGAGGGTCCGAGCAGCGCGGGCAAGACGTGTCTATAAAAAAGTTTATGGGCCAAAGAGATCCCTGTTCACGAGTTGCGGTGAACGCGTATACATATGTAGCGGCGCTACGTATACGGCGACGTCCAACCGGGCCTCGCACGGTCCGAACGGGAATGAAAGTAACAAGATCTCGCCGGATACCACGGAATGCCGGTCATTAATGACCACTTCGAACCCCCGAATGGACCGTTCACAGGCATAAATCATTGATAAACGATTCTGACCTAGTCGTTCGGATCCAATCTGACCGTCGTTGAACTGCCCTTTTTTCTGCCACAATACTTTATCCCCCCGGCCGGGGAAAAATTCCGCATTGTTCCATCTTGGAACGTTTCATTTTGTGCGATCCATTTCGCGTTGTACTTCGTTCATATATGATCCCGTGGAAATTCTTTTTAATGTTTAAATTAATTTATTACGATGAACAGTTAACGGTATTGCAGGTTTATGACACGTCGTCCCTCTCTCAGAGCTCGAGTCGATCTGTCTCTTTTCTTCTTATCAAAAATCAACTGGTTGTCTGGAAACCACAATATCGATCTTGTCATATATCTTCAAAATACCGCAGGGGTGGTCAACTTCATTAATGTCGCGACTTCGGATCCTCGTAACAATATTTTAGAAGTTTTTTGTCTCTCAAAAAAATTTGTTCCGACTCCATGCATTTTCACAAATTTTTAGACTTTATCGGTCCTCGTTTAAATCCCAGAAAACCAGCTGCATCGACCGAAACTCGCTCCTCAACAAACATTTAAAAGTACCATTTGCGATGCTGGCTCCGAACGGACTGAGATCGCGTACAACGGTACAAATAACGCGACCACAGGTGTGCCTAAGATCTGGCAAGCATCTGGAGCCCCGCACGTTCTCGCAACTAATCAATAGAGGATCCCCTAACGCGCCCGGCTCGCTCGAAGAAAAAGGCGTCTTTCGTGTAGCCATAATCTCCGTCCAGCCTGGCCGTCTAACGACGCACTTTCGCCGGTCGAAGGAGCGAACACCTGTCCCCCGGTCTCAGCCTTCGAAAACGTTTATCCCTCGCAGACAATCGAATCGGTTGTTTCAATCGCGGTCACCGGGGTCTGGTCCACAAATTTCGTTAGACTCTTGCGAAAGGACAAGGAGGAATAAGGGTAATTTCTTCGGGACTGCCTCTCGCGCAGTTTGCGTGTTTCTCGTGTGAACACCTGCGCCCCTTCGTGGACCGGTCCCGGACGTATGCAAACCGATGGCGATCCTCTCTTTTCGCCCGGCTTCGAGTTATTATTATTCGCGTTCCTGGAAACATCCTCCGTCCTTCGAACCGTCTCCGGAAAGTCGCAAATTTTTCTCGATGATGCTTCTTATCGGAATTGATGCTCGATTCGTATGAAAACGATCGATTTTGCCGGAGAGTTTACGGCGTTTGAGCAACCTTGATTCACGAGACGACCCGTAAACGCGCAGTTAATTTCATTAGTCCGACGTCCGCTCGCGCATCCGGACAGAATCGATCTCTCGATAAAGGTGATCGTATGAGATCCTCGTCGGCTCGCGAATTTTACGGCGGATCGTGAAAACGAGTTTAGAGAGGCAGCTCGGAGAGCGTCGGGATCAACTTTGTCCCTGATTTTCGTTTATGGGACTGTTTTAAACCAGGGATGACTGTGGGAACGTGGGGAATACCATGGAAATTTATGAGAGATCGGGTAGGACCGGTTCCGCGCAGAAAGTGGGGGTGACGGCTCCTCTACGGATCCAAGAGCTCCGAAATGTCGGTTTCTTTTAATTACGTAGGTATAAAACGGGGCTCGTTAACAAATTTTTAAGAAACAATATCGCCTGGAGAAATTGTACATATCCAAGAACGATCTTGGACAAAATCTTGGGGGATCCTCGAAGCCGCGGGAATTTTAATCGCGTCGGAATTCGGCAACGTAGTGTCGCCGAGCGAATTTCTCGTCGCTGAAGGGTAAAACAGCGAAACAAACAGGGCCTCTCGCACGCGTGTCGCTTCCAGTCTCCCCTTTCACTTGTTGCGCTCGTCGCGCGAGTACGAGGAAGTCGTTCGAGTCGGACGTTCTCGGAACGTGAATTAATTGCCGGCGTCGAATTGTATCGCGGAGCTCTCGGTTCCCGGGATCCCGGTCTAGGTCCGCGAACCGGTACTTTAATTTCCCGGTGCTCTCTGCGGTCGTCATCTTATTAGCGATTCTACAGAACGGATCCGTTGCGTTGCGTTACGTTCCGTTGCGTCGAAGAATTTCCATTTAACACATTCAGTAACACAGCTACAAACGAGAGAGAGAGAAAAAGAGACTGTGCGATGTTTTTTTATCGTTTTTTCCACAGGAAAGAGTCGTTTTTACAACCGCGGTCAAGCTGGTCCAGCCAGTCCGCCGCTTAGTGTCCAAGAGAACCAGCGTGCTCGGTCGACGTGGAAATTTCCGGGTTCAGGGAAAGAAATGATCACCGTACCTGTCCGATATCGCGTTTCAGAAAAGTTTCTATGGGGGAATCGATGGCTGCTTCGAGGTAGCTTCACGGAAATGATGTTAGGATTTTTCATTGGACGGGTTAATTGCGCTGGAGGAATATACGATGAGATGGGTCGAGCGTGTGGTATAGAATGTTCATAATGAGACTTCGTGCCGGAGAGAATTGATTTTAAAGAGCGGTCTACGTTAGCCGGTATCCTTCGTCGACCCTGCAGGTCTCCGGCCGAAGAATCAGCCCGGTGCAGCAAAGAGCACGGAGATTTACGCATGAACGCACGATTCGATGCACGGTCCAGGAAACCGGAGGCTGTAGACCGGTGCAAACACACGTGAGCACACTTATATCGTCGTATAAATATGCGTGCGTGGCCGTTCGGGTCCTGTGTGCGCGCGGGCACGACAAACGTAATCTGGCGTATGTGTTCCCGACGGTAAGGGGTTGTCGTGGCTGGTAGGGGTGGCAGCAAGTCCGGGGTACATCAAAGCGAGATTGGCCGTGTAAACCTTCGAGCAACAAAGTCGATTCTCCCCTCCAGGTTGTCCTCTGAACCTTCGCTCGTTCACCTCCCTCTCTCGCTCTCTTCGTGCATCGTCTGCGTCTAAAACCTGTTCGGAATGAAAACCAGGAAACGAGGACCTGTCCAGGACGAGGCTCGCGCACGTAGAGGGTCCTTGGAAACGGTCCCTTTACACGTTGCCAATAAAATTGCCAGTGGACGCGAGAGTCTGAAGGAACCTTCGGGATCTGCCGTTCTTCGGGGAGCATGCGAATTTTTCTGACCGATTGGAGCGTTTCACGGAAGATTGGAACGCACTAACGCACGGAGTACACTCTCTTTTCACTATTTCGTTCTGTTGCCGGAGATCTTGGGAACTCGCAGCGTCTCACGGATTTTTCGTAATTTATTTTTTCCAGATGGACGACTTCCACGTAGATTCGCGGAACGGTGTTGCAACCGTTGCTCGTCCACGAGCGATAAATCAAACTACCATATTTGCGTATCCTAAATAGTCTAATTAATGCTTGGTGGCCGTAGAGCAGGTTCCGCGTGTCTAATCATCTACCAAATAAGCGGCCCGATAAGAAGCCGAAGGTGAACGGAATCGCTGCTAAAGACGAATGGTATGTCGTTAACGATCTCTGTTGCGTTTCTTTTGCCGCGGCGCAACCGGACAGCATTAAACCCGGCGTGATATTAATTTACACGGGCGACATAAATCAGAACCGTGAAGTTTCCGTGCGCGCGCTAAGAAACGGTGTCGTTCCCTGGAATGGAGAAAGAGAGACTTTGCAATCGATTTCAACGTAGTCCGGTTAATCGGCCCGACTCCCCGACGGCAAAAGCTCGGTCTCGCTGACCGTAAATAACCATTAACAGGCGATGCCAAGTGTTGGGAACAGTTTCCCGAGGACCATGCCGACCATCCGGGCTCCGTGGCGCGGCTATAGCAATTGATCGTGGAGTCTTTGCCTCACGCCGAGCAGTATAGCGCTTGAATTATGCATCGGCTGTTAAAGAGGATGGCGACGGAAACGAGAGCTGGCCAATTGCTGGGCACACACGCTAATCGAGACGTTAACGAGTCGACGTCGATGCTACACCTCTGCTACGTGTAGTTCCCTCTTCGCCCTGTTGAATTTCACTTTGGGGCAGCTTCTTCTTTACGACGAACATCAATGAAAAATAATATACGATTTGATCTGATTCTTAGATCTGAAAAAAAATTGTAAAATAATCGACAGTGTTCGAACGGAAATGGAGTTGCGCGTGTTTACTTCAGAATATCGGCGTCTCGGTCGACAGGGAAAGGGTTAAAACATGTTGGCGGGTTCCTCCGGAGCAGGGCCATTTACGGCGACTTGAATCGAGCGTGAAAGTTACGTGAAGAAGACGGGGGACCGTCGTTCGAGGTGGACGCCACCGATTATATCGATTCCCCCGCCGATTATTCCTCGGCGTAACCGAAGACTTTCATCGTGGCTTGGCGTTCATTGTTCCTCGGGCCGGGTTTCGGGTCCTGTTCGAATCGGTGCACGCACGTGCGAGCGAGCGCGATACCTTGCCACTTTCGACGGTGATATAATGGGAGCCAGGTAGAATTCTACAGCGTGGAACACAATGGCCCTCGGCAATACGGCTTCGTGGCTATCGGCCCTTCCCCTCGACAATGGGTATTCCTCTTGAAAAGGAAAGTTATGTTTTCTTAGCATCGGCTCCAGATCATATTTCTGCGGATAATGGCCGAATTCAGCCGCCGTCTTTCTCGCATAACACACAGAGAAGAAAAAAGGATGTTGTCGGTTGCGTGTCGTCCTCCGAATAATGCCGACGGCTGCTTCTAATAAGGACATTAAACAATTTTTATAGTAAGTCGTAAGTAAGTAAGTCGAGATTGCGAATATCGCGGGGATACGTGAGAGCTTTTGCCTCCGTGAGAAATAATGAGTTAAGCGCGCGGTCTTAAAGTATCGCGTTAACCGGCAACGTTTCGCGGCCGCTGTGTTCGCCGAGAATTTTATTCCTCGTTTGCAACGTAAATTAGGTTTATGGTAAGCAGACCGAGACCCGAAAGGTGTAAGACAGTTCGCTGGACCGTCGAGGCGGTGTAATAAATTTCCAATTAATTCTAATCTCTGCGGAATTAATCGGCGAAGCTTGTATCAAGTGCTTTTCAACGGTGGAAGCGTGCCCCGTGGTCCGAGGAAACAAATCTTTGGTACAAAGATTTTCCAAGCTTGATCGGGAAAGTTGACTCTGCGGAACCGCGTCATAATTCGAGGTTGCGCAACGAACCGGTTGAAAACACGGGGTTTGGTAAACCTTGGCGGGGGAATCGATCTTCGCCGGTCGACGCGGTTCCAAAAACGGTCAGAATTCCGAGGCTCGGGACCATTTCCAGACGGAGATGAAAGGAGCCCGTCGCGCTCCGAAAACAGAGCAATTAATGAGAACCGCGGTGCCGAGCAGCCGCGCCACCGTCGCGGCGCGGCGCGGATTTCCATGAATCGCCATGTGCGCGAGCGCGGCACCTGCTGAAACTCAGTCGGGTAATTTTAATTGAAATATGGCCGGTACACGCGCGGATTCGCGTATCTCCTCCGCCCAGCGTCCGTAATTACTAATTACAGGTGGGAGCCGGGGCGTTCGTTGTTTATGAAAAACCTTGTTAATTACATTTCAGACGGCGAAAATAAATCCACATTTATTCCACGTTGCGCAAACGACCGGCACACGTTGTCCCAATTACTTCCTCGAAAAGACTGGGTCGCCTTTCCTCGCGATTTTCGGAAAAACAATCGCGTTTTACGGATTCATTTCTCCGAGTTCATTTCCAAATTCTGTGTGTGTGTGTGTGTGTGTGAGCAGTCGTTGCTTCGGTACAATAAAAGGATAGCAGAATCTCACAAATCTCCGATCTTATCCGAGCCACCGGTAACCAGATAAACCGTGTGATCGGTGAATTCCTCATCGCAGGATTTTCCGGGTTTCCTCGACAGAGAGCAGGAACGGTGTCCCGTAAATCTGTCTTGTCTCGTTCGGCGTAGAAGCGAGTTCTTCTGGCACGAGCCGTGACGTAGCAGTTGTCCGCTTCGCGCGGGTTTCCCGTAAATGGAACACCGGAACTCGTGGAAAGTCTCGAGCGCGTCTCGATGCTGCTAGCTCTCGCTGCTAGCCCCGTCGTCATCGTCGTCGTCGTCGTCGTCGTCGTGGTTGTCGTCGTCGAGCAAGTCGACCGGCTTAAAGTTATGGCCTCCGGGCTCGTCGGCGAACGGAACGGAGGACCCGAAGTTTCCCTTGGTTCCACCAAGTGATTTACGCGGCCGTACATCCGCGGACGGGTTCGCTCTATATACCTTGGCCGCGGGCCCATCGCGGCATCTTTTCTTCCGCGCCGACGGATGCGGATTTCGCGCATCATCCTCCGGAACACGGTTTTACCACTTCGAGTTTCGTCGATAATTACTTGTTGGGGCGTGGAAGGGGGGGAGGGGGAGTCGAATTGTTCTCGCAGGGAAACGATCGCTTCCGGCGTAATTAGATTTTCCCTTGTTATTCGATAGCATCTGCAAGCTCTGTCATCGACAGAGTGTGGGAGAGAAGAAAAAAAAAAAAGGAATACAGAAGCCCGAGCCTTATCTTAATTCAAATCGAAATTGAAATTCACACCCGAACCCGTGTAATCCTCGCGTCAGCGGAGCGGCCCGCTGCTCGAAATTCCAAAGGTGTTTGCGACTCGCCCCGGGGTGCGGGGCTCCTTTTACCCGTCTGGGTTTTACTTAATTGGATGGAAAGATCGGCTGTCGGAGGCCCTGTTCCCGCTCGTGTTGCCCTTTCCTTTTGTCGATAGCGATTGAAAAGGATACTACAGGTTCATTGGAAGAGAGTCCGGCTCGTTAGGATTTTTTGTTCGCGTTGCCTGTGAACTGCTAGCTGCTCGGTGACGTAATACAGACGCGTGACAGTGACTGTGTTGAAAGAATTCGAGAAAATGATTAAAGAAAAAGAGAAATTTGTATCTCTTGTTCATCACGATTATCACACTGTTTCCAGCAACGTGTACCACAAACGCACTCAGCGTACGCGTCTCAGCTGGCAAAGTTGCTTGTCAGGGAGCCGGGCGCAGCTCCGCGGAGCATCGTCCTGCGAGTCGGAGCCAGTTGATTCGATCACGAACACCTCAGCGAGCATCGTCCCTGTTTCGAGCGCAATCGAACGTCCTTCAGAAGCGTTTCCGTGCGAGCTCCGTTCCGATTAGTCGCCTAGGTGAAACGATCGAACTCCGAGACAGAGAGAAGGAAAGAGAGAGAGAGAGAGAGAGAGAGACGTCGTCGTCGTCGTCGAAATTCATGGTCGACGGTTTTCGCTCGAAAATAGAGCAGAAAGCCGTCGACCCAGCAGCGCGCTGCCGGGGTCAGGGTTAACGACGCTAACAAGCCGTGGCTGAGTGACTTACGACTAATTCACCGTCCGACCAACCACCCCCCGTTCCCTCTTTTCACCCCTCCAGCCGAGCCGCGATAGTCCACGAACAGATGCCGGGGCCCGGGCTAGTCTCGTTAGGGCGCGGTCCACAGCTCGCCGACGAGACGCTGTAATTGTTTGTTATTGTTGTGACGTCACCTCGTTAAGGGCGCTCGCTCGCGTCCACTCTCGTTAGCCGGTCATTTGTAATCCCCCCCCCTCTGCGAGCGAAGACTGCGATCCGGGGAAACGCGGGAAATTCTCCGAGGAATGCGAGCGGATCGCGGATAATCGTGATGTGCGAATCTACGCGGATTCCTCCGTCTCGGATCACTTCGCTAGGATAAATTGATAATGACTGAGCCGGGAACCTTGTTGTTCTGGGTCAATGGGCTCCGCTTGATTAGTGTGACGTGTCGGTTGTTCGGACACTGACGCTCCGTTTCGACGGGATTTTGGAAGACTTGCGACTTCAGGAGCAATTCTCTCCGGTGCCGTGCGAGATATTTCAATGAACGAAACGGCAGATGACAACTACAAGTTTACGTCTTGTCGTGAAATTTTTTTCAAAATATCTCCGTGGTTATGCGCAGAAAAACATTATTTTTCGGAGGTGGGAAATTTATTCACTAATTTCCAATCCAAGCAGCTCGGTAATTTCACGGATAATAAAATAATAAATCTCGAACCGGTGATACGACAAGCACGAGACAGCTCTAATATTAAAGTCAGGCTTACCGGAGGTATTACAGAGTCCTCAACGAAACGATCTTCAGGTTCGCAGCTGTATTTTACTGCGAAATCTTTCCGAGCAGCCGTATGAGATCCTGGCTGCATCTTCGGAACGAAGTATCTCTATATTAAACAGGATAGCGAACCGTGACGTATCGACACCTCGGTTTGCTCGTACTAGCCATTTATTGCGGAGTCTTGGAGCATGGCAGACTAACCAACGGACATGACGGAAACATATTTCACGACGAATGCACCGTCGATACGTTTTACGCCCAGCTTCTCCACTCGGCTTCCGGTCCCTTCTGTCGAATTCGATGAACAAGCTGGAATGTTCCTGCCCGCATGAACGCGTGGAACCGCGCGTCGACCGATTTTCTCGCCTCTCTGTCATCGTTCTGAACTACCATAATTCGGTGGAAGACTATAGATATTGCTACAAAAATTCAATATCATAAAAATTCATAGCCACATGGAAATATTGTAGCGGAACGTACTTCTTTAATATAAAAATTGTAATATCGATTTAACAGATCGTAGGTTATTGTAGAATATTCTAGACTGCTATGATCGCTTCACAAATTATCAGTTACCCACGAAAATAATGAATCGCCGTCCACCGTCGGTGACCACTTGGAAAACTCGCGAGGAGAAAGAAAATGGCGGTCGTTTGCGGGGGTGTACTCGGATGAGACCCGGGGCTGCCGTAGGGGAGAGTCTCGAGGAATGCGGGAGCGATCTCCCGAGCATTCGCGAGTACGGTTCCGTCGTTGACGGGACAGGGTTTTTGCTCGATTTGCTTCGGAGCGTGGAAGATTGCGACCTACGGCGGCGGTAACAGCGTCTCTTCAGGAACGAGTGGCGGCATGGGAAGCCGTGTTCGGATTGCTGATACGTACACCGAGGACCAGGGAGAGACGGAGGGAGGGAGGGGTAGAGAGAAGAATAAGAATAAGAAGAAGGAGATGCTGTGATACGAGTACGCGCCCTCCGGTGGCGACGAAAATTCTGTTTGATCTCGAGTGTACAACGAAAAAGCCAGTTAGTTTGCGGTTCTTCTGAGAATCCGAAGCCTATGATCCTTGGCACTGATCCCTACTCGTGTCCCGAATCCTTGGTGTGGGTCGATGCCGCGGCTTTGAACGTTCCTTTAGGGGACAGGGAACGAGACAATGAGAAGAAGATCGGCAGAGAACGCCGCCGAGCCGCGCCGGAGAGCAAGAGGATTCTCCTTCTTCGCGATAAGCTTCTCCGTTCACAAAGGGACCTCGCAGGCTAATAAAAATCGGCTGTTTGCTTAGCCAACGCTATTACCCAGTCCTCCGGGATACCTTGAAGCGGCCTGTCGTGCTGACTCGCGTCGCGTGGACCGAAGATCATAGCTGGATCGGTTACACGCGTAGATTGCAATTATCTGTTTAATGTTCTGGATAAAGTAAGGAACGAACCAGAGAAATTTTTACGCACTTCAACCGAACATTTCATCCGAGCAACCCCATGAATCCGTGGCTTTTCGCCGGCCATTTTCCTCGTGGAAACGAGACCCGTCCCGGCGCAGCGCGGCGCGGCGCGGTATAAAAAGTAGGAGATAACGATCTTGCTGGCCGATAGCATAACGAGCAAACGGGTAATAAAAGTTTCAGCATTAAAGACCGACGGCAGTAAAAATCAAGCTAAGACCTCGGGGGTAATGGCCCGTGAAAATTTTAAAAGCCGCATACATACGCACGTTCGCATCCACACGTTCGCATCCGCACGTCCGACTACAATAATTCCGGTAGTGGCTAGCAGGAATTCCTAGGGTCCGGACCCGATATATTTGTCGGGTGCGCGCGCGCGTGCACGCTGCAGTATTAGTGTAGCGGCTAGCGTTTTAGTATTAAATTCAGAACGGCGATTACTTTGGGACCGGGACGAGGTCTGGGCATTTGACTACGGTTTGGGTTTGTCACCGTAATTCTTTTTATGATTATTGCCACCCGTACCCAGGCATGCCCTTGGCGTTTTACCGTTTCCAGATGTAGGGTTTTTCCCATCCATGGTCAACATTTTCGCGCACGTGAGCCGCTACGCGGGCGTCTTGTTTTCTCACCCCCACCTTGCTGCGTCTCCGCATTTGTAGTTACTTTTACAATTCATGGGCCTATCGGAGCCCTTAGCTTAGTTTTTCTCCCACCCTTAGCATTTAAGAAAGGGGAGAACCGAAACATCGGCGAGGCTCTCTCGGTGTTTTTAGTTTTAGAATCAACTGGACAGCTTAGCTGACGACATCGCGTGTTTTAGTTACTTGGTCGTCAAGCTGAAGTATTCTCACTTAATAAACGTAGTTTCAAACATAGTCTCCATTAGATTATTAACCCTAGTTAGTCCTTCAAGTTGTGAAGGTGGTCCTTCGAAAGGCATTAGCGGGCACCTCGCAGTGCAAAAACATCAGAGGTCCGAATGATCAGCTATTGATCAACCGCGGACAATTAACAATTAGCCTTATCTGTATTCACGAGCGCGATATAAATTGCGTAATAAATCGCGGGGCAACTGTCGCTCTACGCGCCGTCGTCTATCGTAAACCTAATTGGTTTACGTGCGACGCTGATACGCCCGGACGCGCGAGGATGATTCCACGTCGGGGCTGGGAAACCCGAGACGACCAGGCGTCTAGGTTTAGCGGGCTGCTATGATATACACGGTCGGGAGACAGCCCCCCGTGTAAATTGCAATAGGGCTGTTGCACGCTGCTGCACCGACGACGACGCGACGGAGACCGACCGCTGCACCGAGTCTGCACTCTATTCCGAGGCTGCGCTCTATTTTCAGTTCGAGTTTTGCGATGTTGATTTTTTTTTATAGCGAGGATTCTTTGAATGTCATTCGAACGACAGAAAATCGTCGACAAATGCTCGGCGAGTTCCGCGCGTATCGTCGGCTGCAGGCTTCGAGGGTGAACCATTGAAAACTCGATTCCCAACCCCCGTCCTCTATCATTATCCGGTCCCTCGGCGATCCTTCGATCGCGAAGCGCGAGCATTCGCGTACGGCGTACGGGACCGGGACTTCGTTCTCTCTCTCTCTCTCTCTCTCGGTCCCGTCGTAAATCTGAGTAAATGAGGCGTGTCGAAAGGCGGCTTACCTGACGAACTATAATGCCACCGACTGACGATTGGTTCTGGCTCTTTCATGGGCTCTCGACATTCACCCGAAGATTCTTTCAATGTCCTTCTTCAACCACCCCCATCTCCATCCCCCCGCCAACCCTATTTCCTCTCGTTATTTCTACAATTACCGAGAGAGGTCTTCCCGTCTAGGTTCCGAAACCCGGCGCGGAATTTTCATTAGCCCACGGCCAGCGGCGAGCAGTATCAATGGGAACTTCGTTGCGTGAGCGTTTGTGTATCGGTAATTTAATAGGAACGTCTGAAAGACCAACTGTGACCGATCTCCGAGGAGCCTTTCACGCGAACTCTTTATGGCGACGGGACCGGCCAGGAAGTTGTTATTGCTTCTATAGGACAAATGATATGTCCACTATCGCTAGGTTCCGAACACATTATTAATGGAGAAGGTCGTTCCACTCTTCTTCAGATTGCTCTTCTCGTTTGTTAACTCTTTCTAAACCGGCGTTCTAATGGGCCAGCGGCGAGCAGTATCAATGGGAACTTCGTTGCGTGAGCGTTTGTGTATCGGTAATTTAATAGGAACGTCTGAAAGACCAACTGTGACCGATCTCCGAGGAGCCTTTCACGCGAACTCTTTATGGCGACGGGACCGGCCAGGAAGTTGTTATTGCTTCTATAGGACAAATGATATGTCCACTATCGCTAGGTTCCGAACACATTATTAATGGAGAAGGTCGTTCCACTCTTCTTCAGATTGCTCTTCTCGTTTGTTAACTCTTTCTAAACCGGCGTTCTAATGATGAAGTATCGGTACAGTGCACCGTGATGTCGATAAAGATTGCTATAGCGCGAGCCAGAATTTTTTCCAAGCGTATGGGATCCTCCAAAAGAAGAGGGACTTTCCTCGCCCCCGGAAAAGAGGGGCGCTCCCCTTTAAAAATCTTTTCCGCGCGGTTGAATGGTAAAGTCGGCAGCCTCGGCGCCGGTAGACATTATTAAATTACATTTAGAAGTTCGCATCGGCGTGGGTGGATGGTTATAGAAGGGAGGAGGTGGAGGAGAAGGAGAAGGAGAAAAAGTGGCGGAGTAGGGACAAAGAGGGCCGGCGTTCGCTCGCGGCTGTATATATTAATTTGCTGCCGACAATACATATTCAAGTTGGAATTCATACGCTGTCAGAGGCAGCGCTCGGTCGACTGAATAGATAGACATTATGGATGTCATACGGAAGCAGGAGTGCCGGGAGAGGGACAGCCGGCGTATGAGAACGTATATATGTATGTACGTACGTACGTACGTTTCGCGTACGTTTCGACGCGGGCCCCCATCGTGCGACAGAGAGGGACGGATAAACACGGTGAAAGAAGGGGGTTGAAGGGGTGTATGGGGCCGTGTGGAGAGAGGGAGAGAGTCGGACAGAGTGGAACAGAGTGGAACAGAGTGGAACAGAGTGGAACAGAGTGGAACAGAGTGACTGGCACTGCACGTTCCGCCGTGACGTGACATCCTATTTGAGAACACGCGTCGCATGTAATGAGCGTTTCTGAAACTTCTCCGGTAACCGTCGAACGAGGCTACCTGCGTTTTACATCCGCCGTTTATCGCTCGACCGTCTGGAAACTGCTGCCAAAAATCCGATCGTTTTCGTCCACCTAAACATTTTGTCCGATGTTAAAACTTGGAGATTTTGCAAATTCCCAACCAGCTGAGAGAGATCTCTTGGAGAATATTCGTTCGAAAATTCGTGTTCGGTTCGTTTCCCCTAAACAGTTCTATCTCTTTGGAAAGAATATCATTGAAATTGTTAAGCGCATTGTTTATCATCGGCACGGGGATATTAACCGAATACCCGTGCAGCAGGTTCACGGCTCGCGGAATTTATATTTTTCGCCAGGCATGATCTATAAATCAGGTGCTCGGAATTCATAGCGGGGGATATTTTACTTCCAATAGAATTCCAAGAGGGAAATATCCATTCTGCTAAACGTTCCACCCGGAGCACCGTCCAAGAAATCCTGAAAATATATTACATCTCACTGTCTCGAGACCAACGCGCCACAGTGCAGCGGCGCGGTGGAACCAGCGAAAGCAGAAGCAGCGGTAGCAAACCATGGCGATCGTTAATCGTTGAAGCCTTCGATCCGGGAGAGGGTTCCGGTACGATAAATCCGGCACATAGCGATCCCCGACACACACACACAGCTCCTCTACATATACATACAGAGGGTTCCTCGGAAAAGAGGGAACTTGGCACCGCGTCTGGATAGTTCGACACTCCTCTCGATTTCGTAAAATCGAGATAGTAATTCAAACGCCTAAAGGACCCGCACTCGTAAATCCTGTCTGGCTGTGCGACAAAGTGTCGCCGTGTGGTTTCGTATCTCCTCCGATTGTACGGTGTATAGTACGTGCACACGGTTTCGAACCGGGTACACGATATATTCCATTTAATCAGTTCCACCGACCGAAATCCTGATATCCGTGGAATGCACCTGACTCCTCACCCTTCTCCTCCGAATCCTAGGATGCTTGTGACAGTACAGAGACAGAGAGAGAGAGAGAGAGGGAGAGCGAGAGAGAAAGGAGTACGAAAAACCGGGCGCCGTTTCTCTCGAAATTTTGTTGGCCGAATAGCCACGGTGGGAGGTGACCGAGCTGCCTGCTCGTTGCTACGAGAAAGTAGGAGGAAAGGACGAGATAAATTCGCGGGTTTACGGCACCTTTAAAGTTGCGGGAATCTCTTTAACGACCTGGCAGCCTGCCACTGCGGCTCGCCTCCGCAGGAGGGCCGAAATGCATTGACGGTTCTGCGCGGGAAACCTGCCCCGGTTATCATTCATTTCCCGGTGGCGGCCCGCGAGCGTGCGGCCTCTGTTAATGGCAGCACCGCGGAATTACTGCGAAACTTCCTGCCGACGACGTGCGAAGAAGTTGGCCCTTCTTTTTCCGCGAAAATCGAGCATTCAGATTAGCAGAACATGCTAAGACAACTGAACTGTCCCTTTGTCGAAATCTTCAGCACCTGATCCATGTAATAACTGTAAAAGGTGTTCCCAGGTTTGGTCTCGCCCCTTAAAGGCAGATTTAGGGCGCTGGTCCGTTTTTATCGCCCCCTCCCTATTTTCAACTATCCGTGGCTTGAATTTCAGTGGAAGAGGCGCGCAGTGGTTTATTTTACTGTTACTACCATCCGAATCGTTACCGTCAAAGCGTCTTTGCGGCCTGAGTAACGCGAAATTCCGGTTTCTCGAAAGGATTTCTGGCGCTGCGCGCGTGTATGTGCGCCAGCGATGTAGTATACGTGTTCACATACGTGTTGGATAGGAGGGAAGCTCTTGGATGGATCTGGTCGGGCCTCGATAAGAGAGTTCTGGATACGCGAATCCGTTCCGACGATGTCTTTTCCGCGCCCCCCCCCCCCACCATGCCCTGGTGCGCAACCACCGTCTAATCTAACTATGTCTATCTTCTGTCTTTTTCCTGGCAGCGAATTGGCCGCTTTGTTACGTGGATTCTCGGGGCTGATACGGTTATCGCCGAGAGCTCGATTCTATCGGTCGACCATTATCTCTGGCAAATTGAACGTCCTACGGGATCGCTGATCCCTGGAAAAACCTTCTCTCTCTCTCTCTCTCTCTCTCTCTTATCCCACTCACCGCGAGCCCCGAAGATGCTACACGGGGTGAAAACGCAACGAGATTCCAGAACCGACTCCTCCATTGTCCTCTGTTGACGACAGTCCGAGATTCGATTGCTTCTCCCGCTGGAATCGGGTTTCGTCACAGTTTGTTCTTGCACAAATATCGGATTGTTCTTATTGTAATAATTTCAATAATTGTGAAATAAAAAATCGATGTTGGTGGGTTTAGCATTAATCTGTGTATGGGGAAAAAAACGAGAAAAATGCGGTAGCGTTCTGAAACCGCGATGGTCGGAGACGCGGCAATATCCCGGGCTGTGTCGGATCTCGAGGAGGTAAGACAAAGCGTCGGAGAGACGAGGAAAGATCTGCTCTTCGCGGCGTCGCGCGTCGTGGCGTCGTCGTCGTTTCGCATCGTTCCTGGGCGCGTTCCTGAAGCGGTATGTAAACAAGTGGGTGTATGTGACGCGATTCTCCCAGCGTAACGAGTTGGGAGGGGGGGAGGACGAGGCACAAAGACAACCCCCACCTCCCCTTCCCCACGGTTCATTCATAACAAGAGGAAAACTTGGCCGCGTATAGGCGAATCTCGGAGAGAGCACGCGATGGCTCGTTCGCGCCAATGCTCCGAGCTCGTTTCCCGGTTATTCCGCAGCTCTGCTCGCGACTCCACGGATTCAAACCCGTTCTCCTTTGTCATCCCGCCTTCTGTCTCTACCACCTCTGTCTGCCGCATCCCCCGACTCTGATTTTCGATCGGGATCTTCGCACTGTTACACCCTCGGCTTTCCGCCGCGTCAACAACATCGAACCCGCGAACAACTTTTCCTCACGATTACAGCGCTGCTGCAGAATCCGATTAAACAATTTTCGACGTTGGAGAATCACGTTCTCTTGAATTTTTGTTGTCCGCTTCACGTGCAGATTTACATACATTAAATCTGAAACACGGGCCAGTATTTTATACGTCGCGGATAGCCTCGAATCGCCGCGAGAACGACTTTATTATACACGCTTTCCACGCGAGTCCAAACACGCCAGGAGGACGACCATAAATTTTTGCCGAGAGCGACGACGATCGCCCCGCTTTTCCTCTTTCGCCGATCCTTCGCCAAATTTCTCTGAGCCGCGAAGATACCACGCGAGATCGAGAAACACCGGCGATATAAAACAGTGGCTTCGCGCGGAAGCGAGCCGCGAATTTTAGCATAAACTGTTTACTGTCTACGGAGGTAACTGTGTCGGAGATATTTGTTTGCCGCCGAGTTTTCCGGCGTTTTATGTCCTCCGCCTCTCGACCCGACTTCGTTGGATCGTGGAATCGCTTGGAAACGATAACAGACATCGTTTATCGGAAGAACGTGCCGACTAGCGAAGACAAACGTTCGCGGTTTCTTTTTATTCAAATGGATCGAAACCAGATAAATATTCTCCTTCTCCCGGACCTTGATAATTCAACGAAGGTTCGGAAGAAACAGTCGAATTATCAGCGAATCGATCATCCAGCAGGACTCAGATCACGCGTTTTACGAGGTATTAACTCGACTCCCGCAATTGTCTCGCAGATTCGGGTTAACATCGTCCCTGAAGAATTGGATCTCGAATAGTTGGGAATCTCGGACTCGTTTTACTACAATGTATCAAGAGAAATCGGAAGACGCCGCGAATCGCCGCGCAGCCATAACCGAAGGGAGCCTTAAACCGCGTCCAATTGGATTGTCTGAAACACAAATTTATGGCAGCGCTCTATTTCCAGGTTATACCCGTGACGATGATCCCCGTACAGTTTACGAGCGCGGATCGATCGAACTTGTGCGTTTCGTCAACGGGAGGAATGGTTTCGTTGTTCTGCCAGCCCCTGTCGCTAAAAGATCCACGGACATTTCGATATAACATCTTATTTTTTTGCTCGCTGATAACGGAGTCGCGAATCGCTTTCCTCGAAGATTATCGGTTAAGGTCCCACCGTAAAACCACCGAAAGTTTGCGGATAAATTTGGATCGTTCGGGGCTTTGTGTTCTGTGTTTCCATCACCGTCGAGACGCAGACGTTTTATATCGATGTTACGATACGTCGAATTCCTTTTTATCGAACCTGAGTTTTATTTATTTATCTCCAGCAGGAGATAAACGTGTAGCTTGACAATTTTCGCTCACTTCGTTCGTCCGTATTTCTTTTTGCGGCAAAAACTGATTTCTGGGACATTAAGGGTGAATATTGTATTAGAAGGTACGCAGTAATTTTTCCCCGGATTCTCCAATGCGAAGTTTAAGCACGGTAATTAACCGAGCGAAAACAATGACTGTTTTTAACGATCTAAACTCGGACTGCAATATTAACGCCGGGAAGAAATAATTTCGTTGCGGTTACCACGGTATAAAATATTTCGCCGTGCATGTAATTGCTATCTCCACTCGGACCCGGAGTTTCGCACCCCACCGCAAATAATTTTTGTTTTCGCACGGCAATCCTGCCGCAATTTTCCGCGAATCTCGCGGCGGAATTTTTCGGACCGGCCGACTGGCTCGCGGAAAATAGCATCTGGACAGAATTACGTTTCTCCGTGCAATATCTCGTCGCCTCGCTAAGAAAAATAATCGTCTTCGGACTCGTTCATTATTCACAATCAAAGTTCGTCCTAGGAGAGCCCGCGGGCAACGAGTAACGGCGTTAATATAACTTGAAGAAGGAATTTCATCGTGACCCATCCCCCGCCGCCGCTCAACTTTCGCTAGTCGTCATCGATTTTGATCGGCTAACTGATGATAGATTGAGCAATTTAAGTAGTCTTAGGGGGAACGTTAAATTATTGCTAGCTGATTTGAGATGTGATGTAAAAGAATGCTCGAGAGATCGAATAAATCAAGAAACACGAGCCCGAGAGAGACAGAGAGAGAGAGAGAGAGAGAAACTTGAAAGCGGATTTTACACCGAGATTCCATCGACTTCGTTCGACTGGATCGCGACAGTGTCGATTCGGGACACGGCTGTTGGCTAGATACCTACACGTGTCGCTGAGGTTTGCAGCCAGACAATCAGCTGTACGTGTCTACGAAACACGAGAAACGAGTTCGAAAGTTGCTTCACCGTGGAATTGAGCAGACGTCAGTGCCACGGGAAATGTCTGCTGGAGTCGCGAACGCCAGTTATTTATACCGGGAAATGTCCTAACAATGAATGTGCATGCGCGTGCTTCTTCGGCTGGCCTAATTACGTTGCTCGAAAATTGTATTTCTATTTTTCGTGTCAAGCGAATCGATCATCCACGCGCAACTATACCGCGTGCTCGTAAGAACAGTAAGCAGTCGATAAATGCCGCATCAACCTCGCAGCATTTCCTCAAACGCAATTCCCCTGGCGGCGCAGAGACAGAAATTTCATAAACTTCCTGGAGGAAACTTCGGAAAAGAATCCAGCAAACCGATGCGAGATGGTTGCTCGAGGAACGGTGTTTCTTTCGCCGGGAACAATGGTCATAGACGCGGTATAGTTACGGTGGAATCCGCATTCCGGCGGAGCGGTCGTCCTTTTAGCGCTTCCCGGATTGTTCCGCGAAGCGAATTGCGTTCGCGGAAGGTATTCTCGGGTTCCTTTGTTTTCCGCGTGTAAACGGGCCACTTTTTGTCTTTTGTTGGTGGAGGGAGGTTCAGGAGAGTCAGGGTAAACAGTTGTAACGGGAGGAAGCGCAGCCCGAGCCGAGATTAAGCTTTACGAGGCTCGCGTGGACGTCCTTTTGCCATCGGCTCCATTAAATCCGAGATCGCGTAATAATTTAGAAGTTCGCGTCGACGGTGGCCCGATCGCAAACGTAGGGCCGTTGCTTCTGTGTTGCTACCCCGCTATTTCTCCCCATCCACGGTCATGGAATCTTCCGTTACGGTTTTACCGATGAACCCGACGGAGCTGGATTTACCGGACGCACGCCACTGGACCGTTACCGTTCCTATTTATTGGCCGAAAACACGCCCGAGCGGTGATTAACCGGCGGCCATTAGGACACGGAAAGGTGAGACCAATTGCTATTCAGAAAATAGACAAAACTGCTCTTGATCGGCAGGAAAAGCTATCGATCCGAAACGGAATGATTTTCGAACGATCTCGACGTGACTGGTTCAACAAGTTGTAATTCAGCAAAATTATCATCTTTTGACACAATCATCTTTTTGTGAATGTTTTGTTGTTTTCTAAGCTTCAGTTCAGTTGGCTCTCGATTAAAATTGAGAACATAGAGTTGAATGGACGTGTGGAAAAATGATCGATGAAAGAAGCACAGTGAATCGCAGAGGGATGAAGGAAGCATAATCACGAGCGGCGTCGGTGGCATTGTCTTCGCTCATTGTCGGAGGAGATTTCGAAATTCCTGACACGCAAGGGTGTCGGGGCGGGGCGGGGCGGGGGGGCGGCTGGTACAGTAATTATCCGCGTGACACCGGCAATGACTATGATACTGGGGATTTCCCGATCATTGTAACGCTAATTAAACTGGAGAGACGGCACGCAGCGCACAGCGCACAGAGAGACGGGATGCAACATCGTCGTTGCATTTTGATGGCCGGCACCGCACCGGCAACAATCGTTCGATGAATCTGCATAGCCCCGGTCACCGACGACATAAATTGTTTCCCCGGGCACCCATTGACAGGTAAGCAACGCCGGCCGCATCGCTGCAAATATAATGAGGGCCGGCATTGTAAAATTTGACGTGGCTAACCGGTGCATTACAAATAGTACCGCCGCGACAATTATTATCCAATGCCCCGGCGAAATTGTTGTCGATATACACGTGATCCTGCCGAATTATTAATACCACCTGCGATACCAATAACACCCAGCCATTCATGTCCGCAGTGTTTGCGTTTTTGCGATTGAATATCGTAATGATGAATCGCAATCAACCGTACCTAATAAGGATTTTCTCGAAGAATCATCTGTCGTCAAAATATTCCACATCCCATCGTGCTTTTCAACCCTTGTGTCGACGATAATCAATTATTTATTGAATGATGCATTTTACATTTTCACATGAACAGATCTAATGCGAAAAAGAAAAATAAAAATATATAAACAATGTACAAACTACTGTTGCACCGTATCCGACTCTATAAAACTGATTTTTTAAATTGTTTTTAACTGTGGATGGAAATTGAAACTGCTGGAGGGTTAGTCGATGATCCCAATGACCAGGTAGCAGCATGAATGACGCTACACGTTGGAAGGAAGGAACGAGATGGCCGTAAGCGTGTCCTTCGGTATATCGGAAAGTCTGGCGGAAGGTTCCGATCCAGAACGGCGACAGACACCGGCGGCGACGGGAACTTCCCGAGATAGCAGAGCGGCGAAATTATCTGCAGCATCCGCGCGTGCACACGCGAAACACATCGACGTCGTTTTCGCCAACACAGCCACTCGCGCACTCGAGTTTCCCCGAAACTTCCCGTAGGCCGTGCCAGTTCGGTACAGTTCCTCCGAGACGGAGTGCAAAGTTATGCTGGCTGGCGTACACCCGCGCGCGCGCGCGCGAGAAATTGTACGGCAACCATGCCGCAAAATCAGATTACCGAGCTGCTTGGTGGCATCGTTCGCGAGTCCTTCCACGGGACATCCTCCTCGGACTTTCCAGCAGGACCTTGGAATCCACCACCTCCTTCGAACCATTCGACTCTCACGCGACCATAATGTTTAATCGTCTCGCAGCCTGAAGGTGCACCGGCGCTCTTATCAATCGCGTGACCCCTAGAACTTTCCAGCAAATCCTTTGTGCTTCGAAACGAACGGGAAGATCATCTGGAAAAATAATACCATTCGCATGTACATCAACGATCACGTTTTTACGAATTCAATTAAAATTTACTAATCCCATAAATTGCAAGATCTGCGAGTTTTGAGAAGTTTAGTAATCGCGACAAAAAGCCGGGGGAAGAAAAGGAATACAATGTTGACACCGGGGTTTCGTCGACGGAATTTTCGGAAAAATGGCCGGCGGCAGCGAAACGGTTAATGGAGAGCAGGACCTTTTAATATTTTGCTGCTCGGTCGAGCGATAGGAAATTTATGCCACGCCCCGGACCCGAGAAATTTAAATAGAAACGGTGTCGTTCATCTTGAACGGTATAATACGCGGGAACCGGGACGATCAAGAGAAGAACGGAACCCTTGCGACGGCGTTCAAGATAAATGCGCTTTGTATATTAAAGCACGGTGGCTTTAATAAAAGTTTTCGCTCGGAGCGAGAGAGAGAGAGAGAGAGAGAGGTCTCTGATCTTCTTTCGCCTGCGGCTCTCTCTCTCGCACACACACACACACACACACCCAGTCACACAGTCGACGGGAGGCGATTTCTCATTACGCTTCTGTCATCTTCGTTATTCTTTTCGCCGTGGATAATTCACGGTAGGATGGATACGGCCGACCTGTACAGATTCGGGAATTATGTGTAATATATTAGTCCCCTGTGCGCGATCGCTTTAATCAGCCCTTTGAATATCGTCCAACAATCTTCCTCTTCTTCTTCTTCTTCTTCTTCTTCTTAGCTCGTTGAGAAGTCTTCTTGATTCCTATCTTGAAATGTTTATTAGCCTTCGTCTCCACCGAGGAACTTTCGAACGATGGTGGTGAGTCGTTACTGCTTCGTGAACTTCTGATAGTTTCGAAAGTCGTCTTTTATCAGACGTTTTTCGTTCCTGTTCTCTCTCTCTTTCTCTCTCTCTCTCTCTCTCTCTCTCTCTCTCTCCCGTCTGCCGAAAACAATAATTATACACATGTTTAAATCTCCATATGCTTGTAGAAAAGCATAATTATGAAGAATCGAATTTATCGCGGAATGTTCCACGCGGTTGCGAATACAGTTTTTTGCGCAATGAGAATCGCAGTTTTAGAACACGCCTTCGTCCACGAGAGATAGTACCTACTCCTTGCTCCGGGCATTTTCTGCCAATTTATTATCGCCGCTAACGGTTACCAACGCCGCGCCGGCGACGGTTTTGTCCGGCGGTTTCACGGATGAAACCACTTATCTCCGCCACCGTCGCCGCCGTGCAATAATTTCTCTTTTCTATAAGGCCACTTTAAGGCTGTCCGATAGGGGTAACAAAGACGCGACGCGACGCCGGGAGTATTTTATTCCCCGTTGCATCGGCTCAAAGATCTCTCCTCCTCCTTCTTCTTTCTTTTCTCCTCCTTTAGCGCGATTTACTTTGACAAGATGCAGTCTTTTGTAGCGGTAATGATCTTGTAACGGCCGGTCTTGTTTAAATGGAAAAGCTGTTGAAGGGTCCGCGTCGTATCGTCTCGCCTCTTGTCTCCATAGTTTTCAAACAATTAAACGAACAAACCGCGAGTTTGACTTCCGGTCGTATTCACAATCGCCGCTCAATTTATTACTCTGACGTACACCGAATAAAAATAATCTGCCACCCACCTCAAAAAAGAAAACCTAGAGTTTCTTTTATCGCGTCAGAAGCGTCCTCGAACAAAACTCGCTAACAAAGGTGTGCCCCCCTCTGTTCCAGACATGCTACGAAATGGAGAGATACCTGAAGGACGAGCCGAAGCTGCAGTCGTACAAAAAGTTGTCCACAGAATTGGACACGGCGCCGTGGAACCTCTTCAGGGCGCCGCCAATCTCGTGGACAGCGTCCACGGGCACCGCCAACGCACAATTCGATTCGCCAATCAAAATGGAGGTGAGTAACGACGCGTATTCGCCCGGGTACTCCCACCGGGACACTTCAGGGAACCTTTCCGTCGATCCCCACCCCCGATACGAAACACCCTCATAGTCCCCCACCGCCCTTCGCCCTCGTACTGTCCGCAGAAGAGCATATATATATATATATATATATATATATATATAGAGAGAGAGAGAGTGCATGTTGTTGTCTTTGGCGAGAAGCGACGGGAGTGTCAAAAGCGATTTTTCTTCTTGTTCTTTGCCACCTGCGAAGGTGACGACGTCGTCGGAGGACACGGAAACGCTCTGTTTCGACGACATCAAATTCAGTCCCGGCGATCTGAACCACAACGGCCGCGATGGGGATCTCCTGGACCGACACCTCGACTCATTGTCGATGTCTTCGTCGAGCTCGGCGTGCTCGGCGTTGTCCTGGGACAGCTCGCCCTCCTTCTCCTACACAGCGTTCATCCTCAAGAAAGAGCCCAGCGAGGATCTCGAAGAGGATGAAGAGCAAGAGGTGCGTTCAAGCCGGATTTACATCTGACACTTATCGCGCGGACGTTCCCTTTCGTTTCTTTCCGATGTCTTGGTCTTTCTTTATTTCTTTCTTCCTTTCTTTCTTTCTTTCTTTTGATACCGTTTATTTTTATTACGACGACCGGTCCTGTCTGAGCGCTCGTTCGTATCTTTTCGGTACACTGCATGCATCCGATTGCTCTGCATGCGAATGCTTACTTGCGATTATGGAAATAAAACGGTTGTGGGAACAGATCGTCCCTCTACTGAATGAGCGATTTTTTTGCTGTGGATTTTGCTGTTGCTATTGGTGGGATTGCAGGAGGATTAATCGGGGGAAATGGAAAAGGTTTTTGGGACGAGCAGATGAAAATATTCCGAGAATCTACGAATACTGTTTTGTTAGGTTAGACTTGTTAAAACGATTAAGAAATAAATGTATATGTTGTAATGAAACCATTTTTGGAAATTACTGAGTAGCTTTCCGTGTACAGGTAGACACAGCAATAGAACTACAGATTTTTCATTCATTCGTAACAAAATATTTAAAATCCTTACGAAATACACAGAGGGATTGAAATTTAATATTGTTTCGATTGATTTCTAATTCGCCGACACTAGATCCCAGCATTTATTTTTATTTCAATTTCGACCGGTAAAATTCAATTTTCCGGAACTCGTGCAATCTAATCAGAATCGAAAACCGACGATATTAAAGCCACCCGTATAGGCGGCAATTTGCAATACATGCGTGACGTAATAGTCCAACATATCCCCAAAGAAAAAATTTCAAACGATTTTCTAAATCGATCCTCGTGTCCTCGAATTCGGAGAAGAACCTCGATACAAAACGGCCGCACTAGTTGCACTACTCCGGATCTTCCGGCACGTGATCGCGCGCACACGCGATCCTGGGCTGGTAAAACGGCAGAAAACTTGACTCGTCAACGAGCGAGTTCATTCGAGTTAGCTAATGTCGATCGGAGAGCATCGATCGCGCGTAGATAAAACGAGAGTCCTGAAAAGAATCGCTTTGTTTCCACGTACAAGTACGCGTGTGTGTGCGTGTGTATGGGTGTGTTGGAGTCGTAACGCGGCTTCCGGTCCTCCGGTTCCGTTTGCGAATCGGTCCGAGCAGCGGGGGGGGGGGGGGGGGGGACAATGCCCGTAAAATTTCAATTACCGGACGAACGGCCGGTTATACAAATAACGATTCTTCCCAATTTTCGTCGGGTTACGTGTGCCCGTCCGCGATGTAATTTAACGCGTTTCTGCACACGCACGTTGCAGCTCCGTGTAATCCGTTTACGAGGTCATTTGCCATTGATCGATTCGCACACTACCGAGGCTGCAGGCTCTCTCGTGTGTTGCACGCGCCGCGCAGTGCCGCGCCGGTTGTATTACGTTGTCGCGTTACATCGCCGAGTTGCATATATCGATATCCGATGTACATGTATATGTATATATGCACCCGCTTTTAACCAGTTGCTTGCACTTTAATCGAAGAGGCCTCTCCTCCCTTTCGCCTCGTTGTCGCATCCGTAATCCCCGTTGCGTAATGAATTACGTTCGCTGATTCTATAGGAGACCGAGGAGGAGGTGGACGACAGCGGATGCGAAAGCGAAGAAGCGATCCTGACGCCACCGTCGAGCCCAGGTTCAGGTCAAGGTCATTCCAACTCCAGTAACTCGTCGAGCGGGAGTCCGACGCTCGATGTGCAGAACCTCAACCTTCACGGGACCGGCGGCAGGAGCGCTATCGTCAGGGTCACCACCAACAACGCACAGTGTGTCGCAAGGTCGGTAGCCCCCTTTTGTTTTGCTTTTCTTCGGCTCCTTTGTCAGCCGATCTTCCGCGAAGAACAAAATTTACCACGATTCTTCTGAAAATTCAATGAAATTCGTACGAACAATACCTTCATGAACCAACGCTTTCGCGCAGTTAATGGTACGAATAAATCAATTTGTGGGCTTCGATTACAAAATATTCGTGATTCAATTTTAGTCTAGCTATTGTATTACACGGTACTTGAACACGTGCTGCCACGATTCATCCAACCAGTTAATTAGGAAACACCGTGACGAAAAGACAGGAATTACACGTTGCTCTTGGACCTTTTTTGCAGACTGATCTCCGTCACAGCGAATGGATTCCCCGCCGTCGCGAGCACGCAAAACGCACATGCAGGAGCTACTGCAGCTGCGAGCACCGTGGCCAATAGGCAGCACGCGAGGAGCCAAGAGCACAGTCCGTCTGACACGAAGCGCAGGATACACAAATGCCAATTTCCGGGATGCAAGAAGGTTTACACCAAGAGCTCGCACCTGAAGGCTCATCAGAGGACGCACACGGGTGAGCGAATACACCATTTTTTTATTGTAATATAATTAAAATTAACATTAACTCTTGCTACCTGAAAAACATTCCGACGCCCTTCGCGAAACAAAAGATAAGTCTCTTGACGTATACACATCGGGGAGGATCAATTTATGATTTAGTAAAACACTGATTCTTGCAATTTTATTGCAATGCCATTTATAAAATAAAAATAGATTTGCAGTAGTATTATCAAATAAATTTCGGACGATCGATTTATGAATTGATAAAACACTGGTTTCGTAACTACCAGTACAATGTCAAGGCCATTTATAAAAATGTAAAAATTATGGTGCCATAGATCTTGACAAATAAACTTTGGAAGATCGATTTATGAATGAATGAAACACTGGCTCGTAACGTTCGATAAAACGTCGACATGATTTATAAAACAGGAATAGAATATTATATTGGGGTAACTCTTGACCGATAAATTCTGCAAAAACCAATTTACGAATTAATAAAATACTCGTGTTTGTAAATTGAAAGATTTAAGAACAACTTGGCAACATTCTTTTCATTAATTAATTCCAACGCGTACGCTTGACTATCACAATGGTCTATGCCGAATGATAAAATATCGAATAAATTACGCACTTTAATTACGTACTTTAATATTGTATAAATTGCCACTGCTGCATTGTTACATCGATTAAAACTGTAATTAAGTTTAATCATGATTGCAAGATTTAATTGAATCGAATTCGAACTTGACTATACACCGGATACACCCGTAAATTCATACGCGTTATTTCAGAAAATCTTTTTGTAATATATACATGCACGAAGAATTGGAAAATTATGCTGTTATATGTACATTGTTCGCGGAATAACAGTACAGAAGTTAATACCAGTAAATTGCTAACGCGGTCACACTCGCGCAGAGTAATTTCTATAAAGAGCAATTTAATCCCGGTTGCTAAAGGTTAAGAATAAAAGAAAAAAAATTTTTTTTACGAATAGCCGCGAATACCGAAGTACCCCCGCGACCTCATCGTCGTTGCTCCATTCACACGCGCTTTAAATTGCATAAACGTCCGCAATCTACTAATGAGTTACCACTTCATGCGTGAACTGCACAATGATTCGAATGAAAAGGGAATCTTCCTGCTGGAAATAATTATTTTTACAATGGGATCGCCGAAGCTCTCGTTACGCTCGGAATAATGTAAAAAATATATACATGTAACGAAGGATCGTGGGTAGATAATAATGAACATTACGTATATCTGGACAAAGCCGGAGTCTCGGTGCGATATCGCTCCGATTAGTATTCCTAGCTGTTACATTTCATATTTTCGAGGTGGAAGTCGCCTGTCTGGAACCGTTCATCCGTTGATATCTAATTCAATATTTTTAAAGTTTTCATTTTTCACACTGGGAGATTCGGAGTACGACTATTTTTATGAATTTCATTTTAAAACGCTAGACGCCAGATATACATTCTGCTACACCTACACCTACACTATAATTGTAAGGTGTTATAATGTATATCAAGACAGTATGTCAATCCTAATGTATAGCTTTCTAACCCCGTATGGGAAGTGCCATTTAGGCTTCCAGTAAAAAAAAGAAAAAATATACCAGTTACGAAATTGCAAAATTTTCGACGTCATAAATGAAATTACAATGCGAAACGGTGCTTAACTTCTATAAAAATTCTCGATTACATGAGAAGCTATAAATTGACGTCTCGGACCACGCTTGAAAAAAATTCTCTACTGCCAAAAAGAAAATTGCAAACCAACGCCGCAGACAAAACTGACCGCGAGTCGACTTGAAATGGCAGAGGATCGAGGCTGTCCAATTTTTTTTGGAATCGTTGATAGACCGCGACAATGGCATTAATAAATGGCTCGTCTGGCGTCGCGTCTGGCGACGTGTCCTCGTCAGATAATTCCGCGGGGGCGTTCTTCGCGATTTAGTTAACCGTTAGTCACGCGATTATCCCGTGGCGTCTGTCGTGCCGGTTACCCAAGCTGGATATATCCCGCGGAGGTGCAGCGGGACAAATTCCCCGACGCGTTCCCCCGTCTACGCCGCGCCGGTTATCGCGGCAAACAACAATGCATAATTAATTACGGGGCTGAATTAAGGGAGCCTGTGTTCGGCTTGTACGGTGAGCCGCGCGCACAACGGGATGAATGCGGAGAGAAGCCCACGTGCGCGATACACCGGAAGATGCATGTTTAATGCCGGCGGAATACTCGGGGGCCCGAGCTGTTTTCTTCCATCGATCGACGCTCCTAATCGGCCTTTGTCACTGTTTCGGCTTAAAACCGCTTTTTCCTTAACCCTCAGCCACCGCTAGGGGAAGCGGTTTCAGAAGTACCCTAATCTCTCCTCGACGGTAAGCTTCTGATATTTTCTTCGGCCTGAAATATTCAAGCTAATGCGCAAAAATGTGACAAAACACTGTCGCGGCACAATTTTCATTCTAGTAAATCTAGCTATCTTATTGTCATTTGAAAAAAAGGTCTTTTACGATATTTCGATTGCTTTTCCAAAAATTCGCGTAATCCCACACCCCAGAATGAACCAGAGACTAGGTCCTCTTTTTCAACTTTCTTAATACCCGACTAACATTATTCCACAAGCGTGCAGAGAGTGAGAGGAAGAGGTTGAAGCCATATATTCGCCACGCGCAGGAGGATCAGCGAAGCAGAGTATACAACGCGCAGCGAGAGGCCGAGAGACTTCGGTGAAAGGGTTCGAAGCGTGACGCGACGAAATCCTTGGACAAAGAGCGAGGAAGGCGGAGGACGATGAAGCAGGAGGATAGAGTCCCTCGTTAATTACGGTTCTCGGCGGCGGCCGACCGCGAAAAGCTGTAGGACGATGAAGGAGGAGCGGTAATAACGTGCTCGGTCAGTTCTTCGTTCAAAGTGACGCAGCTTGCGGAAGTGGCGACGGGGGACACGCCATTTTCGTGATTTTTACTGCATAAGCAATTTCCACCGGCTCGATTTCTCTTTCGAATTTTTAATTGACCGTAATTCGTATGTATCGTGAAGAAAATTTTCCAGACCAACCGATCGAAGCCTACAGCTGCTTCCAAACTTCACCGGAAATACCACGGAAGTTTCAATCTGCCGGTACGCTAGTTGATTTCGTTCCTCGCCGTCCGTAACAGTAAATTTTTCCGCAGCCTGTTCGATAACCAGCAGAAAAAAGAAGAAACGATCGACGGAATAGTGATTACCAGAGCATCCTCAGACGGAGTCTACGTTGCCTAACGGTTTTATGTACCCAAGTAATGGTCGATAACTTGAATACAGACCGTACTCAACGCTACTCGACTTCAGTACCCAATTGAACTCCAATTTCCTCGTAGCTTCTGCGAAGAAATCTCGCGGCCGATCTAATTTACTTCTTCCGGCAAGGTAGCCTACTGAACAGCACCAGCGAAAGAGAGAGAGAGAAAGAAAGAGAGAGAGAGAGAGAGAGAGAGAGAGAGAAAGAGCGTACACACTTCGTGAAATTCTAATCTATAATCTGTGTACACCTGAAGCTAAGGCATCCCCCTAACGAGATACGCGAAAGAATTACAGGCTGCCAGCCAACGAGAGGCAATTAAACGTGCGAAGTTCGAACAATGTCGATCTTCACCTCGAAGTACAGTAATCTTCCCCTTACTTCAGTGCCCTCGGGAGAATTGTGCGACGATAGCAAACTGAGTAACCTCAAATGTATCTTCGATCTGTAACTAACGAGCCACGGTCCATTAAGTTCTCGAAAATTTTTCGAAAGCTTACCATCTTAAAGATTTCATTGAGATTATCGCGATAGCTTGGATATCAAACGAATCATGTGAATTTGTGTGAAATTTTTGGAAATTTCGAAAATAATCTTCGATTTAAACATTTTTTCTCTGTTATTGAAAATTATTTATATTATTTTAACTAACATCTGTGTCGTGCTCTTTTGTCCAAAATTTCAATTTTGTAAAATGTTTTCAATTTGTAAAAGGATTGTTTCCTCTGGATTGAATATTTTTGAGTGCCGCTGAAAGTAACGAGCACCATCCGCGAACGAAATATTCATCACCGACTTTGCACCTGACAACTAAGTACGCCCGTCTCACCTTTAATTATTACTTGGTTTCGCGGTATTGCAAATTTCATGGACGACAGTATATATCGCCTCTCACCGCTTCCGGCTTTAATATTCGGTAAAATTTTAAGCAGTTCCACCTATTCTTCGGAGAGAGTTTTCGCCAGATTCTGCACACGTAATCCCCGCGCAACGTGGCGCATAAATCGTTGGAAAAGCGCGCTCACACTATGTAACTTTATTACGTTGCTTGGCCGATAAATATCGTTCAGATATCCCGTTTAATTCCCACAATTATCTGTGCATTCAGTTTCGTATAAGTGGAATGCTAATCTCTTGAAAAATGCTGGCACGAATTTATACATTCAATTTTACATTTTTTATTATGTTCACAAATATTTTTAATATCGTATTATTTCCATAGCCACCGAATATATTTCAACGATAATTTTTGTGCTGTGCCCTCTTCAGGACTCCTCATTCATATTCATTCAGTCCTGAAAAATAATTTTTCCATTATCCATCCTTTCTTTTCTCAATTTGTCCCTTGACGTTAAATTAACACAACGGAGAAAAATGAAACCGACGGGAGGTGAAGTAATGAACTTTGTTAATTTCCTTTTATGCTAAAGGAAGCTTAACATGACGCTGAAATTATTAATTAAATTGAAAAAATCAGTTGAAAATGTGTGAAATTGATACAGGCCAAAGGTATTATCAACTTTGGAAGATGTAGAAAATCCTCAGCGACCGAGGAATCACTGTAAAATCACGTGTAAGGACTCTGCGATGTAGAAATCGACGCGTAAAATGCAATGCGCGGCGCTCATGCACCAGATATATATTTTGTAACAAAAAACGCGGATCCTCTTCGTCTCCTTTTCTTCGCGAACAATTCAGCTCTGCTCTCTGGCTCCCCATTCCACGGTGATATCCCCGTTACATCGGCTTCCATAATTCTTGAGACTGAAATTACACATCTGTGCGCTTTCCTATAGGCGCGCCGCGATGCGCACACCGGCACCCGTTGCTCTATGGATGCAGATGAGCACACGTGGATAGGTAAATAAACACTATGAAGGCCCGCGCGCACGTGTAGCTATTCACGTGAGCAAATATATGTGGACACGTATACACGCTTAATCACCTGTACGTACGATATTACGGGGACGTGTCGACGTACCGTATGGCGGCACGTGTGTGCGTACGTGTCGAATGCGTGGCCGACACGCACCGGGAACTCGATGTAATGATGCTCAGCGTATCCCGAGCGAATTTAGAAGAGGCCCGCGGAAAACCCATCTCGCTGATAAAATACTCCTGGTTCATTTGTTCGAGGAACTCGAATGATCACTTCATCTTCCTCGGGACTCTTTGAACATTTTTAACCAGATCTCAGATTTAGTCAGATTTCTTTTTGGATTTAAAAAAATATTTCAACATTTCTGAACAAAATCTCAACTGGGACCAAGGTGCACTAAACAAAAGAAATGTGAACTGATTTAATCCTTTTGTGATTTCGTCAACAAAGAGCGAAAAACGCACAAATTACGTCCCCGAAAAATCGAGAACCATCCAACGACAGAAGAACCGTGAAACCGCCGCGTACATACGAGGAGAGCAGAAGCGACAGAGAAAGGAGCACGCGACGGGGTTGAATGTGAACTCGGGGGTGGGAAAAGGGGGATGGTAGGCAATAAGAGAGAGGTTGGCCGGAACGCCTCCATCGTGCAGCGTGGCAGGTACGTCGGGATTGCTTCTCGCGGATCGTTAAGCAGAACTGCTAACTACGGGATTATGCATACTGCGAGGCCCGTCCCGCAATTATGACTCTGTTATGAATTCGTCCTGACACAAGGATATCCCGTACCGAGCCTGGAAAAGGCTCCGACGCCAAACGACGACGCCGAGGACGACGACGACGGCGACAACGTGCCCGCGTCGCGTATTTCGGGGACCGAAAACCTTTATTTCGGCTCGGAAAACGTACCGCCTCCCCCCTCCCCAATACTCCTCGTCACACGTGTTCGTCTCTCTCCGCCCCCCGCAAACCTATTACTTTTCTCGTAATTGGTTCCGCAGTGTGACGGATCCCCGGGATTTCCACTCCCCACCGTTCGGGGTTAATCGCTGGTCCGCGGCCTCGTGTGACAAGCCGCCGTCCAGAGGGCTTCCGCCTTTCTCCAATCTCGTTCCCGGTAACCGGTTCGATATTGTACGATCATCGGATTTTCAAGATTGCCCCGTCGAAAATGGATTTAACCCGAGCCGGATACTGTTTTTAGATTTCTTTCGCTGAGCTGCTCGCTCTTCGCCGAATAGAAATATATTTCGCAGGGCGTTCCGAGACGTTCGAAGGACCGTGGACGTTCCAGGTAGTCTTCGGATGTAGGACAAGGTTGATTCTATCGTCCACTTTCCGTGGACGTTCGCAATTGGAAAGTGGATTTTTCTTCGAGTTGGTACTGTTTTCAGATTTCTATCGAACTGTTTTGTCAGTTCGTTGCTGTGGAAGTATTTTGCGGTGGATTGCAGGGGCGAGATTGATCCGAAATAAAGAAATCGTGTTCGCGGATCAACTTCCGAATACGTGTCTCGTTAACGCGTGTACCGAAAGTTCCGAGCACCGGAGCATATTTACCGATCACCCTCGGTTCGACGTTCCAGCTCCTCGAAGACGGTTGCCGGAGGGACGGGGGGAGAGGGCCTCCGAGACATGGCGGACGAAAAAGTTGTCGGCAACGTCGTCGTCGTCGTCGTCGTCGTTCAGGGTGGGCACGGAGAAAACTCCGATGGAAGTTTCTTACAGAGATGGAAATGCCGGTATACTTTGATCTCGGTCGACGAATCTAATTACTGCCGGGTTTCCTCGTGGAAGAGAGACAGGCGGGCTGTTCGCGGACCCCGGGACACGAAACGAGGCGAATCGTCGAATCTGCGAGTCGAGTCCCGGCGATCGTGTGGCCGAGTCAACACGACTCTCGTCGTCGGCTCGTTACGAATTCCATCGGCGAAGTTTCCTTTCGAGGATCTTTCGGCATGCAGATACCCGACGAACGAACCGTGGAGGTCGTTCCTCCCTGACCCAGCTCTCCCTCTCGGAGAGAGATCCTTCATCGTCCTAGCTCCCCCTCTTGAGGAGAGCAGAGCAGAGCAGAGCAGAGCAGATCAGAGCAGAGCAGTGCAGAGCAGAGCGGAGCAGAGCAGAGTCTCGAGAACCAGCAAACGGTGCGCTGCGTCTTAACGGCGAATCGATGTGATCCGATTAGACGACTTAACAGTCAAACCCGCCGTCTGACCCCGCTAATCCACTTCTAACGAGCCGATAAGATGTTAACTCTAAATAGCGGTCCTGATGAGTACGACCGCGAGCTTTCGGAACTGGGCCTGACCGAACCGATTTGCTGTTTCGCGGACGCTTTTCGGGTCGATTTTCTTCATCCCAGCCCGAACCCGAAACTGCTCTATTGAATTTCAGTCCTCGCGCCTTCGAAACTCTATTCATCCTCGCCTGACTCCGGATCATTTCAGAGTAATTTTTATAGTCCCTGGAATCTCAATTCTCACCAATTTGCGATTTATCGTGTCCAGCAATGTTCCGTACACGTGGGATTTCTAGGAAAGATAAATAGATTGTGAAAGTTGATATCGGCGATCGCAGAGGTTGAATTTCCCATTTCTCCAGGTGCTGGAAGTGTTAAACATTTCTCGGGGACAACAGGATTTGTTCCTTGTTTATCCACTTTGCCCGTCAATATCGCGTTTCAGTGATTTCTCCCGTTTTTACCACGGCGAAAAGGCTTTCTATACGATTTCCTCGTGGGAATCAAGGAACTATCGATCCGCTGGTCCAACAGTCTTTCCCTCCCCTTATGTCTCTCTCTTGCTCTCTCTCTCTCTCTCTCTGTCTCTCTCTCTCTCTCTGACCCTGTCTCTCGTCGTGGCAACTATACCCGTGTATAGAGCGAGTTCTGAAAGGAAGGGAAAAGAAGGAAGGAAGGAAAGGAACGGAAGGAGCCGGGACGACTGCCAATGGGGCACGACGGGGCTTGAAGAAGAAGAGAGAGATTTCCAATTACAGGGACTCTCTGTTCCGGAATTCCATTCCAAACCCCATTGTTCTCGCGGACCGAGCTGTGGACAGGACTTTGATCCTTCGACAGAGTCCAATCGTTTCGCCCGGAAACTTTTCGTAATCGTCCGTCCCTTAGTCTACCCGGTTGATGGAATGTCAATATATTTGGGGAATTAAGGTGTGACAGCCACGTTATCCCGCGGATTTGTCCACAAACGATCCACTCGAACTGTTCGGGGAAAAAAATCGCCCCCTTAAATCGTTGCCTGGAAACACCCCCCAAAGTTTCGATTGCAATCACTACATTAAGATATTAGTAAATGTTTGATAAGCAGTTGATTCGTACCCTACGAAGCTGTACACTTTTTTCGCGATTTTTCACCATCTTCCTTTACGATTCAATATTGCAACGAAAAATATATAGAGCTTTGTTTAAGATTTAAAGAAACTCAATTTTATTCCGATTTCTATCGAACAACACACTTTTAACACAGTCGAGTATTAAGATCAAAGATGCAGGAATGTTAGAATTTTCCTCTTTCGATCGCGCATCGTTGCGTCGCAGTTTTTAATAAAGTTCGACAATTCGTTGGACAAAAACATCGTCGAAGAATTTTGCTGGAGCTCTTCGGCTTCCTAGTTGCATCTTGCATCGCGTCGCGTCGCGCGTCGCATGAAATCGAATGATCGCGAGAGATCGCTCTCGTGCCGGGAGTGCTCGCTTTCATCCAGTTGAAAGCAATAATCCGGCGCGTCCCAGTCACCGAGAGAGAGAGAGAGAGAGAGAGAGAGAGGGAGAGAGAGAGAGAGAGAGAGGTAGAGAGTGAGAGTGAGAGAGAGAGACGGTTGATTGCCAAGCTTTTAATTGCAACTTCGCGGAAAAGCTTAGCGCGCGATCGAGGACGCGCTCCGGCTTTTCTTCCAGCGCGATGAAAAGGACCCCGCCGCTCCGCGCCGTTCAAAGCGATCGACGCGAACAGAACGTCGCTCTTGTTCGAACCGAACACCTCGTGCGACCGATTACGTACCTGTACGCGTTTCACGGAACTGGGTCGGCACGGCCCGGTAATCATTTTAGACGGACCTAGTCGTATATTGTCCATAAAGTGTTCACGTGTACAAACATATTAAAAAATGCAACGGAAAGGGTTAATAAACAATTGCCAACTTCTGTAGCCTATCGACAAAGGTAATGAAACCACCTGTTAATTTATTATTAATTTTGACAAGGGAGGAAATATTCGAGGACGCATCGATTCTAAGCGTCGTCGCGCACGTCGCCGAGTCCATTACCGGGTGCATCGCTGTAATACGATTCGTAAATAATGGCCGTAGGAGGCGAACTCGGCCCGCAATGCACCTCCCGTCCCTTGTTGCACCTTGTCTGGGTCCTTCTTGCTACGAACCCGAGTGCATCTGCGCGATTGAACGCGTCTACTCTTACGCTCAAACCACAAACTCTAACCGCGCCTCTGGTGTACTATGCAATCGGCCATGGCCAGGGCTGATCTCCGTTTCCGTCTTTCCCTTCGCTTCGACCCTTTGGCCCTTCAGCCTTCCACTCTCTCAACGTTAAATCTTAAACGTTGCTGTCGAAATCCAGCTCCGCAAAATAGGCTGCGAGGATTTTGGAGAGCTCGGTGAACAGCGATAAACCAGCACTTAATGCGAAAGTAATTTATTCAATAGATACGAATATGTTAACGTTAGAGCTACCCGTGGAAATTAGAGGTTCCGTAAATTTTTTAAGATTTACCGTGTATGTTTGGAAAATCGTTTAATCGAATAAATTTACCTATTTGTTGCACCGATTTCATTTTCGTGTAGCAGTCTAATGACACACTCGCAGTATCGACAGAAATATTAATATCGGAACTTAAACTGGGTAAACAATTGGCCAGAGGATCGAGGGGATTAAAAGGATTTATTCGGTGAAATTGAATTCGTATTAATATTTCATTGATATATTGTGTCAAATAAGAATTTTATTTTATTACGAACACGGGTGGGAGAGGGGAGCTGATTTAAAATAAAATGTGTATTCAAATTTACATCGATATTTTATTAATATCGTCGCATTGAATTATTGTATTGTTAGTCTGTCGTGAATTTATTGCAGGGCCCTTGTTTCGAAATGAAATTTATACAGATGCAATGTTCTCGTTCTATCGTTTGCATTCGGTTCTGTTCTGTATGATAAAAATTAGTTCTCAGAGTATACCATCATTAATTAAAACAGGAAGAGATTTCACGCAAATAAATCATACGGAAATTAGAGTACAGCGCCTCTCTAAATTTTCATAACACCGTGAAAGAATGTTTGCGTATTCCTTCCGCATGCACGCTACTCCCAAATAAATATACATATGCTAATAAAATTCATCTCTCCCGAGAAAAACTCTACAAATTCGTTTATTCAGGCTTCGCCCGCGAGTCCATCCAAAAATTGAACCGACCCCATAACTCACTCCGCAGCCCTGCGCGGACCTAGAAACATCCGAAAATTTTATACGAAGCGGACCGCGGCATCTAAATTTATAATAATCCCTCCTCTCATTAATTCATTGTTCGATTATTCGGCTCCCTCGCACGGTATTCCCAGTACAGGCGACCGGTAAATACTTAAAGTCGTTATCAACCGCTCGTGTATTATTCTCGAAATAATCTAGTCGGGGCTTATATCATTTACACGGAAGTTTGTTCGACTTTGGATTAGCCTGCGATGTTTGTGCCCGTCGTACGGTTGTACCGGACGTATTAAAAATATGGGACCAGTACAGGTGTGTTCTTGACAGAATTACGAAGCGGAAAGTGCTTTAGCATTTTTTCAAAATGATGCTCTGTTGTCGAGATATTCACAGTTAAAGCGCAAGCAATGATGCGAGCAGACTGGAGTAGGGCTTTCGCGGCCCTATCTTTTTCAACTATCGATATATCTGAAACGGCGCCCCGTTACGGAAAATGCTAAGGGACTTTTCGACGGGTAATCGTGAATATTTTCAAGTTCGTTCCTTGCTTCCGAGGCACCCCGTGCATGCACACATATATATATATTGATTCGCACCTCGGGCATTGTTGGGGACACGTGATCGCGGGGAAGTTCGTCACCGCCTCTCTCTCTCTATCTCTCTCGCTCTCTCTGTCTCTCTCTGTGAGGAGCCCCGAGTGTCGCTCCTCCACCGCAAACAATTGGAAACATCGTCAAAGTTCTCGTTACAGTTGACAGCGTAACCGCAGCTCGCAACACGAGGAACGTGCTATCTCCGACCGTAGTCGATACCGCCGCGACGGAAACAGCCAGCCGAGAATCGCCTGTATTACCCGCTTGTGCACATTGCTAAGAAAACCGCGTTCTCCGGCATCGATCCTCGATGATCGCGCTGTGCAATCCTGAATCTTTGCTCCTCCTTCGAAGAGGCCTTTCGAGATATACGTGTTCAGTTGCCGGGCTCTCGTGGATGTCATCTTTTCCGCGGATTGAGGGCCCTCGTGTGCCCTTTCTGAACGTTTTCAGACTGAAATTCAATTTTTATTTCCCTCTTGCCGACATTTTTGCCATTTACGCAGTGATTCGAGGAGTCGCATTTCCAGGATTTTACATGCATATTGTTATGCATAGAGTATGTGTCTCGCAGTAGAGTATCCCGGTTATGGTCAGACACAGCCTCTTATTATTTTCTGTCTGTGTTCTCTGAAAATATCTCATCATCAAAAGAAGCTACGTAAACTCAAAATACAAATCTGCACGACATATTTTTTATTATTTTTGTTTCTCACAGTGGAGTATGTGTCTCGCAGTAGAGTATCCCGGTTATGGTCAGACACAGCCTCTTATTATTTTCTGTCTGTGTTCTCTGAGAATATCTCATCATCAAAAGAAGCTACGTGAACTCAAAAAACAAATCTGCACGACATATTTTTTTCTTTTTACTGTTTTCGGTTCCAAGTGAAAAGTCTCTTCGAAAATCCAACGAAATATTCGACCTTGTCTGAAATAGCCTTGTATCTCCAGTTTACGACACCGTTTTGCATAGAATCCTTTTCAATTTTTCATCCTGCCTTTCCGTGACGCGAGCAGCATACATTCCGCGGGCCGTTCGATCCAACGGAAAATTTGTCCCCGTAGAAACTATCTAGAAAGCATCGTCTCCTCCAGAAATTCCCGTTCCTTCGCGCCCATTAGAGGGGTCGGGGTTTGACGGCGTCGTTTCTCAAGCTGAACGACGAAAAAAAATATATATATGTATGTATGTATGTATATAAAACGCGTCCCTATCTCTGGCCGAGGGAAACGCAGTCGTATCCCGGGGACCCTCGGTTTCACGGGGAAACGTAAATTCGGCAGTAGCTCGAACGATCTATCACGCAGACTTACAAGATAGCCTCTCGCAATTTCGGATACGAGCCCGGGGGGCCACGGCCCGCTGCGTTTTATTAATCCGTCCGCGGATCCGTGAAATATTTATTCGAATTCGCTCCTGGCCCCAGCCTCCCGATTTCCTGAAAATCTTCGGGGACGAATTTTTCAGATAACAATCGCGCGATTTTTTGGCTTCTTCGTTGTTGGAGGAATGCACAGTTTGTGGAATTCGAGGGGTCGTAGATCTTTTCGGTTATTTAACAATTTTTTTCATTTGAATAGTGGCCGCTGAAAAATTGAGCCGAACTAATTTTGCTTCTGAAATTCAACGAATTCCAAGAACGAAAACGTTCTCCATAAAAATTGACTACGGTCGCCCTGAAACTATCAAGCTTAAATTACAGGTAGAAATGCAGTTCCATTCGAGTGGTTTTTTGAACGGCCCCTAAACGTCTTCGAAAAACCGAGGATCATCTTCTGCCCTGAAATCGCGGGCTGCTGTCCAGGATCTAGTTGTGCTTTTGAAGCGCAATTTCCTCGTGGAAGTGGACCATTACTGCGTTATAGTCGTTGATATTTCTTCAAAGGAAGAATTCCAGGCTTCTGGTTGGCCGTCTTCCGTGGAATCGTGAACCGGACCCACGGTTTTTCCGAATGTGTACGGGGCGCCCGATGCTTCGTTCGAAATTGAAATTCCTCGCTGGCCGGTGTGGTGTGTCGATCGAATCTCTCTTCACTTTTTTCGAAGTTAAAATTACTTTTCAGCCCGGGGATCCTGCTTGAAGAAAAAGTAAAAAGCGCGGGGGGTTGCAGGAAGCGGTCGGTTTCTGATATTATTGAAAACCCCGGAGATAGAACTTCTCGATAAAACGCGTTTAAGATGCTTCTCTGGAACGGTTCAGTTCTGCGACAGAACCCGTTGTGTTCCGAGCTCCGGCTTTGGTCTACGTGACAAGCGTTTCGCTTTTTGCGAAATTTTCTCTTTAGAAACCGTGTTTCCCTTTGATATCGCATGCAGAAATATTCAACGTGTTCTTCCCGTTCTTTGTTAAAATTTTATAATGACGGAGTATGAACTGGTATTAATTTTGGTTCGTGGATTCGCAATTTTTTAATCGTCTTTACGAGTTTTTAAACTAGTGGTATGCGCGAGATAAAATTTGCAGAGGTGAAGCTTGACGTTAAAATTACATGCGAAAATGTTTGACGTCGGTTTTTATCTTTTGAGAATATTTTATAATGTTGGAAAAATGAACTGAAATTAACTGTGGTTTAAGCGTTTACAACGTTTTTAATCGTCTTAGCGTTTTACGAATTTTCCAACTAACGGAGTATCTGGAATAAATTTCATAGAGATGACATTTTTTTTTAAATCAAAAATGTATGTGTAAACGTTTGATGTTCTCTTTATTTTTCGTAAAAATTTTATAATGGAAAAATGAACTAAAAGTAATCGCGGTTTAAGGATTTACTAGTTTTTAATCGCGTGAGTGCTTCGCAAATGTTAATACCAGCAGAATGCGCGAAATAGAATTCGTAAAAATGACGTCCGTCGTTAAAATTACATGGGAAAATATGTAACGTTATCCTGGTTTTTCATAAAAATGTAATGACGTCAAAAGGTTGAATCGGGCTAAATGGTGTTTAAAAATTAACAGTTTTTTAACAGGCTCGGCGTTTCACAGACTTCGAAACAGGTGGAACGCGCGAAATAAAATTCGTGTCCATAGGTGATTCCTTTTTCCAGAAAATGGACTTTGGAATTACATTGCACTCGGCCGGATGGTTGGTGGCTCATGCATTTTTTTAATCGATTTCCTCGAAAACGAAAACCCGCCGGAGAAAATTGTATTCTGCGCTTTTCCATTTATTTTTTTATCACGAGTAGACACGTCCCTCGACGATTCTACCATTATAACGTGCTCGAAAAAGCGTCGGAAACCTCTACAAAAAAATATTCTCTATGATAATCGTATGAAAAACTACTCTCGCAACTTTAGAGAAGATATTTTCGCTCTGTACTCTCTTGCAACTAGGGGTTTCGCGTCAGGAGGAAAAAGCTGGTCTGAAACCTGGCCGTCGACAAATACAAAATGTCCTTGTGGATCCTCGGAATCCCCGCCGTTCCAGAAACTTTTCACGGCTATCTGGAGAACGTCTCCATCGGTCAGCTAGGATCTGGAAGGCTCTGCGGCGGTCGTAAAAGATTTTAGTTCTCGTTGGCAGTGCCGATCTTCCGTTTCGACGGGTGTGGGCGATCTGTCACGCGGATCTGTGGCACGCCCATCGGTATTAGACGCGATTCCCCCGTTCGAAAACGTTTCTCGCGGGTGCGGCAAGAGAGAAGAGGAGAGGAGAGGAGTGAACATCTTCGGATGTAAAAGACATCTTCGAGTCGCGAAGGGGCTGGGGGTTAGAGGGGAGGGTAGAGGAGGGTGCGGAATCCAAGGCCATAAATTCCGGTTGTCCTATCCCTCGGCGACATGACGGAAGGTGGCCTATACATCGTCGCCGGCGGCGGACTTAATAAAATGCAAAGACGACGAACACACATTGTCCGGGCGGACTGACATATCGACGCAATACCGACCCACTCAGACCTCTCGAGGAACGTCAGATGGAAGGAAGGACGTAGAAAAATCGTTCGTTCGCCCGGCACGACGCGACGGTATGGACGTCCTGTCGAGGACCTACGTGAAACCAGCCACTTCGACCATCACAGACTGTCCTCGACGCGTTCCTTTCCCCGCAGCACCAGCCTGTTTGCGATGCTTAAGTCCGCCGAGCGGAATCGAATAACAACCCCGCGCACTCCGTGAGGGTGTGGTGGGGTTCTATTCAAATTTTCCTCGTGGTTTGATATCCATATGTTTATCGAAAATTAGGAGCAGATCTTTGCCGAGCTTCTGAACGCGCAATAAAAATAATCCATGTCACTCGTACAATATTTCATTGTTTAGTAATGTACGAAGTAGCAATATTTAATAACATCTCGGAGTCGTCGCACTATTACCGAGGGTTAATTGAATTTTTTATCTATGCTTCAAATTGACGAGTCGAATGAAAACCCATAGACCGCCGGGGGTGGTTGTGCATGAAAGTGTACTTCAGACAGGAAATTAATAAATTAAATAATGATCATCACTCCTACTTGACGTTCTCATCAAAAGTTCCTCGCAAGCAGTGGTTCCACCTGCATTACCTCGGCCATCATTCCGAGGAAAAAGAGTGGGTAGCCCAGTTTCCTCTCTCGGTCCGTACCGTGGGAAAAACCTCCGGTCCAAAATACTTGGAATTCGGTATGGAGCGCGAGCGGAATTACAGAAAATTCTGCGGGGCCGTTCGTTACACGTGCAATTAACCGAAAAAGGGAGAGAGAGAAAGAAAAAAAGGTCGGGCAAAAGAAAGAAAAAGACGGGAACAGAGAGTAAAAGAGGAAGTGAGAGAGAGGAGAGAGAGAGAGTACAACCCCTTGGTCGTCCCCTGTGCGTGCACAGATCCCGTGCAAAAAGCGAATTGAATTTCGAGTTACCATGGCGACTACGTGACACAACGAACAACCGCAGCCGTCCAGGTGTGTGTCGGGAGCGCGTGTGCACGCGTCAAACGAGCGGCTCAGAGTCAACGTTCTCGTGCGTGTCTGCGCGCGCGTTTCGCCTGATGGAAAACGCGTGCGCGTCGCACACGCCGCCATAACCCAGGTGGATGGCCCCGCGGATGTGTTGGTGCATCGTGCGCTGCGCATTTTATCGTCGCATAATGGCCTCGCGGCGGTTCGTTACCACCTACGTAATAAAGCCATATTAAACAGGACGGCTTAAAGCGTTAACCCGACCCCCTTTCCCCTCCCCATCCTTCCCCAGCCCTCCTCTCTCTTCTCCCGCAACCCCCAAAACCGTAACGAACGTCGCTGAAACGACAACGGCCGCAACCCCTCGCAACCACTCCCCGCACAGGCCCCTTCCCCTTTGTTTCACCGGTGAATATCGACTGGCCGCTCTTGTTTATCTCCTTCCACGGGCCGATCGCGTGAGAAACCGACACGTGCCTCCCACACTTCGAGGAATCGCGTAATTTCAGCTCTCCGAAGGGGGACTTCGCCGATTATCGCTGGGACCGCCCCTACGCCAGGAAATTACTTACATTTGAACGGCCGCCGTGATCTGGATCGGTTTTTTTCGGTTTCGGCCGGATGTTTGTCGTTGTCTGTTGTCGTGGCGCCTTGCCCGCGACCAGTAGACCGGGGATTCTATCCTTTTATCGTAAAAATTAGTGCAATTTAAATCGCTGGACAAATTAAGAGAATTTAGGAGCTTCGAAATGCTTGGTTAATAACAAAAAAATATTCAATTTCCACCGCAATGGAATAGAAGGAAAGAACTTTCTAACAGAATTACTAACCGATAAGCATCATTTAGAGAAACCTGCGGCGAAAAATGTCGCCGGTCTCGCGAAAACGTATTTTCCCCACGGGCGTTGGTTACAGAGGAGCCGTTCGCCGGATCGTAAATAATTAGTTTGACGCGCGGAGATCCCTGGGTGAAAGTTTCCGCGCGTCGCTTCGGCAAATAAAAGCAATCCGTAGGATTCGGTTACCACCCTTCTCTTCAACGTCGGACGCGATCAATTCCTCGTAACGAATTCGCTGGGAACGCGGGGAAAGAGAGAGAGAGAGAGAGAGAGAGAGAGAGAGAGAGAGAGAGAGAGAGGAGAGAGAGAGAGAAATAGAGAGAGACGGAAGGAGAGAGAATCTCCTGCGAGAAGACAGCCGGGGTTACGAGCTGTGGAAGCGGAGGCGAGCTGACGTTTTCCGAGCCAACGCGATGCGACGCGACGCGACGCGGGGGTGAGAAAAATTTATACCCGGCTCGTTCCCCGAACTTCTTCTTCCCTGGAAAGCTCGTCTTTTTCAACAGGCTTCGCGTCTTCGGGCGCGCGTTGGCTGACGGGGACAAATCCAGCCCGGACGTGGCGACGCATAACCAAATCCAATCCCTTCTGCCATCCATCCCCCTGTTCCCTTCCGACACCCCTCACAGCCACGACGGTTCGACGAGGATGGCCGACGGAAGCCGCGACTTTTCCGGGAAATACGGCACACACGTACTCGACACCTCTCTCGCAACCCCGTGCACGGGGTGCACGAGACCGCAACGAAAAATTGGCTGCAGCGACACCAGAGGGTTGAAACGGGGCTGAAAATTTCTGTTTGACCCATTTCGGATTAAAAGTAATTTTTCGAAGATTCCTTCTACTTTCAGTAAAATTTATAACAATTTTAATTTAATTTCAATAACCATGTAAATACAAAACCGATAATTCGACCGTAGGGGTGGGTTTAATTTAAAAAAAAAAATGATTTAACATTTCCGGAAAATACGGTGCTCATGTCCTCGACGGTGTTCTTGCAATAACCCCTCACCTTCGAGAACACAACCGAGAGCGACACTGTAGAACGGTGGCGGGTCGCAGGGAACAGCAGGAATTTCTCAAAGATAAGGGTAACCCGTCCCTCGAGGTGGCAGGAGAAGGATGAGTGTCGGGGGTTGGTCGGGGTGCGAACATATTACGGGATCTTGAATGACGGGAGGAAAAATTGTTGGTGAGTGCAGCGAGCATCCTAGGCGACCGTATAAGAATCGAGTTGCTCTCGGCTCATTGCCATTCCGGCGACGCGGATGCGTTTCGAATGTGTGGGACGTGGTACGTGCGATATTTGCAAGGCAACGTGACTCGAGGGTTCTCGCGGTTTTTTCGCGGATTCTTACTTTCCCAAGCCTCCCTCTGTACGCTGCGTCTCGTGTACGTTACCCGGTTTTACTTCTCCCCGCCCTGCGACGAGATGGAGCAATGAATTTCCGCGGAAATTATGTGAGACGATATTCTACGGTTGTTTTCTAAACGGGGGCGCGGCAAGAAGTCGAGTGGCTTCGCAGGAATTATCTTTCCGAGCTTCTGCCGGGATGCTAAGGGCGCGGGATGGAATATGGAATGGAACAGTGTAATTTAGAGCGTGTACTTCGAGTGTTTGTTGCTGCATGGAAATAAGGCGAAGACTACCGGGCTCTTTCCCGTGTCTCGCGAATATATTTTGCCGAGCAACTTTGCTAATGCGTTCCGAAATTGTTTCCGAGTATTCTGCTTTAGCATTCAGTCGCGTATTGTTGGCTGGATGATTTTTTCGAATAATTAGCGAGGTGTTCCGTGTCAGAATTAACAGCTTCTCCTCGAGAAGGGGAGAGTAATTTTCAAGCGTTAGAGTAGCCGCCACTACTAGGAGGGGGGAGAAAAGATTGAAATGTGTTTTTCTCGTGTAGCAAGAGTATATTTTTCTGGGGAAAAAACGGCTAATGCGTTTAAGAATTGCTTCATTTCGTGTTGAATATAATTCGTTCGACGCCTTTTAGATTAGGGGATTTCGAATAATTCAGTGCAATCTGGCTGGAAGAATAATTTTTTCTTGGGCGAAAAAGGGAAAAGCGATATTGCGAATATCTGTAGCATGTCAAGGGTTGTAAAGATTAGAACGTGTTTTATTTATGTAGAGCGGAAAAAGGGGCTGTGAGAAACTACTCGTGTTCTTGGATTCGTTACAGTGGAACCTCGTTTTTATGAATTAATTAATGCTAAACCTCTTAACCTGTGTGACACGGAGTATAACTTTCAGTTTACAAAGAACAAGAATATCCATTTCAATCGACGAACAAATGTAAATTCTTGAAGTTTGAAAAACTGCAGAAAAAATTCGATTATTTTCGCGATTCGAAGGCAGCTGGCCATTACAGTAACGGACTGTAATGCCGTTCCAGGCGAACCTTTTTCAGGGTTGTTAATGCCTGTTCACGGTGCTTTGCGTGTACGAGGCATTGCGGGTCTGAATTAGATGCGCGGCATTCCTTGTCAGCCACGCGACAATAAAAACGCTACTCGCGCATGCGAGTGGCATGAATGCATTCCTGCCTCTTTATTCCTCTCCTTGATTCGTCAGGTTTAGTGTCGCGGAGAGAGTAGATGTCAAACGTTTTACACCGCGGCTTTATTCTGCCGTTTACATTCCCACGCCGCTTTTTTCGTCTCCGCCTTTCCTACGATCGACTTGCGACATGGTTACTAGCATGAATATAGTGTGCTCTATCTAAAATAAATTTTACGTTGCGTTAACATTGTTAATCTATGCAAAAGACAGCAGAGTCGGTGCCATTTCCAATGCACTTTGTCCAATGTCGATATCTCGATCCGTTCTCGAGATACAAGCGATCAAAGTTGTGACGCGAGACGAACGGAATGGGGGGTCCATTCATACGTAATTAGTATGCACTAATAGTAGTAGTAAGAACTGGCCTGCCTCTACTGCCAGCGGGCAGGGATAGGTCAGTACCGTAGGCGCGCGCTAGAGAGAGAAGACGTACCGAACTGTTAAAAAATTACGTTTGTCTTTACACGACGATATCTCGGGAACCGAACGTCGTATGGTAATGCAACAAAAATTTTTTTAAAGTACACGCTACGCGCTTTGTAACAGTCATAAATTCATTAAAACAGTGTCGATAATTTTAAAGTTATAACAATTTAAATATTAACGAATTTCAATTCGATTTCCCGGCGCGTTCCGTGCATTTCAACGGGTTCAATCCGATCGATATCTTTTATCTAATACTAATTGACGTATTTTTTTAACAAATATATACCTAATAAAGGGGACATTTACTATTATTTTACCTAATACAGGTACGTAATATATTTCACTGAAACAGTGTCACGAAATTTCAATAATCCAGCGCAGCACACAGCAGCGAGGCTTATCGTCGAAAGCAATAAGCCGAACGCGCGCGATGTCTCCGGCTAATTAGCATAATAAAAAGCAGCGCGGAGGCAGTGCATAACATTATCACCGTCGGCAGTCTAATAAAGTTTCAGAACTAGCGGCGTCATAACCGGCCGATATTCCGCGGCCGACAGGAGCCGCGTTGGGGCGAAAGGGGTTTTATTGTTCGGAACACGCGCGTCTACCCTTAAAATTACTGAAACCGAGGGGTGCATATAAAACTCTCTCCGGGATCGACGATAAACCCGCGCGGTGGCCATTTTAAAGGCGAGCCACGGACACTCGGTCGGCACGTGTGCGTCGCGTATCACGTGGACGATCGACTGCGGGGGTGGCGACAAGGAGCTCGGAAAGCATTATTAACTCGTAAATAATCTATTCGGTAATACGGTAAGTGGTTGACGTTGATGAGACTGCGTCGCGCGAACAGAAAACGCGGCCCCGCCACCTGTGGCGTTTCGAGGCTTCGGAACAGCGAAAAAGGGGACGAAGAAGAAAGACGAAGGGGTGAACGACTGATAAGCGCATCCCTCAGATCTGTATACTTAGCGAGATTAGGGCGTCGGGTCGCTCCGTTAAAACGATGCGTATTTATTCAGCACTCTGGAGTTCGACTCCCCAATTTCCAGGGCCCTGTTATTAACACGATTCTTTCGTTCTCGTTTCAGGAGAGAAGCCGTACAAGTGCAGCTGGGAGGGTTGCGAATGGCGATTCGCGCGTTCCGACGAGCTGACGCGCCACTATCGCAAGCACACCGGCGCGAAGCCGTTCAAGTGCCGGCATTGCGACCGATGCTTCTCCCGCAGCGATCATCTGGCTCTCCACATGAAGAGACACGTGTAATCGATCGTCTTGTAAGGCGGTCGTCCATGCGGCGAAATGTGGTCCAGCTCTCCTAGCTGCCCGAGGACACCCGAACACAGTGACCAACAACAGAAAGAAAGCAGACAACAAAAACCAGATGCAGCAGCAGCAGCAGCAGCAGCCGCAGCAGAAGCAGAAGCGACACCAACGGCAAACAACAGTAGCAGTAGGCTCCTCGTGATCGCGTTTCTTCCACGGATCCCCGACGATCCAGCCGGTGTCGATCGACCTGACGGTATCGTCGGCGTCCAACGATCCAGCGTCTCCGCTAAAACAAACTTGAAAGAAAAATCGATGATCCGCGAGGCGACCGGCAGTTGTCCCCCAGAGTCCGAGACTATATCTCCCCCAGAGAAACCTAATCCAAACATCGCGATGGGAAATCGCTGGTACAACTCCCCATCCCCTCTCGCAGCTGTTTGATCCAGCTCCTTTTGTCTCGAGGAGGAGCTGACGGTACTTTTTACGTTACACGCGCCAAGGTGACATCAGGCTAGAGACACGATGGTCGTCTCGTCCGGAACTTTAATCACTGCCAATTCATTAAATTCTAAGATCAACCGCTGCACGACTCTCACAAAGTCTAGCGACTGCTGCGAGCGGGGGTGGAGACGACGAGCATGATCGGGGCTCGCGCTATCCACTAAACCGTCTGTCTCCCGCAGAATAGTCGAATCGGCGTGGGTGGGCGGGAAACCAATTCTTCAAGATCCCGACGAAACCGTCGAGGAGTTACCGGTTCACGAAGACAATAACGTCTGTCGGTGCCAACGTTCTCCCCCTCTCTAATTTCCCTGTCCCCCCTTCTTTTTTCCCCCTTTCGGGGAAAAATGTGGTGGCTGGTTCGAGTACTCGATCCCAATAATCGAAACTCTCGCTAAGGGTTCGGACAAAATGGCAGGCGAAGGGCGACCGGGGGGCGAATGGGCGGAGGCTGTAATTGAATACGTGATTTCGGCCAGTTTCCGCGAGAGCAAAGTTTACCGCGCTAATCCCGAATTTACCGTGCGAATTATATCGCGCGGGCCCTCCGCTTCTCGACCCTCTGCGATTCCCGCGAGACCGCCCTCCCTGTCGCGTCGGCCCGTTTCCGTTTTGCGAGCGACGAACGAAAGGAAAAGGGAGATGTCGAGCCGCGCCGATTCGACCGTGTTCAACATCGAGACTAGAGCGATCTCTTGAGGAACAAGTGACTGAATCAAAAAAAAAGGCGGGAGAATACCACCGTGGGTCTCCTTGGGATCTTCGTTCCTCGAGACGAACGAGAAGAATAACGAGTAAAACACGGGGCTTGTTTCGTAGTGGCGCGCGTCCTATGGTTTTTGAAATGGATAAAAACGACGAAAATACGCAAAAATATATACGGAATCTGACTTTGTACTTTTGTACGATTGCTTTGTTAGGCGACATTCTCCTGTTGATTTCCGCGGACATTGCGATAATATTTCACACACATACACACAAGTATAACGTACACGGACAACACACCAAGCGCCGCCATGGCGTAGGCGGAGACCGGGGGCGGGATTCTCGTCGGAGGCTCAACAGAAATAAATGAAGTATATATAAATATATATATATTTTTTAATATTCTCGTCTTACTCACCGAAACAATATATATATTATTACATAAGGGACAAAATAAACGGGCAACATTCCGCACAAAGCTCTAGAACCGTTTCCACGCGTCGGACCCGCCCCCTTTGGCCCCGGCCACGCCTTCCGCGGCGCACGCGACGGTACGGGAGGCGACGGGAAGCGAGCGCGCGACTTCTGGCTCGCGGATCATCGATTTTACAAATGTTCAGAGACGGATTACGGGGGTTGCGGGAATCGGGGGGGATCGCGGATCGCTCGTGCGACGAGACAGAGAAAGTTTTTGGGGGTGAACAAGGTAGAGTAGTAATTATTTCTTTAGTGATTAAAAAAAAAAAGCCGACGAGCGAGCATCGTCGGAGCGACTCGAGTCGCTCGCGAACAGAGAGAGACTAAAAAAGTATAGCGCCTCGCGCGAGGGGCGCGCGAGCAGATGAATAAACAAACACACACAAACAAACAAAAAAAAAAACGAAGAGTAAAGGGAAAAAAAACTAAATTTTAAATGTTCAGTGGCCAAATAAATTAACTGATAACGCACGTAGAACGTAACGATACCGTACCTATTTGTAAGTAAGCCTGACTGATGTGTGTGCGACGATTTCAGAGAGAATCTAAAAGAGTGAGAAAGAACGAGAGAAATTGCGCGATTGAATGCGTTTTGTGCGTCGTGGTCGCGCGTGCATGTGAGAGTGTTGTTCTTCTTCTATCACCATGTTTCTTTCTCCCGTTTAGTTTATGGTTTTAGAGTTCTCTTTTTGCCATCTTCCGTTTCCTTCTCGAGAGAAAATGTGTTACATAGCGTCGTTGACTGTGGGAGTGGAGAGGGGCGAATTCGGGGGGAGGAGTGATTGACGAAAAAGGAGAGAGACGCGAGGCGGGAGCTGATGAGTTTGTATATTGTGCAATTTCTATCGGTGTTTCATTATTTGTTACCATGTTCACGGATAATTATGAATAAAGTAAATATATATATATATATATAAATATAAATATATGCAGCATTTAGAGACAAGATCTAGGACAAACGGACCGCGGTGAGAGTGTGCGACGTGCGTGAGTGAGTCGTCGGATGTCTTTTTGATAGCCATATATTGCGAGGCGCTGTGAGCTTCTAAGGAAGCCCACGGCCCCGACCACACTTTTGTCTCTATATTTTTCTTTCCTTTGTCTGTGGTGGGCGGGGGGAAACGCTTATCCGAAAATTAGGCTCGTTGAGGCGTCGCGATGACCACTCGCGTTCGAATTTTTCCGCCATTTTTACTATATTTCGTTTCAGAGATTGCTTTCGATGAGCTTTCAATTTTTTGTAGTCGTTACGATGAATTTCAGGTTTGAAAAACATCTTTGGGCGATTTCTTTCAGTTGCGAGTAAAGATTACCCTCTGGGGCATTGTTCCGGCTCTACCGGGACCGAAGTAGCAACGAAACCACGCCCCTTCAGGGCATTCTGACTTCGTGTGGCTCTCAGTCTTGCCTCGACTGACAGCTCGGATCGTTTATTTCCGTATCTCACCTAATTTATGAAATGAAATTAATTGTTAAATCATTGGCAGAGGGTCACATGATCGATTATAGCCCGATTGTTCTGTAAGGCACTATCCTGCCTTTTCGCAGACAGAAATCAACAAAGCCACGTTTCGTGGAGGCGTTTCAACGTAATCTGGCCCCCAGCATTGCCCTCGAAGACAATCCACTGTACTCACAGGGCAAAAAGCCCTGATTCAATTAACAAACCAAATTCAATTTTTAAAAAATGGCGGAGCGAGGTCCTCGCGATGACAGCGACCGTTCCGCGCGTTTTCATCCCGGCTACCATCGAGAACCCTGTAGATATAATATATATATAAATAAATATATATATATAAATATACATAAATATATATTTAACGAACGTTCGAACGAAATCTAACGCGAGCGCATTGTTTTAAACTGGAGAGTCGCAAAGATACGAAGTGTGCGCACAGGTGAGAGAGTATGGCACGCGCGTGTAATTAAATGAGTGGCGGAGAAGAGAGAGAGAGAGAGAGAGAGAAAGAGATGAAAAATGAGAATACTAGGAGAGAATAAAAAACCGTAAATGATGCAGGTAACGAAGCGAGAAAGAAAAAGCGGACACTTTAAGAATTAATAAATGGTAGTTAGAAGTTTAGATAGATAGATGGATAGCTAGACCGTTAGATAGACACGTTAGATAGGCAGACAAAATAGATCGACGGAAGGACGAGAAGGGAGGACGAACTGAACGAAGGAATGAAAGAGAGAAGCGAACGAACGGATCGAAGCGAAGATAAAGTACGAGTGAATGAATCGAAAAAATGAAATCGGGGGTTGGGGGGCGGTGTTAAAAAGAGTTATTATATATAAAAGAAAAAAAAGTCTATAAATATAGATAGGTGGATATACATAGATAGAGGTGTAAGTACCTAAGAAGAAACTCTAAGGAACCTTTTAGAAGAAGCTGTATCGTTGTACGAGGTAACGATAAGTGGACATAAGTGTTTTATGATACTCGCGTACAACAAGAAAGCCGGGAACGAAAACGGTCGGCGCGGTACGGGATTTAAGATTAGTAAGAAGGAAACCAGAGTGTGTATACATAGAGGATTGAGGGAGGGGGTTTCGGGGGTGGAGAAGACGATCGAGAGCACGCGGGGGGTGGCGTGGATAAAACACGGACACACAGAGAGACGCAGCGCGATTGTAATTGTATTATTGTGGTCTAAGCTATTTTCAGTCATGTTGTATAGTAACTGTAAATTACAGGACTTTAAGTCGAGGCGCGGTAGCCGTGCGACAGAGAGAGAGAGAGAGAGAGAGAGAGAGAGAGAGAGAGAGAATGATCGTGTGCGTGAGAGATCGGGGAAAACCGAGAAAAATGGAGGATAATAGCGAGGAACAGCTAGACTGTGAATCTTCGTGCTGAACGAACTTCTGCGTCGATATTGCGGAAGTTAAAATGAAAATTTCTTTCTTCTCTTTAATCGTTTCTATATGTTGCTTGTAATATAACAGTGTCACTTCCTGTTTTTCAATATTAATATACGATAAGCGCATAAAATCCACAGTCTAGCGATCGCGTCGATGACGAGAGTGGTATAGCTTCGGGAAAACTAAACGCGAAACGAGACATCTGCAGATTTCGCGAAATTGTACAGAGTTCCGGCAAGAAACTAGATAGCTAAAGAGTCGAAGGTGGGGATGGGGGGGGGGTAATGAGGGTGCAAGTTTCCTTGTTTCGCGAGAGAGAAATAGAAAGGGAGTTGGTGAGTCTCTCGTGAGCGTTTAGCAGCCGGTTCGGTCGCGTTCCCAGCAGCGTCCGAGCTGCGAGCTCGACGAGGAAATTCGTTGCCGATGCCGGTGTTAATTGAATTAGCGGTTAAATTAATGCGGGCGACGATCGCCGCCCGCGACGCGATACTTTCGAGGCCAGTAAAAAAAAATGCGTTTCTAAATAGATGGAGGGGAGAGAGGAAACGGTCGAGGAACGTGCAAGTCGGTTTGCGAAATTATTTCCACCCTGCACATGTAAATTTAATTGTATACTTGATTGACTCCGTTGAACAGGTGTGAGGCTAGAGTTCCATTCTGACAGCGGGACTCGTTGACACGGCCACTGTCATAGTTCGTCTGACAATTTTCATGATTCTTCAATCTTCATTTTAGAATATTTATTTGTGGTTTCTCGAACTGCAAATACTGTAATTGTCCGGTTCGTTAAAGTCATTAGAGTAAGAATGAATAATTAATTCGGTGCTTTTCTTTCTCCATATACAACTAATTTTTGTAATTGTAATTTTGCTTTAGGAGTATACTTGAATAAAAATTGTGAGGGTGGTCGTGTCGGAAATTCAGCGGTTGATCGGTAGGGAGTTACGCGATTAGGTGAAATTTACTAAATAATGGGAGAGGAACTGACTGTGGGAGGGTCCTATGTGTGATAAGAGACTCGAGCGCGAATGATAACGAGAGAGGGGGCGAACGAAGAGCGCGTGAGAGAGCACAGAGAGAAAGTGAGAGCGAGCGAGCGAGTGTGAGGAAAGCACAGTGAAAAAAAACACAGAGTCAAGAGATTACCTATATTTTTAAAAAGTGACCTTTGGCATTCAAAGACTTGTAAAAATCGTGCAACGAGTTAAGTAAAACAAAGAACAAAAAAAGCAGAAATCACGAGGGCGCAGTGTTATTAAGAGGCGTCCGTCCTTCTCCGTGTCTCTATTTCATCTTTACACGATGCAGCACATTGTACACCGACACAAAACATACGTTAACAAACGGTTCGGAAAAGAGAGAGAGAGAGAGAGAGAGAAAGAGGGGAAGAATCGCGAACGAATTGGTTCGAGAGCGAGGAGACGCGATATAAATACGATACAGAAAACAGTCGAATATTTCTTTCGATGATCGATTCGGTGCATGCACCAGAGAAAACTTTAAATTTCACGATAAACGTGGACGAGTCCGATTATATACGCGTCTTTCGAAAAGGTTCAAGAGGTGGTTAATGGATCGTTATGTGGAACAGGATCCATCAATTAGGATGAGCTTGAGGTATGTTGTCGAGATCCTCTGAGATCCTAAACCCAATACAAAAAGTCAAACACAGGTACATCTTCGAACAGTTGAACATGTACTACATTCAAACCTAATCAAACCCAGCTATATCAACGATCCAACACAAACAATCTGATACAAACAACAGCTAGATCAACTTCCAAACATCAAGATCGACATTGCTGAACTTTTCTGTAGAAATCCACACGAAACGCTGTCCAACCCCGTCCGTGTATATCTTGGAAACCGAATCTCTCCAGTGATAACCCGGCACAAAATTACCCAGGACATTGACCCGACAACATGCCTCCACAAATCATCGAGACGGAGCCTGTTCTACATAATTACCCGGAAGATAATAGAATAGGACACCAGCGATGGAAACTCAACGAAGGAGGAACAAAACATCGTTACGAGCCAACGGTAGAGCAGAAACTCGGGGGTGGAGGATGCAGGGGTGTGGGGGTGTCGGAGAGGGGAGGAAAAGGAGAGAGGCAAACAATGCATTCCGTAAAAAAAAACTCGCTTTACACGAGGCGCGCGCGAGAACCGTCGTCGCTAAGATTCGTCGAATCGTAGCGCGTTCGGTCCGCCTCGAGGCCTAACAAAACGAGAGAACCGAGAGACATTTTCGGCCGTGACTCGATCTTCGATGGTCTCTGCCGCGAGATCGTGATCGTTCCCGATGTCTCTGCGACTTCTGGTCTCGCCGCCAGAATCGACAAAATGAACAAAAAAAAAAAAACCGGGAGACAGAGAGATCCGAGAAAAGAGAACGAGAGAGACGCGTCTCGCGGCGCGAGCCCGAGATCGACCTCGAAAATAAAAAATGGAAAACCAGCCAATACACAGCATAGTCGCTATTGTCATCCAAACACGATTTCATGGTAGGGTATATAGTATTTTTAGGGATTTTATACAGGCATGCGACTGCGATCTATGTTTTAGCCCACGATTTAACATGTCGATTATTGACGTTTCTTCTTGTACGTAAACGAAAAAATAAAAACGTGAATAAAAACGAACGGTGTGCTAGGTATATTTAATAATTATTATACGCAGTGGGGAGCGAGTATGTTGACAGAGTGTGTGTGTGTGTGTGAGTGGGTGTATCAGTTTTCTTTTTGTCCGAATGCAACGGCGTGCGAGTGTCCTCCGGGTGTGCGAGACCGTGTTTGCGAGCGAATGCGATTTTTTCTGGGATTCTGTACCTCGTTGTGTATACACGTCTCTATTTGTATAATTGTGAATATTACCGTATTATGATAATGTGATTTATTAACGTGTGATCCTGCGCGCGGAACCACGCGGTGAAAGAAACTTGGAGTATTTTGTATCGCGAGAGGAGAGCGGAACGAGAGCGAACCACTGTGTGACGAGCGTGTCTAGGTGAGAAAGAGAGTGAAATTTCGGGAGTCAGAGAGTCAGAGAGAACATGTGCGAGATAGAGAGAGAGAGAGAGAGAGAGAGAGAGAGAGAGAGAGAGAGAGCGTGTGAGATTGAGCGGGGAGTCTTGTAATCGCAGCTTTTTTGCCGCTGGGGAATAGAATTATAATAAACGAGGAATGAGCTTGCACAGCCGTCGCTCCTTTCTCTCGGCGTCACTTCTTCTTCTTCTTGTTCTTCGTCCTCTTTTTACTTGTTCTATTACTTCTATTTAAAAACGCCGTCGTCCGCTGTTCCTTCGGATTCTCGAGACGAAGTGAACGATACGTCGATTGCTAAATAATTCGATGATTATTGCGGGTAGCGAAAATTGATTAGATCGATGAATAAAAAAAAAAAGAAAGAAAAAGAAACGCGACGGGAAATATTAGACTCCGGCGGCCATTTTGTCTGCTCGAAAGTCTATCACGCTGTTACTTGCTCGTTTTTACTTGTTCTCTTTTTAGCAAGCGTTCGGTTAGCTACGAAAAATTCTTAGATTATAACGGGAGAGGATCTGTTGTGAAACGCACAATCCTACGGAATGTGATTGTATGTGAATGAGTAATGCTAATGATTGTCCATAAATTATTAATATTAGGTCTGGCGATCGATGATTTACTGCGATAATACCCAAATTTGTTCTTTTCCACTAAAGTATTTCCGAATCCTTCGTCTGAACTATGTTTCTGTTCTCCTCCGACATTCTACACCGTATTTGCTAAAAATAAAATGCGAAAGACCATAGTTTACTTTGTTTTTTGTAACTGAACACGCTTCGGACTATACGGGTCCCGAAATTCCTAATTTTTCTCTCTCGAGTCTCGTACTGTTTAATCTATTTTCTGAGTCTTCTCTCAGATTGTCGAAAGTATTATTGACGTAAACTAAACGCTTAGATACAGTCTGATTTATTACAACGTTCGCTGTCTTCGTTGTCAGTAGTTTCAAAGACTTACCTCTCTGACAATATACGTGGACAGTGCTCGTGTTTCTGTGCGAAAATCTCGACGTGAACAAAAAGCGTTTACATCTCAACGATGAGGATTGTGATACCAAAGATTGGTTACCTGTTTTTCCCACCATGTTTATCCTCTGAATTACCTATAAATGCACCCTTAATCAACCCTTAACTCATTTCGACCTGCACCATTTCGAACCGATTCAGGCCAGTCAATTTTACGTCGTTAATTTTCATTATAAATATAGTTGGAGTTGTTCTACAAAAATTATAAGAAAAATACAAAAAAAAAAAATATAAATTCATATAAGGGTTACTGTGTTGTTTATACCTCCTACTTGAGCGAATACACCGGAAAAATGATCTTTAATGAGCAGTATCGTGTGCGGTACAGTAGGTCTAAATGGGTTAAATATGAATGGTTTAAATTTTCTCTTTTTTCCTCAATTAAACCGTGACGCTTTTAATTGAAAATTTTGTCGTTTTTTTTCTTTTTTTTTTGGTAGTGAGAGATTTTAATTTTGCTGCACAGTTCGCAGTGAATAATTGCTGAAATCCGCAGGACTGTCTCGAGGTCGAAGGTCCTCGCGCGATTATCCTGGGGGAAAGGGATCGATTTTTCGGGAAAGAGAACGCTAACCTTGGGTCGATCGTTCGTTTCCCGGACTATCGATCACCTCGTTGAGAAAACATCTCTCGACACCGCTCTTCTTGGGGCTGTCCGGCGATAGTTGATGCAGGGATTGTGTCGAGCCATCCCCCCGAACCCCGTGAAAACGTCCGCCCTTCTGGCCCTTCCGGCCGCTGTATAAACGCACCGGTCGCGTCCCAGAGTATTGAGTGCATGCACACGCGTGCAAGCCCTCAGATTTCTACAGGGAGTTCCATTAAACCCGTCACAAACCGCTATCACGAAACCAGACAATTCTTTCCTTGAACTTCATCGTACGTCGGGGTCTTTCATCGAAAAAACGGGGATATCTTCAATTTAAAAAAAAAAATAACGGGTAAGTTTTTACGGATTCAAATAGCTCGTAAAAAACTGTACAAATTTTATCTAAAAAGTCGGGGCGTAGTGTAACCATTGACGTAGTCACCTGGAGCATAGAGTTCAAGCTGCTATAACTATCGATATGTACACAATTTTGAGAAATGTTTCAGACATAAGTTACTCAGTGTTTCAAGTACTATAACACTATACATTCTAATTTTATTAAATGAATTGTCTCTAACCCCAGTTCTTCGCTTTCAAAGTAGAGACCCCCCCGATGGAGTTGAAACAAATCAGGTTCCTAGGTATTTAGAAGTATCCTATCTATTTAAAGAATCTATCTATTTAAAAGTATCTTTATAGAGACAATTTTGTAGAGTTTCCGGGTAGCGATTTGTCAAGTTTGAATCACCCTGTAGAGGGCTCGCGCGATTAAGCGAGTACACGTTTTTTAAATTTAGGCGAGAGGAGAGCGAGCACGAGCGGATCGAGAGAGAGAGTGAGAAAGAAAGAGAAAGAATGTGTAGGGTTCTCATCGTCGAACACCCTCGACGGTTGTTCGCGGATTTAACCCTTTTACTACCGTGGACGAGATATCTCGCTCCACGATGTCAATGAAACGATATTATGGACGAGATATCTCGTGACCATGCTGTCGTACGTACACTGCTATGGACGAGATATCTCGTCACCATGATTTCGTTATACTATGCTATGAACGATGTTATATAAAAATATGACCCTTGACCACTTGACTACTGACCCCTTGACCACATGATCACAGAGCACATGACCACTTGGAGATATCTTGACCATAGCATCGTTTGATCGACATCGTGGGAGCGAAATATCTCGTCCACGATAGCGAAAGGTTTAATGGCGGCGGATCGAGTTGTATTGTATACGATTACCAGGGAAACCTGTCCTCCGACGATTCTCTCAATTTCGTAGCAACGAGTGGACAGGGAACATTGCCGAACGGAGAGTGGAACGAGCAACCAGACATCCTTCCAGAACTATCGGGACTAATTTACTTCGGCGAAGATCGAGGATCTTCGCGCCGATTTTCAAATTCTCTGGAGACTCGACGTTTTGTATAATGGTGTAGCGAGCGCTCGTCTAACGAGTCTGTAGGTGATCACATGTGATATTTGTATCGGCTATTATTAAAATATATATATACGAATATATGCAGAGGGTGGTGAGCACTGTGTGCAATCTGGAGTAGGCTGACTGAGCTTCAGAAAATTGCTGATTGTAGAATACCCTAATTATATGAAGTATACCAAACCGGGGGTTGGGATTGAATTTTTTGCAATTTTTATATCACTTTAAAGAACCAGGGAATTCTTATTGGTGCATATAATGCATTTCTGCCTGATATTTTCATTTGGAGGTTTGCGTTTAACAATTGAAAATTACGTAAATATGCTCTGTTTAGATAAAATGTAATTATCAAGGTGAAGAGACTCTATTTAGATAAAATGTAATTATCAAGATATTTAAAAATTAATATAACTCAGACCTCTACTAACATGAATATATCAAACAAAAATATGTTTAAGAATAATTCTCGAGTCTTGAGATTTCATGAAAAAATAGAGCTTCCAATATTCTCTAAAAAATTATATTATCTCTCTTCGATTATTCTTCTCCAAGCAAGATTCAATTCTCTCTCTAGCAACTAATTTTCTCGAGTAAAATCTCCTCTTGCAGCAGCAATAGCTCACAACCCTCTGTATATACTACTTACATGTAAATGTATATTAGAAGTACTCTGTTAGGATAAAAGCTAGCGGTTAGGCGAAAGGCGAAAACTAAGAAAAACCTGAGAAAACATCGGAAAAACGAGGAAGATCGAGGCAAACAGAGAATCGAGCCCCGTTTTGCGAATACTCCCGCCAGAAAGAAAACCAAAAGGCAAACCGTGAACTACTACATATAGAACCCGAGAGAAGATATTAGAAGCGTGCTCTCGTTCCGTAAAAGACGCCTAATCGTTTTGTACACGTACGCAGGCCTACTCGCCGATCCTGAAGACGAATAGGGCAGCGACACGAGACGCGAGGATCCATCAGCCTCTCGCAAACCTTTTAGCACGAGTTCTCATTATTTTTCGGCTACAACGAGTCGAAGAGCAGCCTCTTCGAATGATTTCACACGAGGAAATCCGGCGAAATTTAGTTTCGACATTGTGAAATTCACTGCCGATCCTGAAATAGACCCTGAGTAGCCGTTTGTTTCTAGAAGCTGACGTTATCGGTCCTCAAAGAAGTTGAGCAATCCTAGGTTTTTTATAACAATGATATATTTTCATTAAATCTTTTGAATTTTAACTTTGCAGTTCCAGTCCCAGCAATTGAATGAATTGTGTTTCCTATAATTTTTCAAGACGATGATTTCTTAAAGAGCTTCTTTTTAAATTATTCGTCAACTTTAATTGTTCGCAGTTTCCTCGAGTAAAATTCATGTTAATCAATTCTGGTTGAAACGTTCGGTTCGGGAAGAGTCCGATTCAATACTACATCTCGATGGGTTAATCGATATGCACGAGAAAGGTGTCCCTGTTTCTCCGTTCAATATTCAAAGTTCGCCAGAGCTATGAAAATTTCTGTGTAAACAGGGATCTGTTCGAGGCCATTGAATCGCAGATTCCAGGTGGACGGAAGGAGTTAGCTCTGGCAAAAATGAGCGAGCCAATCAGCGCAGCCCGATTCCCTTTTTTCCTTGTTTCTCTTCTTCATCTTCTTCTTCTCCTTCTTCTATTACTTTTCATCCGGCTTGCTCTTGGTTCGTCCGCCTTTTCCCGGCCAAGAAAAGCGAGCGAATCGTGGCGATGGCCGGACAGTGCTCGTGTATGAGAGAAAGAGAGACGGCGACTGCGTGCACGTGCGTTCCGAACAAAGATGTACAAAGGAGCAGAGGTGCGTGAGTGTGAGTCGAGCACAGGGGTGTGTGCACAGGTGCGTGTGCACAGGTCTGAGAGAATCAAATCGATCATTTCCAAAAAGAAAACGAGAGCGACAATGATCCAAGGGAAAGATTTAAACGGCGTCCGACAAGAAAGAACTCACCCCGAATTTTTCATTAACTTTCACCGCTAGTTAACACTGCGTGAATTGTCATTTACTTAACATTTACAGCATTTATGTTCGCACTATGATTTTTAATTGTTCATCATTTGACCATTGTACAGAAAAGATTTTTTAATTAATTTTATTAGCTGGTGCGAATCTTATCGTAAAAAGCGTTTAAATTTCGGTGGTCGATCGATCGGCGTATATCGAGAATTTATTCAAGAGAGAGAGAGAGAGAGAGAGAGAGAGAGAGAGAGAGAGAGAGAGAAAGCGAGAGAGAGAGAGAGTGAAAGAGAGAGAGAGAGAGAGAGAGCAACGTTAGACGTTCGAGATTATGTGTGCACGAGAAAAATCGCTAACCAATCGCTGGGAACGCCGATAGAAATCGTTGTTCCGTTTTTTCCGGAGCTAATAATATTTCCAGAATAGTCCGATAAACGCTCGTTGCTTTTCCGATGATCATCGACGATACTATTGCTCCGAGTATGCGAACAAGATCGTCGTTCCCATCGGTTGCGTATTTGTTGTCTGCCTAGAGATTTTTTGCGTTAACGAACTGGCGCACGCTTCTTATTCGGCTGGCGGAGCGACCGGGCCGGCCGCGCTTTGTAAATAATTCATTAATAAACAAATTTCTCATCGTGCTTGAGTGAGCTTGTTTTCAACACCGAAGCCCTCCTTCGGCGGATGTCTTTAACTCGATCGTGGATCGAAGATCGATGGGTGGGAAATCGACTGGTTGCTCGGGGTCAAAATTAAAACTATCTGATTTCGTTTCCTTAATAATTTTATTTATTTTCTTTTCTGCCCATAAATGTGTAAAATCTGTAGCCTGATTTTTACTCAGCGGGATCAATAAATCTTCCGAACCGTTGAATTAATCGAAATTTCGGTAGCAATTAAATTTTTTCGTACAACTAAAAAAATTAATTCGAGTAAAATCACTTTCATATAAATTGACGGGGCTGGTTTGGTCCACAGGGGTGGATGGCCTCGAGCCTCCAAAAAATGTAATTCCACCATCAGACATCATCATGCTAAACCAAACTCGAGGTTCGATCGAGTTCTAGGTGAATTTGTTAATGTTTGGTCGATCCTACATTCGTTCGGGATCATTAGCGGCACGAATCGATAGCATCCCCTTCGATTCGATAATTTCTTAGGATTATAATTAGGCAGGAATTAGCGCTCGGAGCCGGCCCATCTTTCGCAACGGTTGCATAGCTTTCTTTCACGATAGTCATTTCTCGTTTCTATGCGGTGATACGCACGCGATGCCCGAGGTCGACGATCTTTCTTCGCTGTAATTTCTGGAGGAGAGAAGCGGCGAGAATGGCCAAATGAAAAATAGGCCGCTCGAGACGGTCTGGAATTGTTTCGGGTATAAAAAAAATTATACTCGGCTCGTTTCCGCGAGGATTATGCTTGCAGCGGAACCATTCGCTCCGATTTACATTATTACCGCCACGATTTTATTCGTTTCGCGAACGCTGCCGCTAATCGATACCTGTCATTATCGCCGCTACGACCGTAAAAATAGCAAGAAACCAATTTCCTTGATCTATTAAGCGGTAAAAATTCCATTCTAAAAATACTCGCTAAATCGGAATAATTTAATCAATGAAACTGAAACTAGAGAATTGAAATTGATCATAGCTACCTTTACATTCCAAAAATACTAATAAAATTCGTTCTATTCTAATATATTTTAAAGTTTGCTACTTTAATCCGTGTGCATATTAAAAATCGTAATGAAATTCTATTCGAACATCGTCGAAAAATGAATTTCTGAATCTTCTAAAAGCGCATCAGTCTTTAAAAATCCGTGACCTCGTGAAACTTTAAATTTCCATGAAATTCTCAATGTTTCTGAATGAAATTCGGTAGTCTGTTAATCAACAATTTCGCAAAGGAAGCTCGGAAAGGTCACAGCAACAACGACGTCGCTCGACTTGGTCTTCCGGGGGTGGAAACAACCCTCGAGAAAGGGGTGAAGGTCGTTGGCCACCTCGGGATCGTGTAAAAATGGTTAGGCGAGCGACTGAGCAGAGAGAGAGAGAGAGAGAGAGAGAGAGAGAGAGAGAGAGAGAGAGAGAAAGATTGAATGAAAGGGAAACCGTGGCGGCGAGGGTGTAAGGGGGTGAGAGAAAGCTAGAAAACGGGGGTGGAAGAGCAAGAGGAGGGTGCGTGTGAGAGCGAGAGTGAACGCGGGAATTGAATGAGCCGTATGCAAAAAGGGAGGCAGAAAGTTTTCGAGTGATCGCGTGTGCTCTAAGTATTCTGCGTATTCTGTTTGCGAGACGAGAATGAATGAACCGGAGGGAGAAAGAGAGAAAAGTTGAGGGGCTGAGAAACCCGCCCCGCAGCGCTATATTCCTCTTGATTCTTTTCTTTCCTCTCGTGGTGGCTCTTCGAACACCGTAGCGTACTCTAAATATATCGTTATTTTTTAAGAAGAATTACAGGAAGACGAAGCGGAAAAAACGATATTGAAAAGAAATATATATATACATATAAAAATATATATATTTATTTTCTAAGACATAATATATATATATACATCAATCTATATATGTATATGAGATTATGATAATGCACAAAATGTAATTATATGTACATGTATATTAATTAATCTTGATCTAAAAGGGGGGTGAGTAGCGAGTGCGAGCAAGAAAGATAAAAGCATAGCGAAAAGGGACAACGTTTAAAAAAGGGTTTTCCGGGAGAGAGTAGAGGGGAAAGGGGTGGAAGTGTCGGCGAGGATGAGAAAGGGCAGAGTGTGTTTGTGACTGTAGGCGTGTGCAAGTGAGACGGAGCGAGAGAGAGAGAGAGAGAGAGAGAGAGAGAGAGAGAGAAAGAGAGTGAGAGAGAGAGAGAGGATATTGCATGTGTGTGCTACGACCGCGTATAAAAGTAACTCTTCGTGTTTGACGAAGGGCGGCTGCGGAGAAGAATGGGGCGAGGGGCTTGCGGCCGCTGTAACCTCATCTTTCATGAATAGCTTGTATTTCTGCTCAGTGCAAAATAAACGTACGTTCCTGTTGAAAAAAAAGGAGAAAAAGAGATACGATCTCCTGTCTCGTCTCTTTCTTGTTCTTCTTCTTGTATTTATTCCGTGGATCCCTTCAAACTCCCCCACGGAGGACGATCTTCCGGTTCGGATGGAGTTACGGGGTTTTGGGGAACGGGACCAGGTGAGTATCTTTGCATGGGAATTCTCCGGATCGGTCACTCTCCGGAACGGTATTGGCGTTTTATTGAAAGTTGAGTTTTATAAATTGTTTATTTTTTCGATACTTCCGACAAGGATTTGTCTTGGGAATTTTTTTAGTAATAGAAAACGGATCATTGGGAGTTTTAGCTAGGAACATCAACCTGAGTCAATTTTATAATAACAATTATAGCTAACAAGATACAGCGATGAATTTAATAATTTCTGTTGAGATCTCTGTCGAAGAATTGAACGAGCAAATTCTCGGAACTACACGGAGACCATCAAAGTGAGCAAAACTACATCGTTAAAAAACAATGTGCTCAATCAAAACCCGAAAAAAAAACCCATAAACTTCTTGGTAAACGCATGAAACGCGTCCGGCCCGCCCTAAAACAATCACTCAAACACCCGTGCACCCATAAACTCCCAACTAAATCCGACGCTGACATCTGAAACGACCCAAAGATCCCGCCCACGTGAGGCCCCGAGAAGAAGCCCCCCGCGTCAGAAAACCCCATAAACCGAGGTGATCGTAGGAACACGGGATCCCCTGACCTTTCGCCGAGGGGTGAGCGTGCTAAAACCATCGTCCACCCCCGCCACGCCATAAAGGAAAAGATATACGACGGCAGCTTTTCATCCATGTTATCGCGTTACATTCGCAGCGAGATATTCATGGCGTGCAAATAAGTGTATCGACTCTGGGCGCCCGGGAGGGGCAAGGGGGAGGAACAAAGGACAATGATCAGTCGTTTCGCGACACACATACGCACAGGCAGAAACGTCGCATGGACATTCTCGTAGAGCCTTACACGGACGTTCACGCGCGTATGCGAATTGCCTGAGCAGGTTGTAGTCTGACGGCGATATCGTCCCTAAAACTATAACTCCGATGGCGATAGCCGTCGCAGGAGGACGTTCACGGCGTTTTGTCATCATAAAGCGTTTCATGGGAAATTATAATGCGCTCCGGCCTCGTGGGGGGCGTCTCCGGCCTACGTCCAGGTACGGAACTATTCCCGGACGAAATATAAAGGGGCGTGCCCGAGCTCCGCTTTTCATCCGATCGGACCATAAACGGACATTTTTACTGCGCCCTACACTTCCTTATTTTTTCCTGCCCCCGTTTCCCCCCACTCTGTACGCCATTTTCCACGAGTTCCCCCGTGGCCGAGGCCGTTCCATGGTGCACTATAGCCTGAAACGTGTTTCAACAATATGGGAAACACAATTGACATTTTTGCCAAAATTCCTGTAAATCAATATCAATCTGCCAGCTTGCCAAACCGTAGATGGTACCTGTAAGAATGGCCAGGTGCAATCTCGTGGATTTTTAACGATCCGTACCGGCATGGCAGCGTGCGTCGTTGATCAATACCTCGTCGCTCCGTATGCCCGACACGCGCGCGTTTTTCTCCGTTGATTTAATTAGGGTCGAATTAATTAGTTCGCTGGAAAAGTCACTTCTGGAATATTAATTCGGTTGCGACGGCAACTCTCTCTCTCTCTCTCTCTCTCTCTCTCTCTCTCTCTCTCTCTCTCTTTCTCTCTCTTTCCCTTTCTCTCTCGGTAGAACCTGAAGAAGCCTGCTATCGGAGGAATGTAGAGTGCTGTTAAGGCGAGTCCGCGAATCGGTAAAGAATACCGGAGAGAGCTCCGTCGAGAGGATTAACTAAGCGACGCAGCTCCTCTGACAAGTTTAATCGATAGAGCCCCCCGGATAAGTAGAGGAGTTCTGTGCATGAGGATCTTGATTCCGACTATTGTGCCCAAGGCCGAGTACTTGTCGCCGAGATAGGCGAGACGGCGAGAACGGAATCGTATCATGGACGAGCGCCTGCGATAAGGCTACCGCCTCGGCGAGCTGCTGCGGTTGCCTACTACTTAGGGGCTTCTTCTTATTAATTCTCTTCGTATTACTCAGCACGAATTTTATACAAATTTCTAAAACATCGTGCATACTTTTCATCAGTTTTTTCGGAGATTTTTTTGTTATATTCATTTAATTGTTAAATGGAAATAAAGCAATGGCTCTCATATTTTACTCACCTAGTTCTGTTGGCTTATTCAGTAGTCTGCTTAATTAACAAATGTGACGTTTAGATCACAAATATAGCACACGTGAATTTCGATATGGCGCTGTTTATGGAAAGAGCAACGGCATACGAAAGCGCACGAGAATGCAGAGTCGCGCGCGAAAGGAGATCCCAGCCGGACCCAAAGAAACAGTATTGAAATCAGCAAGTTTCCCTTGAAATCCGACGATAAAAGGCATCCCCGGTTATCCCTTTACCTAGTCCCCCGGTCATTCGTCGTATCCTCTCGAGCGGTAGTTCTTTAGTTTCAGAGTATCCGGATTGGTCGAAGTGGCTCGGATTAAGCGAATCCGGCTCCCTAGACGCAAGCCACTCTTCCTTCTTTTCCCCCGTTGCCTTGGCTCCGCGAAAAAGGAAAACGTTCCAAGGTTTTACCTCTTCGCCGGGGCTATATTTTTCTTGCAGCTCGCTGCTCCGTCCGGCCACCGTGATCCTCAAAGGGGATACACCCCGAAATTTTCAAGCGAGCCGGCATTAGCCGCGGTCGCAACTCTTCCGCGATCCTGATAGATTAATTGGCCCACGCGATCTTCCTCATTCCCCCTTTCTCGGCGCCATCGACGTTTTCTTCGCGAAAAGAATTACCGAATAAATCCTTAAACATACCATGATATTCGAGAGAGACAGAGAGAGAGAGAGAGAGAGAGAGAGAGAGAGAGAGAGAGAGAGAGAGAGAGAGAGAGAGAGAGAGAGAGAGAGAGAGAGATTCCGAGCGACGAATTGCTCGTACTGAATGGAAGTTTTGCATTCGTAACCGGTGGTCTTGGTCTCTGAAATTTCCGCGGGCCGGGCCGGGACTCGGGTTACCCGTTCGCTCGGGGCGAGAGGAGTTTCCGGGACAACGATACGCGGCGGCAGCTTCGGAAGATGAAGAGAAATGGGAAGTTTGAAGAGCGGAAGCCGCGTCCCGCGAGCTCGCGCACGCTGTAAAATTGTAATTTAACGTGTACCCGGGGAAAATATACCGCGCGTCTTAATCAACGTGAAGCCCCCGCCCGTTCGAGAGATGAAAAATCGAGGCGAATATTTCGCCCGGGGAACACCGTTCGCGAACCGTTCCTTCTCGCGCGGCTTAAGAACGTCGATGGACCGACGAAGAAAGCCAGTGAAAAATCGCGCGGCCGATTAATCTTGTTCTTCATGGTCCCTGGTACATTAGTCTCATTGTAATTGAAGAATACAGTGGCTGTCTTCGGCTGGTACATTCTACTTGACTGGAACGGGCGTCTTTAGACATTTATTTCTGGAAAAATTGCAATTAATTAAGAAAATTTCTAAGAGGCTGTTCTACCCTGCGAGAAACCAATAGCTGCTTGTCCCATAAGGTCAGATCCACCCACCATCACGTAGAATAGTGTGTCTAGCTGTCTCGGGAGCTCGTCGGTGCGTATTAACTCGACATCGGAATACGGAGAGGAACAGAGCGAGTGTCGTGTGTACGTCGAAGGCGTGCCTCGGCCTCGGAGGCAGCTGGGAGATGGGATCCCGAACATCTCAATGGGATGGGTGTTGGATGCCGCAAACTTGCAGACGAACGAGCCGAGAGAGGGAGAGGGAGAGAGAGAGAGAGACAGCGTTCTCCATCCCCTTGTCGCCGGTGCCAGAATGAAATCGCGGAGAGCTACCCTTTCGAGCGACCCTTCCACCAGCAGGGGGAAGTCAGTGCGCTCTCAAGTGTCTCGGCGGAATTTAATTCTGTCCCGGGGCTTACCTAGTATGCAGTTATTTGATACCCGATATTTTCTTTTCTTGCTGCGAGAGACCGGCCCACCTCCTTCAACCTGCCGTTCCTTGAATTACGAGTTGGATTTCTGTGACGCACCTCGCCCGTTTCGCTCCGCGGACCGAGAAATTTGAGTTCGATGCAATAAACGGCCTTTCGCTCTCGCGGCTCTTATCCCCGAATATCGCGTTCCTTTCGATCGCTGCTGCCAGGGCTCGCTCCTCAAAAAATAGATTAAATCATCCCCTAAGTTGCGTAGGAAATTTTCTAGACAGAATTACTCTATATTATAGACTTCGCGTGTTTATCAGTGGGCCAAACGACTGTAGGGTTTGCCGTGAGATAAGAATCCGAGCTGTCAGGCGTTGATGACACCCAAGGGTCAAGGTGTCCTCGGGACAAGGGTTTTGGGCTAGCCAGCCAATGGGATAGGGAAAGTTTAGATGACTGAAACCTGGCCAGCACTATGAAACCCAGGTGTCCGGTAATGAAAATTCGGTAGCATTGTGGTCGAAGGACCTCTGGGACCTGGGAAAGCAGGAATTCCCACTGAAAAATTACTACACTCGGCGAATTTGAATATCGACAACTATTAAACAATTAGCGTTATAAAAAATATTCCATCATGTTAAACTCTGGATAGAGAAGTAGGATTATTATCCAAAGTGTATTACGCTGTATAAGATTTGGAAAGTTTATGTTTCAGCGTCGATGCGCAAGCTGGAGTATTTTCTACTCGCGAGTTCCCTTTCTTGTCGCTTCTGAAAGAGAGATGAGGTCGGAAACAGAGAACGAGAGCGCCAAATTGTTAACCCAGTTACACGGCGCAAGATACGGCTGGCGAAACTAATGGACCTCCTCCCCTTCGTCCGCAATCTTGTTGTTCGACCACCCATAATCTAATAGCGCGCCCTCCTGTTTCCGCCCCTCGTTGCCGGCTTCGAGGCTCGTATTTTATCACGAACGCCGTGTCCACTTATTCCTAACAATTGTTCGTGCCTGGACTCGCTCCTTTCTACCCATAGCCACCGGTAGCTATGCGTTTCCGCTTCGCCCCGACCTTAAATGCGGAAGCTCCTGTATAAACTACCTAATCGCTTCGGTATCATCTTATTTCGACAAGCATCATTTCAATATAAAATCAAGCTCTGCTTAATTCGTGTATTAGGAAATTCGGGGTTACTTATCATTACAGTATTAGTAGTGTCTAGATACGAATTCATGTAAGTAGTATATACAAGTCTGTAGTCAGACGCTCCGAGCGCCTATCTACTGCACCCATCTTTGCACGGAGACCAGAGGAACGTCGTCAGTAGGCGCTACACAGTTATCAAACTACGAGCGCGATTCGCTCAAAATTGAAGTTACAAGTCCACAACAATTGTTGCTATATTCCGAAAAAATGGCAAATCTTTGACTTTTACTTTAACTGAATTCGCACGTGATATTAACGCACGACGCGTGGAACAATTTATATTTGGAACTGTTGTAATTATTGAATGCTATAAAGTGAACGCATAAAAAAAGGTTGGGTAGCCGGAAATCGAGCGTGGTCCTCGAAGGGTTAATTGGCAGCCTAATCCAGGATCGACGGTGGCAAACATCAGGCTCGCATTCTTCGTGTCCATCCGCAGATCGTCATCCATCTCCCAGCCGGGGGCCATCGATATTCGACCTCGGTCCGAGCGAGATCTCGTTCCATCTATCCGGGGACGTGGTTCCCGGAACGAGTCACGTATCCGTGGCGGCACAATAAAAGCACGCGGACTTCTCTTTTTCCGTGGGTGTACATCCCTTGATCATTGGAACGGGGGTTAGAGGGAGACAGGCGGTTGGTCGGCCGGCCGGTCGGCTGGGTGACCGGCACCGTCGCCCGTATTAACGCCCACCGCAAATAGAGTCGGCTCTGGAAGAGGCTGCGGTGTCTGCGCTGGCCACGAATCACAATAGGGTCTGATCAGTCTCCGGGACCCGAGAATGGTGGAAGATAGCGCGGGAGGGGGTGGTCGGGTCCACCGGGGGCGGAAAGCGCCGGTGGTCGGGGGCGAATATGGTGCGAGAAGTTGCCTGGTCTCTCGATGTATCAAGCCGAAAGTTTGATAGCCCCGAAGGCTTTGCCCGGCCAAGTTACTTCCATGGAACGTGACCCCACTCCGGTATCCTTGGTCCGCCGAAAACCGCGTTCCTCCCTCCACCCACTCCGTACCATGCCTTGCACCCTTGCTCTAGTCTGGCCAACCCCCACACCCCTAGGTCCGAGCTTTCTCCCCACGGGGCTACGTGATCGACTCCCCGGACACCCTGCCACCCTTCGTCCACGAAATCCTCTCTCTGGATGCGAGAGCACATGGAGCGCATAGACAGAAAATTCGAAACCGGATCCTCCTTCCTACATAGAATACCGGCGAATATAGCGACCGCGCAAAGTGCCGAGGGTTTGCCAACTGTTTTATTGCGCGGAGGATTTTTCTGCGCAATTTTAGTTGTGACGGAAACGGGTGTTGGGTCGCATTATCCCGGTCCTTCTCCATTCTCCTCGGCCCTCCACTCTTCTTCATGGTCTCCCACCTTGTAATCCTCCACCTACACTGATACCCCTCTCTTGGATCCTTCAATTCCTCCTCCTTTCTCTCTCTCTCTCTCTCTCGAGAAAGCAAAGGATGCCCCCTCGTACCCGGCCGAACCGTACCGCTAATCGCCCACTTCTCCCACACCCATTACCAATGCACAACAAACACCGAAGGTCCTCCAATTTTCAACATTTTACGCCTCTACAGTCCCCGCCATCGCCGCCAACGCCATCTTCCTGCATAATAGACAAACGTATCAAGATGCGTCGCGTTCGAAGGCGAATATCGTTAGCGAACTGAACGCGACGCGACGGCCGCGTTAACGCGTTCACGCGGCCACCCCCGTGGTCCCCTCACCTCCCTCGCCGGTAACGACCCTCTTAAAGCGGCGCGAAAGTTGGTTTGTCTGATACTTCCGATACATTAAACCGCGGATTTGTGATTCCGCCGCGGAATGCGGATTAGCAAAATTGCATTTTACGGGCTCGCGGTTCACACCCCCTCTCCCTCCCGCCCGGGTACATAAATTTGCCCAGCGTTCCCTTCCAGATCGATCCCGTTTTCGTGCTTCTGCTTCAAACGTGCAAGCTTCTCTCACTCTCTTTCTCTGTCTCTTCGCGGAACACGTTCTCGCGCGCCGCCTCCTGCAGCAATCGTTTCGCGTTTTACAGCGTCTCGCGATCGAATTCTCATCATGGCGGGCCAGCGACGGCCGGCGAAAAGTTTCGCGGGGAAACGGCTGACGTACGAGAAGGAGCACGGTGCGCGCCCGGCTTAATCTTTTCGCCGGAAAGGCGAAATGGAATCTCGATACCCCGGTTTTATGCGACCGATAAACTCCTCCCTACACCAGTCTCGGGCTCGGCCTCGGCCCGAACCCCACCGAATAATTGCTACTCCGCGAGTTTGTTTTGGACGTTACAGCCGCGCTTTACGACAGCCTGCAGTCGTTTTTAGTAGCTTGTATCGAGGCGACGCCGGAACCTCGGTGCACGAAAAGTTATGGCCCCGATGAACTCCACCGTGTTTGCCTCGCCTCGCCTCGCCTAGCCGGGAGCGCTATCGAGCATTCCGGCAGGGGTGTTGAATTACCGGGTTTACCGGATTCGAAAATCGCGGGAGCTATACGATCGGCAAATTTTCCCCGCGATTCATTATGTTTGCGCGAGCTAGACAACACGCTCGACAGCATAAATCGATCGAACAATCGATTTCACACGTTGTGCTCGGCCAGCTCTTTCGATCCTGAAATTGAACTTAAGCGGTGCGATACGAGCGAGTAAAAACATTGGAAGAATTTGAAAATACTGTCGTGTTTGAGAGAGAAAAATTTTGATTTCACTGTAAATACTCGATCGGATCGATAATATCGTTTGCGACTCGAGCGAAAGATCCGGCAACATTGAATTTTGTCGAAACTGCGGATCGGCGACGCTTCGACACCGGAGAGCGCCGATATTGCAACGGAGGGAACGATGCGACGCAACGACGGTGGTTGGTTGGCGCGCGCGCGCTACATTCTTTCGCAATAGTGAAGTGTTCAACGTGCCTCGGGAGCAATCCCTTGGATTTTTTATGCGGCCCGACTCGACCGGACCGCATTACGGACAGGCCAGGCCAGCTTCTCTGGGAATTATATTAAGGGAAAGACGGCGGACGCAACCCTTAGGGAGACCTCGCCACATTGCGAAAACGAGAGACTTCATGAAACGAACTTTTCTCCCCTGATTACCGCTGGTCGCCGTACCGCTGCAAATAATGCATTAACAAGTCCGTAACTCCGTGTTACTTGCACGTTCACTGCCACGCGGAATACTGTTCTAGACATTTCTGGGATGATCTAATATATGTATAGAGGTTGAGACAGTTGTATATAATTTTCTAAAAACATGAAAATCGTATTTCTCAGTGCATGCAAGTACAATTTTCAATTGACCAATCCCGTATGCAGTTCTGCAGGACAAGATGATGCAAACAGTTTTCCGGTAGAACCGACACCGACCTGAACGCTTTCTGTAACACAACGACGAAGACAGAGCGAGGCAGACCACTCCGCTCATGGAATAAACTGCGGACGGACATGGTTAACACAATCTCGGCCCAGGATCTCTGCAGAGTGAGAGAGAGAGATAGAGATAGATAGAGAGAGATAGAGAGAGATAGAGAGTGAGAGAGAGAGGGAGAGAGAGTGAGTGAGTGAGTGAGTGAGAGGACGAGAGAGAAATCTCGGTTCGGCTGCTGCGGGCTCCTTGAATTCGCTTTAAATATGCATACGTTGTCATAGCAAATCGAATATTTGGCCTGCGGTTTAATTCATTCTCCTCCGCGTACCCGGTACACGGCACACAAACTTGTTGAACTGTTATTGGAACTAATTTCATCAAACATTTTGAACGTTTAATCAAAACTCCCACTTCCCCTACCCTCCACTATCACCAGCGTTCTTCATACTTTCGAATTCCGATTGGATTATCAAACGATTTCCTCTCGTTCCTTCCCCAAAAACATTAATAGGTATTAATATCAAATAGAAAATTTAGAGACAAATATTAACATAAACACGAGCGCAATATGTTGTAACCATCTGGAAAATGAAAATAATTGTATTAAATATGAAAAAGGCTAAAAAAGGGTTAAAGTTTTAATAAAAACTTGAGGTAGAAGCGACTTCCAGATGGCTGACGGTTCGGTAGCCAAGTTAGCAAACAGGAAGCAATGTCCAGCAGGATGTAACGGTTTGGTCCCACGCAATTTCGCACGGCCACGCGTCCCATGTCAATTAGGGAGCAGGCAAGTAAACAGAGACGATGTTCAAGAAGGGAACAACGATGAAAATGGCACCGTGGGTCCATGGCACCGGCGTGGCGGCGGCGGCGGCGGCGGACGCAGAGCGATGCGATTGCACTTTCGCAGGATCATCGTTCACAACGACACGCTCTTAGGCGGAGTAGGTAGTTAGGCTCGTATTACATTTACGCGACGTGCCGCATTAATTTATTATCCTGTAGTCGCGTTAGCCATCGCTATACCGGCGCTCCTGTTACAGGCGCTAAGGTAATTATAACTCAACTCCCGACACGCGAAACTATGCAAAGCCAATCTAAGCCCCGATCCGCGTCCCATCCCCCAACCCTCCACCCCCATGCTACCAATTCCCTCATCCTTTCCGTAGAGCATACCTTCCGTCGTGGCCTAACGTCTTGGGTAACGAAGATAGGTGTCGTGATGGATCGACGACGCCTTCCCATTAAACCGCGTTCCGTTCGACCTCGCTGACCCTCCACGATTACTTTCGGGAACTCAGAGATCATCCCCTGAACTCAAGAAGCTGTACACGAAACCGTGTATGCAATTGCTTTTTACCGGGTCGAAATTTCCCGACTTATGTCTTAATTTTCAGCTGAAGGCAGCTCAAGCTAGGTGTCCTCGACTTCATGGCTCCTAGAAGAATGTACAGTTTTGTATCAACTGAAGTTTAAATAAGGGATTGACTAAATTTCGAATTTTGCAATTTCTTCGCAAGAATATCGAGTCGTCTTTGGCCCAAGGGGATGGTCAGGTGATCCGTATGTTTCGGGATCGGACGGTCGAAACGCAGCTTCGGTGCATCTGGCTTCAAAGCGGGACGCTAAGGAGGTAATTAATGATTCACAGTCTTCGGGGGTAACGTTTCCTGAGGACGTTAGATGTAACCCTTCTGTGACACGGGGGCCCTCATTATTTCCTCTCTATTTGACCCGTTAATCATTCAGCCGGCACACACTGCTCCGACGAAGGGACCCTTTCAGCCTCCACCCCCAATCGCGATGTGCTTAAGAGCTTTTAATTAGAATCGTCGCACTGCTCCACTTTTCGAGCGCGCGTAGACACAAAACATTCTTCTGGATATACATACACCATGTTAGGCACTAGCAAACAAACTGATGATTTTTTTGAAAATTTGTGCAGAGACCGGGGGTCGAAAAATCTTGATGATCAAATAACTTCTGTGTGTCCCGAACGATTTCAGGAGAAGGTAGAAATAATATAAAGGTGGAGAGAGGAAGTGAGTTGCAGGTGCAATCACGAAGCGGTCGTTCAAAGGCGTAGGCGTTAACTTCGGCTAAAGGGGGGGGGGTTTCTGTTAGGGGGGGGGGGGAGGGGGAGGAGGGAGTGCAGCTGCACGCGTCCCGGTGTATTTAGAGGCCGCCGGTATGCAAAAGGACTGGGCCACCCCTAAGCTCCTATGCAAATGGGCTGCCGCGCCGGGAGCGTATAAATACATGCGATATGTGGAGGAACGCGCGGTATAAATTATACGCGCATTTACAAGCCGGCTTCCCGGCGCGGCGCGGCGCGGCGCGCAAACCGAACGCTCAAAAGTGAATCTAAACGTTCGCGGGTCGCGTCGCGCAACGGTATTATTATGTTTATGAGCGGACACCGTCGCCGCGTCGATGTAAATGCAAATTGTGTCGCGCCGATGAGTCGACGGAACGGTATGCGGAGTCGTTAGCGAAAGATTTCCGGTCTCTTTAACCCGCGGCGTTATCTAATTTGTAATTCGTGCCTTCGTCGTTCGCCCCTCGCGCCACCGCCCCGGCGCGTCAGAAGAAGTTAATGTCCCCGAACGACCACCGTCATCTTTCTCGCGTTTATGCGTGTAATAAAATAAAAATTGTTGCTAAATCGAGCTGGGACTGATCTGACTATTTTTGGAAAATAATTTTTGATAATCGAGGCTGCCGACGAGAGACTTTAATTGGTACCGACTACGATGGGCGAGGGTTGAAGATTGTTGTAAATGTCTCATGAGTTGGGCAACAAATGGATTGTTCCAAGATGACGGCAAAGGGACCGGTCACGGAGTAAAAAGGAATCGAGCAGTCTGTTGACAGTGATGCAATATAGAAGTTCGACGAACAGTGTCAGTGTTCGCGAAACTGACAGGGAATCGCGTGTCACACGATGCGCTGCTTAACGGTATCAGGAAGTTTCTTCGGCAAATAATCTTGACTTGAGAGGACTTACATTGACGTCAGGGAACCGCCATCTTGCGGCCAGTAATCCGGGCTTTGCAAGTCAAATCGCGAGAATGGATTTTCGGCAATGTCAGGGACCCGCACAGCGAATCGACGAAGCTGCCAGACCGCTTGCAAATTCAAGAACGCCTTCCGTTAAACTCCTTAAACGAGTGCTACCTCGAAACATGGCGGACGCAGATTGCTTAATATATTCCGTGGACCTCGCTTGCGACCTCCAGAATCTCCGCTGAAATTGCGATCGAGTCGCGAAAATACTAATTCGCCTTCTATTGCAATTTGAAAGCAGACTATTCTGGTTGATAATTATTATTTAAGAATATGAAAGTTATGTCCAATTATTTTCTATGAAAATAAAAATAACTCAAGGTCTCAGAAGTTCAGGGAACATTGTGGAGTGTATACTTTTCCCTAGGGAGCTTGTTGTACGTTGTAAGCACGAATTAATGATCTTCTTGGAAAAATCAAAGCTGATCAGTATTCGCAGGAAGGAAATAATTAGTCTGTTATACTGTCGAACAACGGTGCTTCTTGTTTGACCAAGATTTCGAAAAAAGTAGATCCAGTTGCTAAATAAGCCGAGATCTTGGCAAAATAACGACTCTTCAATGTTCGGGGGCGGTCTTCGACTAATTAAGAATTCCATTCATTAGCATCGTGGCGAGCCGTTCGTCTATACGGGGGGAAAAAAGGAGGTTTTCGTTCGGGAAACTGTGTTTTGCCAGGAGGATAGACGTCTTGTAACTTTTCGGAATGATTAATGGAGAGGAAAAGGAAAAACGCGAACTGCGGATAATAACAATATTCTCCAATTTTTACGTGCTTGTCATCTTTGTACTGTTTCACAGTCCACTCGCTAAATTCTGTAGAGCGCGAATTTAATTCGGTCGGAAAATCGACAGATAAAATTTTATGCATTTTAAATGAATGTAAATAAAATTTCGTTAGCTCTTTCATTATTTTAAGTCCACAACATTTTCCAATCGCCGCAAATGCACCTCAGACCCTGAGAACTGCAGAAAATCAGCAGTCTACCGACTGGTACTCGTTCTACCGCGAACGCAGACGCGGCGTTCGCGGTACACAGAGGCGGTAGGTATATTTGGGAAATCAGAATTTTAATATTTACGGCTCGAACGAGCAAATCCAGCGTTTTACTTCAAATCCCGTTCGGCTCTCCGTCCCGGTATCAGCTCTTCGGCACGATTGTCGCTGTTCAACTCCATCGGTCTCTGTGTCGCGCTGTGTGTGTTTGCACGTGCGTGCGCTGGTGTGTGTCTCTGTATCTCTATCTTCTTTCTTGTTTCCCGTTCTCGTCTGTCGAACGGGTTTTCGAGGGAGCGGCGCATGCAGCGAGCGTGTACACGGTGAATTCAACGATAAAGGATAAAGGAGGACTAGCAGGAGCAGTGTCCTGGAAAGCGGGGAGAGCGTAGCTGGAAGAACGGTTTTCACTGTTCGCAAGGCTGTCTGCTTCCGCGGAATCGTCGCGCGATGTCACATACGTGATCGATAGCGACTGGATGGCACACCGGCTCTTCCACATCACCCGCCCCCACCCGCCCCCAATCCTTCTGCAACTGTACACAGCTTTCCGACGAGGAGAACGCGGAAAAATAAAAACCGTGGAAACATTACTCTGCGAATTGTAATATTTGTCCAACTTAATTCTACCATGATCCAACAGTGAACTGAAACACTGGATGATGTAGAATTGAAAACTTCTTCGGGCACTTCTTCGTTGAATTGTGCTTTTTCACATTTTTCTGTAGAACGTTCGAGATTGCTCGTCTTGCACGTTTCAGTAACTAGATAATCCCCGGTGTAAGAATTTCTCTGTAAAATCTAGGGGCCCAGAAGAACGGCTGGGGAACATCGCTTTTAATGCGAACGCCCGCGGCGCGTTCGTGTGGGGGGGGGGGGGCGCAAGAGAAGCCAATTTATCGATTCATCATTTTCTAATCACCGTTGCTTGTTTTCCGGTCTTCCCTGCTGTTGACACGTTCCTCGTTAACTACGAACATACGCTCCTTTTTGCGCGGCATGTACCTAACATTCCATCAAATGCGAACCAACTTGCGCGGCCGCAACTTGCTCTGCTGTTCCCGTGTGCTCGGTCGTGGGGGCGGAAAGACGTTGCAGCAAATAAATTCATGATAAATTCAGAGATTATAAATGACATTATTGTAAAGGATGCGTTGCGAACTAATCGGCCAAAAATTAATTCGAACCTGATCTGTCTCGTCAACGACGTCGAGACATTTTGCGACGAAAAAGCGAATTCCCTCGACGCGATTAATATTACCGTGAAGGGCCGCCTTAACGAAATTGCATCGTGCGTGTCTGCGACCGTCTCCGTCGCATAAGACGCGACCATGTTCGCGGGGTGCAAGTGGCGCCGCCATATTGGTATTCACGGGACGAGGACGCTCGACGGTGAACTTTTAAGGGAAACAAAGTCCCGTATCGAAAGGGACGTGCTCTCCATGGGTACGACATAGAGGGGAAGGTAAATGGAAAAGGAAGAGTGGCCCGGATACTTGCGGCGCAATAAACTTCGTTCAACGTTGCGCTCGTCGCCCGCATTCCTGAATGCGGGGTTAAAAACGGCCACCCATTATTACCGCCAAGGACTCGCGTGTCCTACTTGCAAGGATGTACGATGCCATTTGTTTATTATCTCGTTGCTCTCCTTCCCGAATTCCTGGAATTATCCCCCGATCACTCTTTTCCGACCGACTCTTCCAGCTTTCTTGGTCTGTTTGAAATTCTGTCTCGGATAATCGCCTGATTTTTAAAACATTTTTATTGTATCCTGAGGATTTTTTTTCTTTTTTTTTCAGCCACTGAAACCTGCTATAAGTTTATTTCAGCTTTAAAAATTATATATTAGGATTATATACAATTACAGTCTTAATTACTGATAGAGGTGAAGTTTGCAGTCGTTTAAAAACTGGAAAATAAATACGCAGGCTCTAATATTGGGATTTCACTCAAAAATGTGAAACGATTATTTTTCGAATATTTCCATGAGCTACTCTCTTTTCGCGTTCGTATTATTTACAAAGGGAAATTCTCCTCCACAAACAAACAGAGAATATTTATGTACGACTGGTTGAGTATCGAATATCGTCGACTCGCACATAATTGACGAGTTGATTAACGAAAACAAAGAGTGCAAAATGAAAAATTGTAAAATTCCATCAGCATTGATCACCTTTCTGCCGGTGGAATTTCTTTCCCCCCGATTCGACGAAATTTCGACGAATATTCGTCCGGCTGCGGTTATAGATACGCGAGACCAATTCGATCATTGTTTTCCCGGCGTTCCGCATAAGCAGACACGCGTACAGAGGCCGTGTTTGAATTCCCGTATTAATATACCGGCAACGTTTAATGTAAAACTTGTGTAAATATACGGCGGACGAGCCGCGTTCTTTATTGACCGGCCGCGGTGATGTTACATGAGAGTAAACAGACAATGGGAGCTAATATTAATGCAGACCCGGTCAGGGAGAGAGAGAGAGAGAAAGAGAGAGAGCGAGGTAAAATCCTGCTGACTCGAAACGAGTCCGCGAAATGAACCGTGCCGATCTCCAGTTAATCGATATTTATTGCCGGCGTCCACAAACCTGTTTCCTATTCGCAGTTTATTGTTCTTCCTCTCGCGATGTTTTCTTACCGCAAAAATTGCTTTTATTCCGAAAGTGCATTCGAATCGTCACCACAATTGAAATTTACTCCGCCTTTTCTCCACTAGGGTGGACCTTCGCTACACCTGCTGAAAGTTATTTTGCGAGATTTTTTTCACGCCGCTCCCTAAAAAGATGCCATTGAAGTTGCAAAAAACATGAAATTTTATAGAAATGAGAATATTTGAGGGAAAGATTTTTGATTATAACTAAATGTTCTTCTTGCGTAAAAATATTTATTATAATCGTAACAAAACGTAATATTTTCGATATAACAACTAATAATCATATTTTTGTAAATATATATGTTGCACTTCACGTATTTTATTGAAAGTACCAATTCTTTTAGTTGTATTCTTATCTAATTTAAAAATTACTGTCTATGAGTACGATATTTTTAACTGGATGTGGTGAATATCACACTTGTAGTTGCGAACAGAAGACCTCGGACGATCGACGATTAGTTGCGAACGAAAATATTCGTATCAAGGATTTTACAAGCCTTGCAGACAACGCGTAAGCGCGCAACCGAAATTCGACGAGGATCGTGAAACATCGAAACTCAACATGGGAAATATGCCACTGTTTTTATGCTACCTACTTCACAATGTCTAGGTTGGGGTCCAACGTTCCACAATTAGTTGCGAACGAAAATTTTTCGGAAAAATGAGGGGCAGCCGGCCTTCGTCGGCGGGAATCGAACCCGGGCTTCTCTGTTGGTAGCTGATCGACTAACGCGTTCCTATGGAGCCATTCTGGTTTCGGAAATCTAAATACAGTATTTGTTTTGAGAGGTCCTGATTCCACAGTATCAAGGATTTACTCGATGTGCCGACGCCTTCCCGACGTCCGATCGATTTAAAATTTTTGATATATCATTTTTTAATGAAATAGCAAAATTTCATAGTAGAAGAATAAGGTCCACCCTATTCTCCACTGTGCGATAATTTCTTTAAGTTTTTTTTCGAATATTTGGATTCATGGTATAAAATGATTTATTTCAAATCCAGCCGTGAACGTATCCCGAACAATGTCGAGGAGGGGCGGCCGTAATGATCGCGACAACGATCGCGTGTAAAACCACAATAAACGATCAGGCAGCCGTGTAAGCAGGAAGCAGAAGAATAAGACGAACCATAAAAAATTCACAGCATATTGGAACCGAAGGCAAAGAGGAGTCGAAGGTGTTGCGGAAGGATTTCAGCAGATGGATCGATGATCGATGGATCGATCGACGGTGGTAGACTTAGCCGACGAAATGACACGGATGAACGGGCGTGCCGCTCGCGATAGAGGGTTTGATGGGAATTGTGGCACGCCGTTTATTCGGCGGCGAACGAGGCGAATCGAAGTGAGGGATAACGCCGATACGTTTACGCGCTTCCGTGTTTCCGCCGCAATATCCTGGAGCCCATTGGTTCCTGATAATCCGTGAGTGCGAAATCACCGATTTGCACGTTCCGCGCTGATTGAGTGCGTGTGTATTTTAACGGTGTTATATGCGCCGCTCTCTCTTTCTCTCTCTCCCTCTTTCTCTCTCTGTCTCTCTCTCTTTTTCTCTCTCTCTCTCTCTTTCGATCGAGCTCAACCACCGACGATAATAAGTGCTGCTCTGCCTTTCGCGATCCTCTACTACACCCACGCAATTCTAGCTCCAGCTCGTGTTGTTTCCTGATCTGCCGATGCGCGCCAACCACGTTCGGCTTTGAGTACGATGCGTGAAAATTTTTATAGATGAGCACGCCTGTTGTTCCAAGTATGGTTAAGTACGGTGGGAAATAATCGTTGGTCAATGTTTACGGGGTCATTGGAAAGATGAGATTTGAATCTTTAAATTTTTGATGGTTTGAGTGACCGAAAAAATTGTTTAACATCTGCAAACACGTGTTTCTCAAGGAGTATTTTTCAACATGCACGACGTATTTTGATCGAGCTATATAAAAAGATAAATTGCCGCTTCGAGCGGAATATTAACGAACGTGTCAACGAATGAAAAGCAGCGTTGGAACGAAAAAAAAAAATGGACACGGAATGTACACAAAGCGAATTTCGTTTGTCAACGAAACCCATCAAAATGTAGAACAATTAGATTCCACGCACCGACAATTTTAACAACAATGCCGACAACAAATACGCTAGATTAAATCACTGTTTAAATTTCGTAATTACGGAAAACACGTTTCGATAGAATATTCCCAATTTCAGGTGGACGCGAGCATACTGCGTGAATTTTCGACTATACAGTACCGTTCAAAAGCTCGCACCCTTCGATTCTGCAAAAAAAATCTTCCCTCTGTGAAACACTCGTAATAATCATCTCGAAGCTATCGCCACAGGAAATTTTTATCGATATATAATAATTAAGCTGTACAACGATGACGAATGATTTCGGTAAGTATGTCGACGCAACCGACAAAGGATGCCGGGTAATTTTGAACGGAAGTGTACCGGGTGTATCCCAGGCGATCGTGTTTCGCGTCACACATTTGAATAATTCCGACGGAATTACGCGCGGAGCAGTTAAAACTCGAAAGATATTCGCACGCGGCAAGTTTCTCGACAATCTGTTTTAACGACTACCTAGACCCCTCCATCCCGGGCCGCGGCGGTTATAACTGCCAAAACTATAGCTCGTAAGTTCAAACTTCGGTAAGTGGCCGGGTATAAATCACCACTTAGGCGGCCCGTGATTTACCGGGGCAAAGAGCTGCACGCCCGCAGTGTAATACCACGCTTCCGATATAATTGTATATATATTACCTGTTTATCATTTTTTAGACAATTTCTCGAGACCTTCCGGCTACATCTACATCTTGTATCGCTAGACGTTCCATCTAGAGGGATTCCCACACAGTATACACACCTGAATCAAGCACATTGCATAGAGGTTTGAATGAACACCGAATAATGAAATGTTACAAATAATTCGAAGACCAAACAGTGATCTGCAAAATACCTTGTAGAACACAATAGTTACCGATAAAACCGGCAGTATCCACGAGGTTGTAACAGCTCATTACGACGTTCTAATTTCCCCCCATTTGCGTTCGAAGCCTGTAATAAATATTATTGATATATTCGAACGTCGTTACACCGTTTCTACAATACTCGGCTCGATCGAGTTCATTGTACGTGTTTCCATCGTTGCAGGAATAATCTCGGTGCCAATACAGGCTTGTCAAGATTACGTATACAATACCGGATCGGCTCGAAGTTGCGATCTCTGTTCCGAAAGTTAATCGGGGAATTAAGGCGTCTCGGTTTCGGCTGTGTTCGATCGCGTTGATGAAATTCGCAAGTTCTTGGGAACGAATATGTCTCTCTCTCTCTCTCTGTTCGACTATCGATTAACGATAATTTCTGTGCTCGGGAACCCGGTGGCCGAGTACGTGATTGCCTATTGTCATCCGGAACAGCCGGCAGTCCATTTTGTAATGGAGTGCCGTAAACAAATTCCGCCGGAAACCGGTCGAATATCCGCGGAACGCTCCAAACTGCACAATCTTTTATCGGCACGGAACCGATCGTCTCTCTCCTCCAAATCGATTAGCGTGACAAGACTACCCTCCCCACGGAGATCACGATTTTGTTTCAGCACGCTGCGAGCAACCCGTTTAATTCAATGAATCCACCAGGCCCGTAATTAATTCTTAACACGATAGTTTCGCGAGCCGTTGCCTCCCGTTCCACCCTCGAGGGCAATAAACCTCGTGTACGACGATTCAAGATAACTCGCATAACCGCGACGCGGCCGCGCATGCACATAAATCCGCGACTCGGCGGATTTTACGTGCCGCCAAGGTCGATTCTAATCTGTTTACCCTTTTCTCGAGGCGGTTTTGTCACAGTCGACGAATGTAGAAGTCTAATTTGTTCGTAGAATTTTTACCTTCTATAATTTTCATTGACGTCGTGTATCTTTTCGTTAAGGGATTCTGAATTTATCTATACCTCTAAACGCTTCTCGATTTTCGCAAATCGTGACGATATAGCTGTCTGGTTTTCAAGCTAGGTGGCCCTTTGGTAGCGACATTTCAAGCGATTAGTGGAATCGCAACGCCACCCTTAGGAAATTGCGTGTTCATTCTCGATTCCCTGGGCTGGTCAATATCTCTCTCTCTCTCTCTCTCCCTCTCTCGAGGGAGGTTCTCCGGCCTTGTATTCTTCGACATCTTCGTTCTTCGTTCGCTTTTTCCCCGTCTGGTTTCCTGGGGGGCTGTGTGGGAGGGTGGTGGAGGCTAGGCGTAGAGCGCGACGCCGGATGAAAAGCATCGGGCACGCGTCATGTGGTGGTAGAAATTCAATTTCCCGTGCGCGCCGGACGTCGATGCTTTTGGGAAAACAACTGTCAGCCGGCACGAACGAAACGAAAGGTCCAAGGCTATTTATCGAGGTTTCACGACGGCTCTGATTCCGCGAACTGCCGATCCCCGTGACGGAACGCGCTTTTGCGGCCTTGTATTATACTTCTGCACCGTGCTCGGGCCACCGACTATATGGAAAATATCATTTTGCCGGGCGCCATACTCCGGAACACAGGTTTTCCCATTCCAGGTAAAGTTCGACATTGATCCTTAAAGCTGAACACTCGTTAAGTGTTGAACAAAATTGTTGATGGTTGATCCAGTGGTTTTTTTTTTTTTTTTTATTGTACAGTTGTAACCTCCAATAAGAGGTTATTCTGCAGTCTGTATTACATACATATATAATGCTACAATAATAAATACAATAAGTACATATCAGTTGGCGGGCGTGTTAATGTCTTTATATCCGTTATATACGCAATCCACAATCTTTCAGGAAGGAACATAAGATTTTACGTACAGTGTTTGAAGGTCTGTGGAGTAAAACATTGCATGACATGGGAAGGAAAAAACCGCGTAATCTCAGGTTGATTATGAATTTCAATCTGTGGGTGTCATGTATAGGGCACTGCCATAAAACATGATCTATGTCCTGTGTCTCATGTCCACATGGACAGCCAGGGTTATTTACCACATTGATTTTCGCTAAAGAGAAGTTGAGACTGTAATGACCAGATCTAATTCTGTTAATGGTCACAATGGTTTCTCGAGATAGATTTCTCCCCGTGTACCAGGGTTTTCTTTTTTCGTCGTGGAAATGTTCAAAATAATTTCTTCCCTTAAATCGGCTCTCATTGACTATATGTTCATTGGTGTTATCAAAGGCACGTGATTTGAAAATCTCTCTTAAATCAGTATACGGTATTTTGAAAGTGCTGTCTGGATCAGCACTGCTCCTGGCAATATTGGCCAATTTATCAGCTTCTTCATTGCCACGAATACCCCGATGAGACGGTATCCAGTAAATTGATCCAGTGGTACTTTAGGAAAACAAAATGGTAGGATGATGGAATTGGGCTTATCTTGAAAGGAGAAATGTCTACTTTATTCGCCCGAAATTTGTTTTTCTCTGTAGAGGGTTTTGCATGAAAAAAAATACAATTAAAAATGGATTTACGACTTTTTCGTATCGTTTCGTCACGCTTCGAACGTAAAGTGTGTTCTTGTAAAAAGTAAAGAATATATAGACTGCATATGCGGCAAACAATTATCTCGAACAAAGAATAGTGTTTTCACGGTCCAGTTTAACCCGTATCTGGTCCATGTATATAAGAATTATGGAGATCGAGCAGGTCGCTGGTCCATGAACCACAGATTTAATCTTTCACGGGTCGGACGAGGGTTAATGGAATAAATCTGGCAATTATGTCACCGAACGGTTATTGCTTTATGAAACATACACCGGTTTCGGTTCCCCCGATGATGGCCCGACGCTAGCGAACTTCCACGTAACAGAAGCTTATGATCCCGTGGATGCGGCCTGGTGTCGTAATAAGTTTGCATGGTAGACGAGTCACGTCAGGAATTCCTATTCCTCTGGTTCGAGTTTTAGTGCACGGGGATGCAACTGGTGGTGACAGGATGCGAAGAGAGAGAGAGAGAGAGAGGGGGGGGTGAACAATCTATCCGTTCATATTTAGAAATCATATAAGAACTAAACACTTTAATATTTAATCGCCTTTTAATATTTAAAAATTATCTTACCATCTAAAAAAAATGTTCACAATTACAATGAAATGAAAAACTCTCACATCAACACATTGATCTTTCAGCTAGTCCTCGTTCAGTGATTTCAGAAATGTCGTTCATCCGAAGTGTTGTTTGAAAGACATTGATTTCGAGGTAGAGGAGTTTCAGTGGCACGTTCGAAATTTCGAGCAAGAATGCTGCTAACTCGATAATCAAACAGTACACGATTCCCGTACGCGTTTTCCGATTCACGAGCACATTCGCAAGTTTCGAAGCCAGCCCGTCGAATTTCCGGTCGCTAGACGAAATACTGCTACACACCTCGGAACACGGGGAGCGTTCCTGTAGAAATTGGACACCGAGGTCGCGTCGCTCTTGTGAAACTTGGAGTGCTCGGACGAGAAAGTTCACCTGCACACGTCTAAATCGTCGAATAATCGGTCGTAGAGGCAGTCGAGCGATCGCGTGTTCTCGTGGGGAAATCGAAACACGATTAAAATTGTATCCTAAATCCCGTTGGCCTCTCTCGCGTTAATCACTGCTGTGGGAACGCGATGATATATGTATACTCGACTGCTCTTTTAACTTGTTAATAATGGTGCCCATCGCTGTTGCGATTTGGATAAAGTGAAATTTTTATATTTTCTGTAGAGCTGGTTATGTATTTTCGTAATTTTTACTCTGATGAAACAGATATGTATTTTCATTCGGTTTATTTTGCTTTGAATCCTCCCAGGTATTTTTTTTCCAATTAATTAAATATTTCCCGCTACAACGATTTTATATTAAAACACCGACTACAATACGTATTACAAAATTTTGTAAAAATTCTGATTCTAACTGGACAATACCATCGTAGAATAATTTATAGCATCACGACGCAACGCGACGCGACGGATGGAATCGTAGTTTTCGCTGCTCCGTGCGACGTCAACGAAGACTTTTCCAACCACGCACTTCAATAATCGAGTAACCGGTTACTCTCGAGCCGACTCTTCGAGTTTACGCGAGTGCAACATCGCTGCCAGGAACTTTGGTCGTTTACATCCAGCACGAGGTGCAACTAGTGGTGATGGACGAGGAAGAGAGAGAGACACAGAGAGATAGAGAGGGAGAGAGAGAGAGAGAGAGAGAGAGAGAGAGAGAGAGAAAGAGAGAGAGACGTCGAGAGCCTATTTTGCACGGCACAGGTCGCAACGAGGCTTTCTTCAACTACTAAAGCCAGAAAATGACGGGTTCCAGTTGCTGTGCATCGATTTTTCTAGTTTACACTGCAAAAAGACACGACTACGATAGTTCATAAAAGTGGTTTATATTTTTATTATAAATATATTCAGTATTTATTGTACTTTTCTTGCCGTGTAATCGTTATTATTGTTACGTTTACGGACGTTTCCGTTTGTGACCCTTGATCCTTCCGGAGAAAGCAGCGAAAGCTTCTTTGACGATGCAATGAGTTGCATCACTTCCCTGAATCCGAATTTAATCAGGAGTAGCTCGTGATCCCCCACATAATATTATTCAGGCCGATTTCGGTCTTGCACATACAGGGTGTCCCAAAATTCCTACAGCTCACGGAAATTGGAGGTTTCTGGGGCGATTTGAAGCAACATTTTCCTGTGCAAAAATGTCCGCCGGGGCTTCGTTTAGGAGTTATTAAAAAAACACTGACCAATCAGAGCGCGATCTAGACGCGTGTTGGCAAAGATGGTTCGGCGCGCCAGGCGGATCCCCTCACTGGAGCGTTAGCGGTCCGCCACGAAGAAGAAGTGAACAAGTAAAGTAGAAATTTTGCGCTCGAGGTGTATCAAGTTCATCTTCATACGAGTCGACACAAAGAAACCTGCGTCTACCCTCGGCTCGTAACATTATTTAGTATATATTTATTTTTCTGTAACTCCGTAAAAGTACCTTCGTAACGTTCCAATTATATTTTACGTAAGTAGAGTAAAAAATGTAGTGTCTAAATATGATATTTTTAACTGGATGTGGTGAAGAATATTACACACGGGCTGACTTCGACGATCCACACTTATAATTGCGCACAGCAGACCTGGGACGATCCACGATTAGTTGCGAATGAAAGTTTTTTCGGAAAAAGGGGGGGGGGGGGAGCGCCGGCTATTGCGAATCGAACTCGGGCTTCCCTGTTGTTAGCCGATTGTTTGACGCGCTCCCATGGAGCTATTCTGGTTTCGGCAATCTAAATACGGTATTTGTTTTGTTCTGTTCCCACAGTATCAAGGATTTACTCGATGTGCCGACGTCCAATTGATCTAAAATTTTGTATATACCATTTTTTCATGAAATGAAACAATATTAGGGGGCGACGTGCCTAAAATTTCATAGTCAAAAAATAAGGTCCACCCTACTGTGCATCCTGACAGGACTGGGAGTCCTCGGCAGCCTAACGAGTCTGATGATCGCTGTATCCAAGGATTTGTAAACTGTAATATTAAAAGTACATTTTCGCGTTCCAATTATATTTTGTTCTTTTTTGTAAAAAGTGGAAATCCAGTTCGACCAATTTTTCAGAAATATTGGAATATGAGAACGGGTTCTCGCATAAACCCGAGCGGAGCTGTACCGTCGTGTACTCGGAAGTTTTAATGACGTCTGATCAGTGATGGCTGGATCCACTGAAACATTTTACTGCGCCACAGTTGGTACGAGTCCACCGAGAGACGCGCTATTATTTACTGCGCCGGAAGCCTCGACTCGTAAAACAAATTAGTCCATAAAGTCGGGAACGTTGTTTTACGATCTATCGCCGATACTTGGCGGTCGCGGGACAGGCAGCTCGATACTGCTCTGAACTCGCGACAATTATCCGAGATCGACGTCCCTCGGGTCGGCCACGCTGATGTACGGACACTAAACTGCCTTGGCAGTCTTTTAATAGTGTGTTGGGAGTTCGGAAAATTGTTATAGCTGATGTCTATGAATTATATATCATCAAGAATATAGTATGTCGAACCCTATTATTGTTTCAAATATCATTATTTCGAAGTTGCAACGTTACCGAAGGCTCCGATACACTACATTCGCAATTGCGTTATGCGCCGCTAGCCGATTTCTTCGTTTTCACCCGATCCGTGGAATATTCTAACCACGTACGCAGCGACAAGCAAGAACAATCCCGACCACTTAAACGTAAGCTTTTATCAGAATTCTGGGTCGAGTCCGCTACTTCATTAAGAGTATCGAAGCGTGGGGGCCATTGATCCGGTCGCCATTTACGAATTAATTATCCCGCCGAAATTACAGCGGGCACACCGGGGGCTAATGGTGATCGAAGTATCGCGCATTAGCGGCTGGAAATGCGAGTGCACGCTATCGCATATTCGCTGGGCGTTTCGCTGGTTTCTTACGTCGATTGTTAAGCTATGAACCGGCATACTTTCCATACGACGGTAAAGTCTCGAAAATTTTTCAATATTAATTTTACGTTCTTCCCGCAAGGAATTTTTCGGGAAAAAATACAAGATATAGAAAATAATATATTTTAAATTATCTAAGTAGACATTTATAAATATATAAAATAAAATGCAAACTATAGAGATATTCTGGGGGCAAGACAACCGCAGGTACATCGAGAAAAAAAAATAAAGTTGAGGAATCCTGCTTTCGGGAATTTGAATGGTGGCGTCGCACAGTGCGGACAAATGGCTATTAATCGCTCAGACATAAGCCTAAAAACTTGTCTTTCACTCAATGGTACCTATTTTTGTTCTTTTAAAAATGATTGACATATAATTATTGTAAAATTGTATTATGCGTAAAACTGATTATGATATGATTATTAATAACAATTTCCAACGTAATACCCATTTTCTGCAAAAGAAATGTATTTCAAATAATGATATACACGAATATTGAATTTTTCCAGTAAATTCCGCACTGTGACCGATGTACAAATGACAAAATTTTTTTCAAAAATATAAATTTGGTTACTAATGTACTTGCAATGCTAATTATTCACAAAAAGAAAATAAAATTAAATCAAGGAATTAATAAATAAATAAAAATTAACATTATTTATGCATAAAAATACTTGTTATATGGTTAATAACATCAATCTCCTCCTAATATGCAGTGTTGCCAAAGGAATTTAGCGTACATCATAAGATACACGTGTAGCGAGACGTGCCATGTTTGTCCGCACTGTGCGTCGGGGACGTTACGTCTGAGAAAGCGAGCGAGCATAAGGTCCTAATAGAGAGCAGCGCAGTATAAAAGGCAATAAAGGTGGAGCTCGCGGAAGAACATCGAGACACAGATATTTCTGGCGTGAAAAGATATTTCCCGTACTTAATCAGGCGGTCCGTGTAGCGTTTCCACGGTACAAGGAAGTTCAACGAAAGGCAAAAGCGACGTCGGAGGGTGAGGCAAAGAAATGAAAAAGAGAGGTAGTACATAGTCGGACGGAGCCGTCCGAGCGTCGGAGGGTTTCTTCCGTTGGCAGCTTCCTCTCCGGGACCTCGACGAGACCGTGGCGCGCGCGTGTGGGCTATTTGTCATCGTCAGCGTCGCGACGCCGACGCCGACGGCCCACCGGCAGACAGTGAACACTGCTAAACCAATTAAAACTATGTCGGCGTGGAGGAGCTGCTGCCGGGCCGGTCCTCGCGCTGTCGAAGCTTGAGAGATTGGGAGAAAGTTCGCCAACGCGTCCACGAAACGCGTCCCTCCCGTCGAACCGGAAGCGGAAACATAAACTAGACTTGTCCTGGAGCTAACTGCTTCTGGATCTGGCCGCAGACCATCTTTGACAAAAGGATTATTCGATATCTTCGACAGTATTTAACGTTGTTGCGAGCGCTACTCCACAATAATCAAATAAAATCAAATAAATTTATCGCATAATACAAACATAGAAGAGACAGATATTTGCAATACTCCCACGCGTTGCAGATCCAAATGAAATTTACTTTTTTTCTAGAATATTCCTTCGTAAATACTGTCTATTATATTCTTTTCCTTTTTCGTTTTTTTAAGAAAATAGAATTATGAACAACATTCTTCCCCAATGAGAAAAGTTATGATTTTTCTGAATTCTCCGGTAGTGATACACTTTATTTTCTCAGTGAAAACACTGACCACTTTCATCTCCAGTTTAAATATTCTATTCGTAGTTTGCTTTCCGAAAACTCAATAAAATAAACACGCCATAGTTACGTTTGTCGTCGTTCCACTCTTTTGTACAGAACAGAGAAAGGAAAACATCATATTCGTATACTGTACTAATTTCGCGTTATACCTCCCGCGAGATCTCAATAAAACAAGCCTTTTAGTAACATTTAACAACGCTCGCGCGCGACTACAACGGCTACAATAAAATCCGCGAAGCGGTACATAAATTGAATAATAACGTTGTGAGAACAACGGAACTGCTACATCCCGTCAACCGCATTATTCTCGTTACTTTGTACGTTAATTTATGAGTATGAGTATATTGCTTGTTTCACTCGTTGGGGCTGTGTCTTCCTTTTAATAATTTTAACGAGTACACGAGGCAAAGGGAATGTTGTTTATTGACGTTGTTATTTTTGACAATCGTACGCGACGCGACGCGGTATAAAATTGCGAGAGCGGGAGCGAAATAATTACACTTTGACTTCCGTTATTTCTGAAATTGTCCGTCGGTGCGATTGGCTCTCGAATTTGTCTATTGACGCGCGCCATTGTTCGTTGTTTCAGCGAGCTGCTGGCCGATCAGTTGTACCGCTTAAAACGAAAAAAAAAAAAGGAAGAGAGAGTACTCTCCCGTGTCACCGTGTTTTCACGGAGAGAGAGAGAGAGAAGGGTTCATGCCGGTTGGATTGCGTGACGGAAGCGAATAAAAAAAAATCCGCGCAGTGTTTACAAAAAGTTTCGATTGCACTTGGCCACCGCGTCATCGGCCATTAAAGCATGTGTCAATAACAGCAGAGCGCGGGAGAGCATCGGTGAAACGGGACTCCACTTGGCAATTTCATATTGTCTCCTATTTTTGATGGAAAAAACCACTAAACGAATTTTCTATGTATGTCCGTACGATTGACGTAGCGCTGATGATATCGTTTCCCTAATGAATTCATCCTCCAGCCACAGCTCGACCGCCGCGCCGCGCGAAAGGCTCCCAAAAAAAATGTTCCATTTTGCCACAGAATTTCTCGCGGAACCATCGATATGCAATTTATTCTCGCGTACGCTGTTCCTATTATTCGACCGATTGTCTCGATAATCTATTTTAATAATCACACGTATCGTGCCGAGAACGAGGGACATTCATCACTTCGAGGAACCAGAGTCTCGCCTTCGGTCAGTCGGCTTTTACAAGAAACGGACGTGATAATTACCTGCGATCGCAGGGGGGCCGATAAGATAAGCACCGAAGTAACAGAAATTGAACCGAACCGGCGCGGCGCGGTGGCTGCTATCAGAGGCGAACGTTAATCTTTATTATCACACGCTGCCTTCCGTCGGCATAAGCTCGTCGAGCAACAAACAGAATTCCGCGCGCGACTCAAAGGAACTACCCGCTAACATTCGCGAATTATGGAATATCAAATTAGTTAACTCTTCAGAGGGATTATCCAGCGGAGAGGGTTGTCTGTCAGGCTACCGGAATGAAATCGATTTGCAGTTGTGAAGCGACCAGCCGTCTTCCGAGCACTCGTTTTCGACCACTCGAATCATCTCTCCTGTAAATGATTACGTAAATACGTAAGATTCGCCGAAAGAAATCGAAAAGAGAGAGAGAGAGAGAATAACGAGTCAAAAGAGAGAGGGAGAGAGAGAGAGAAAACAGAGAACTGTCTGTCGTATCCAATAGGACGGAACATTTGCATGCAGGAGCCGGGGAATCGCAAACAGACGGAGAGAGAGATCAAAGAGCCCTTGATCCGCGCTCGATCGTTTGCCTTCAGAAGCGTCGTTAATCAAATAAAACGTTGCCGCGTCTCTTTAAAGAGTCGCCGAGCCACGCGAAGCTCTCCGAAAGGGATCGGTATCGACGCCACCGGAACCTGCGAACCATCCCGTAAACATCTTCGGAACCTGTTCGAGGCGAGGTTCTCGAATCGAGTTTTCTGATTGCCGGCCCTGTCACGGGTCGAACAATCCAACCTTTGACGCCGGTACGGTCAGTGTTGGTTCGCCGTCGCGCTTTTCATCCGACCAATTCACTTACACCGTGGCGAAGCATCGGGATCACCGAGAATTTAATTCTGCGGTGTCTAACGACGATCCAGACAAGGGATAAAATTGAAGGAACGTGGAATAAAAATTTCTGTACAATCGTGTGTACCAAATTAATCATGTTCGAACATATTGCAAAAGGTTTCATAACTGTACGTCGTTCGGTTCTCTTGTAAGAAATTCTTCTTGGAACCTAATTTTTTAGTCTTCTAGTTTGTTGGATTAATAAGACTTGCGATGAATAGTCTTGAAACAATAATTAGCCAGTAATAAGAGATCTTTTGCAGAGCATAATCGAAAAAGTCCCGTTGATCTTGATCGCCTGGTTCGGCCACGATAAATTCCCAAAAACGATCAACATCAGACTCGATACGAGGGGCGCCCTTAAACTCGCTCGTGCTTCTACGGTTCGGAAGAGGGCCGCAAATTCGCAAGCCGCTCGTGGAGCCCGTAATCGCGCACGTAGCCGTCTGCCTTCAACTTCGACTTGAACCTTCGATAGCGTCCGAGGGTAACGAGGGTACGATAAGATCGGACCGTGAAGAATTAGAGGGTGCAGGTCGTTGTGTGCACCGCGGGGGCCGCCCTCTCGGCTTGTTAGACGTAAAAAGATATAGAACCGTGGATCTTATAGAGAAGACGGTCGGGTCGGGGCAAAAAGATATTCGATTGTATCCGAGGGCGAAACAAAACGGGAAGGAGAGGAGAGAAAAGAACCGGAGAAAAAGATCGAGCGAGCGAGAGAAAAGAATCGGAGAAAAAGATCGAGCGAGTGAGAAAACGAAAGCAAGAAGGGAATGGGATCCGAGGCTTGTTTTCGAGTTACCCCCTTTTCCTTTTGCCGGTGCGCGCGCGCGCGTTCCCCTTTAACGAACTTTCCTAACGTTCTCTGTTTGCGCGGCCGAAATTTAATTTCTGCGGAGCTCGTCCAATCGCAGCGGCCGTCGTCGCTGCCGTCGTCGTCGCCTCCGCCACCGCCGCGCAGGAATTGAAACCAGAAAAGAGAACGATGGCGGCTGCTGTTGGCCTCTCTCGATCTGACGGTAATTCGATTTCGTTGAACGTCGAACAAAATACATTGTCCTCGGACGGTTACCTTCCCGGCTGCACAAGTATTACATCTATTTCGCTGTTTGCCCCCCTACCTACCTCCTCTCTCTCCCTCTCTCACACTCTTCCTCTTAACCCCCTCGTCCGTCCTCTTTCGTGCCCGTTCCACGACCCGTATCAGTTTCTCCGCGAGGCGTTTAGGTTTCGCGATGGATCGTCGAGGAAAGTGACTGAGAGAGGCGGCGAGATTGAAGAATACGATCGACGGGGATCCCCGCGTAATCTCCCCGGATCTGTTCACTCGTTGCTGCAGAATCTCCGGCCGAATGTAATTCTACGTTTTTCGTTCGTTTTTGTTGCGAGATCGTTGTACGAGTTACGGGAAACTGTGAGGGATTTTGTGGTTTAATCGGTGGGGTTTAATTTATGGGTGAACATCAAATTGGTTCGTCCATTCATAATCGGAAGTTTTATTCTGTCATAAAAATGTGTTATTTAGAAAATTAAACGATTAAATCGCGGAATATCCAATGATCGCGTAATTCCTAATTACACTCTAATCCCCGAGCAGTAGCCGGGGCGATCTAAGACACGCTGGAGCGCACGCTCGAGCACAATGCGACCGGTCGGGCAGGCTTCATTGAAAAACAGAGTGGCAATTCCGCAGAGTAGAAGGCGCAAAATGAAAAGAGCATTTCATGGACTGCCGCGCTTTTCGCGGCGGCGCTCGGCGCCTCGTTGTGAATTCTTCAGCGTCTCATTACGCCGGGTTTCCGCGTGAAAGAACATTACACAAAGTGCCCAGCACGGCGCGCGGCGCGGCACGGCACGGCTCCGCTCAGCTCGGCTCCGCAGCCTTTAAATACGGCCCGGAGAGAGAGAGAGAGAGACCGTGGCCGTATCTCCGACGAAATTTCACGCGGCCGGATGTAAAAGGAGGAGGGGGAGAGGCTGACGTTTCATAATTGATGAAAATTCGGCCAGGGGACCGAATTTTCCTCTCTTTCCTCGCAGCTTTACGCCCCCGACGCAGTTGCCGATTACACTATGTTATCGCGTCCCGCGGCGTGTTAACGCCCACTAAATGTACGCGCTCCGCCGCAAATTTCACTGCGAGCAACGTTCCACGTAATATTGTTATCTCAGGACTCGTGATTTTTACGATGAATAAAATACCTGTCACATCGACCAGCTGAGCCAATCAGATTTCTCGTTCGATCGTTATGTAATGTTTCCATAATGATCGCGCGATGTTTTTTCCGGTTGTGTTTGGGAAGATTGATAATCGAGCGATCGGGGTATCACGATTGAACAATGGTACGTCTCTTATTGCTGAAATTGGCCTTCGGTGAAAGTACTTCCTTTATCTAGAACCTGATTACCGTGTTGAACCGTTGCGATAAGAAATTGCAATATTCTGTTTACATGTAGCCTCGCTGTTCTAGCAGATTTACGTAAAATGGTTAGACTTAGAGTGTTGGTGGGGATGCAGTTAAAGGACACGCATCGCGAGGATCACTATCAGCCGCCCCACTGTCTTTTATATTTGCCGATTCGCAGCCTTTTTTACACTAGGATAATCTGGATTCAGGATTACCTGACGATCCTATCACGCACCACGTGACTCATTTTCTTTCGGCGCTCGCCGCGTAACCGAAGCCCGAGCCTCTCTCGCATACGAGGGATCAACGTAACATCGATCCTTGGTTTTGTTTCGGTGCAATCGTAAAAACAATGGCTCGTCCGTGGTCCCTTGTGCTTCCCCCTTTTTGTTTTGTTTTTTTTTTCGTTTCGTTCCGTTACGTTTTGTTTTGTTTTGTTTCGCTGTACGCGCGCCCGCGCAAACGGAAATCGATGCATATCGGACGACGTTTTCTTGCATTGTAAAAAACGGAAAACGGGAGGGGGGCGAGTCTCGATAATCCGGCTTTCGGGACGGGTTCCCGGTGATCCACACCGAGCACGGAGCACGGATCTGATGACGTTTTTCCTTCGGCGAAGGAGTTATGCGAATGATAAAACAACCAATTGCACCACGGCGATGCAGTGAATCGTTGGACTTTAAGAAAAAAAAACTTTTATTCCTCGATTCGTTCCGAGCACGAACGAGAAAATCCTAATTTTCGTTCAACGAATACCCGAGAAAAGGGGTGGTTAAAATAATCTTGCGTTTATAAATAGCCTCGTAGCTGCGCACAGAATTCCAGTTACGATTAATATTAGCCTGTTCGGGCTGCCATAATGATCCAAAGGCAACGCTCACAAAGCTTTCGGCGAGCAAGACCAACTGCTGGCCGGTTGCGATAAACCAATTAAAAGCGCTTTCAGAGACCAAAGTAGTTCTTATTAACGAGTTTCCAAGGGTACCGTGTTCCTTGAACGATGCCCCAAGAGCATGATACGATTCCTTCGGTGAACAATTAACGCGATATTAGCAACTCTTTAATCCACGGCCCGTCTGAGACCCGTGATGGACCTGGACCTCGAGACACACCGATTAATAATGCAACCGAGACTCGCTTTTGCTACTTGCTCCTCGCAGCTTGTCTCTCGCTCTCTTTGAGCGTTCACTCTTCGTCGTCTTCTCCTCCCCCCCCCCCCATCCACTCCCCTGTTCCAGCATTAATTATGCTCTGACGACTTCCGTTTATTGCTTTACCGTCGCGAAAAAAAGGAAGCAGGCTACTTCGCCCAGATTTTACATCGGATAAAACTTCGGCTCTCCGTCTTGTCGAGAGACGCGGCCACGCTTAACGAACCGTCAGGAAGAAACATGGCCATCAGGACCGAACATCGGACGAGAGGAGCGATCCTGGAGCAGCCTGGAGGAATTTAAATTTTCTTTCGAATTTTTTCTCGTTCCCTCGCGGCTTTCGAGCCAGAATTTGAATCTGTGAGATTTTTAGTAAAACAACAATTTATAGTAGACAGGATCAACAGAAGAGACTCGTCTTTTGGGACCAACAGGGTTTTCAGCATTGAATTTTCATGAATTGCTATTCATGGCAATTTGTAACTCTTTAAACGTCGAAAATTCGAGAAGTACTTCATTCTGTTTGAATTATTCAATGTTCGTCTGCAGGAAGTTCATCAATAAGCTTTTCAACGACTGTGTACCGTATGAAAAAGTTACAAAAATATTAATTTTTCAAATAACACCGAGGAATTTCGGAAAGCCTGGAAAATTTCGAACTTTCTCGTTTGCCTATATCTTCGTGAACGATATTTCGATGGCCAGCGTGTTAAAGGCGTCTAGCCCAGTCGGTGCTTATATTTAAAGTGGCTTTATTTCGTCCGAATTGAGCAGGATCGGAGGAAGTTGCGTTCGAGACAAGTTTTTTCTGCCCGAATAATACGATCGAACGGGGTATTACGCAAATAAATGGCGGTTCTTCGAATCGTTCGGAATTAAATGGTAAATGGAACTCGCCGGAGGGGTGCGGAGGAGGGGACGGTATGGTAGGAGGTATTGGAGGGAAAAGTCTTATTTACGATTCAGCCGGGGCTCTATAGGAAGAGAGACTTAACTTCTTTTCGCATCAGCCACTCCGCGGAGCGATGGGAAAGACTCTTCAGGCGAGATTTGTCCCGCGGGCCGGCCAACCTACGAGCAGAGACGCCTAACTTTAGACTTTTGCATCCTAATTGGATGATCCGAGTTCAAAAGTTTGCGCCGCCGTTACCTGGAGACAGAGAGTGCCAGCAGTTTGTTGTATCCTCCTCGAGGTTCTGGCTGACGGGTCCCAACGACGCGACGCGACGTCCCGCCGAAAAACTTTCCGATTCACTTTGGGCCGAACCGAACGATTGGTTGTCGACCATGCGTTTCATACCTGATGTCCCAAGAATACTTCACCCTTCGTCTGCAACCTGGTTCAGAATTTTTTCTTTTAAAGCTGCACCAAAGTTTCTTTTAATAAAGAACAATTCGATCTATGTATGAATATGACGTTCGAAATTCTCTAAATTTTCGGGACACTATGCGTGGGTACGATCGAGCGAAACGCTCCGTTATATTTTCTTCCAGTCGATCGTAGCCGCGATTGTTCCTGTGGAAACGAGGGAACTACAAACTGGGCCACGCGTTCAACTACGTTAATTATATATTATACGTGTCCTGACCGTGCCTCCGTTTCTGATACGGTTTACTGCCAGGTCGAAGGTCTGCGTAGTTGTAACTTCTTTCCAGTCTGAAAACACAATGCGATAAATTATTTTCATTAAAAAATACTGGAAGTGAAACATTTTGAAACTCGTCAACACGATGAACACTAATCAAGGAACAACACGCTCGAGATCGCAAAGTGGTTGTCGGGAAAATATGTCGGAGCGCAAAGGTTTAAGATGCAATATTTTAAAGCCAGAAATAGCAAGCATTAGACGACGGGGCAGTACATTAGACAAGAAACGCGGCTGAAGTTTTTATAATTGCGCGACGGTGCGGAGGCTCGTTTCTCTCTCGGCCTGTGTAGCTGGAGGAGTGTCGTAGACGTTGTCAGAGAAGGTGAAAGTGAAAGAGGGAGCAAGAGGGTCGAGAAAATTCGTCGTACATCATCCTCGCGTTTCAGCGTCGGCCCTCGATTTACGTGGTGTTAAATATCCCTCGGCGACGCGACCCGTTTTTCCTTAACGCGTGTGCGCCGGTAAGAGGGTACGACGCACACCGTCGAAAAGGCGGACAAGGCTGGGAGGAGGGGGTGGGGACGAAAAAAAAGGGGGAACAAGGTCTCAATTAGCCCTGTTACGATCGTAAGTTACGCCCTGGCGCGGCGCGGTGGCACGGGGAAAAAACTTTCGACTGATTTACGAACTCATTGCTCTTCGTCGGGCTTACAAAATAGCTGTTGCGCCCCGTCGAACGCGGCTCGGCGCGGCATGGCGGGGACAATGATTTATGCTTTCTCGCGGGAGAAGCTGGATTTAGTTGCGCCCCTGCAATTCGTATCGTAAAACCTAGTCACCTTTATAACAAAGGTTCCGGACCTCAATTACACTTGGAACGTGAAAATTCCTGAAGTCCATGCCGTCCATCTTGATTTTTCGGAAACACGTTCCAAAGGAGGTCCCAAGTTATGGAAAAAATTTGTCACGGTTCAATCTACCGTGGACTTGAAGAATGAACCCTAAAAGCTTGATGTACAGGTAGAAGTGAACAATTTCTCAAAAGTTTAATATGTCAATGAAAGTATATCATAAAAATTGCTATACGTTCCGGAGGAAGAAGAATGTGCCCGGAAAGTAAGAAGATGACGAGGAGCGTCGCGACGCCGGGCAGTCCTCTCCGGTGACCGCGCAGGAGGATTACGGTCGCCGGTACAGTTTAATCCACCGCGAAACGGCCGGGATACGTTATTAATAATTGTGTAATCCGTTTAGCTATGCCGTGTCCCCGGGCTCGGGCTCGGACTTGATAACGAAAGAGATCCAGCCGCGGCGCGCACTGGAATCTGTAAATACCCGCGTGTTATGCAAATCGGGAGCATCCGTACACAGGGAGAATCCCATTGCAGGGTGTACACGAGCCACGGATATAGGAAGCCGAGGCTTCGCCGCTCGCCGCTGCGCTGTAAGCCGAAACCGGAATAAGCATGTAAAGTAGAGGCTGCGAGCAGGTGACACGGCTGCGCCATCACCGTGACACAAGCGAATGTCCCCGGCTTGTGCAAGGTGAAACACGCCTAGCGAATGCTGCACCGCTGATGAACCAGTGCGTTCAGGTTCTTCCTGTCTATAGTTTTCTCGGTTCCGAACCGGTTCTACCCTATCATCGCGAATTTTCTTCTGTATTAGGCGTTGTTATTCTGTTGTCAGCAATTCTCAGGAAGTTCGTTCACCCTTTGACTATTTCTTCAAGGTCAAACATTTTTTTTCATCGTATCTTACAGTACTCATCGCGAAGAACAAGAGTCTCGGAGGAACTGTAGGTCTCGGGTCAACGGTTCTCTTAAAAAATAACTTCCGTGAACTATTGTGTTCCGTATGTTTACAGGGTGTTCCAAAATGGTATGAACGTGGTGGGATGATTCTGCAGACACATAAATGTTAAAAGTTCATGTGTTTGCACAAACATCCGAGGTTCAAAATGTGTCGAGAAAAAATTCGAACAACGGGAGCCGTCTTCTGAAAAGGAATCGCAAGTCGAGGATGCCGGGAGAACGTGGAAATACGGGGACGACGGGTCGGCATAAGCCGAAAAGGAAATACGCCATCAGTTTTCAATCTCGCGGCCGTAACTCCGTCGGCGAATTTACGGGCGCGGGAAGATTTGCTTGAGTCGTCGTAAATTTCGCTGGCCCTGGATCGGCTGCGCGCGGTCCGACGGATTTTTTGCACACAACAGGCACGTATTCGCGCACGAGAGAGAGAGAGAGAGAGGGAGAAAGAGAGGGAGAGCGGAAGCCGACGCGACGCGGCGTCGACGGCATGGGGATGATCACGCGGGCATCGACTATACTTATCACGTGCCGACACTTCCGGCAGCGGCGGTCTGCGAATTTTAAAAGCCGGGCCTCGCGCGCCGCGTAAATTTTACCGGGAGATTACCCGGCCTTCTCGCGCGTAAAACTAGAGATTAAAATCATAGTGTTCTCTCCCCGCTTCGCTTCGCTCCGCTCCGCTCCGGACCCTGCTCGAGCGAGCGGAACACCAGCCCTTGAAATTATCGGAGATAACTCGAAGAATCCCGAGAGCGCGTTCAACTGCGAGCCAGGCCCATGGGGAACCGTAAACAGCCGCGGTTCCGCGAGCCATGTTCAACTAGAACTTGGTATAAACAAGAGGCGAGTTACGAGGGCGTTGGCTACATATGCCGGTGCGGGAGAACTGTCTGGCTTGAATAGCAATTTATTGGTAGGCTGGGATCTTGTGCGTTTGCATGACAGATCACTACAGTGTAGGCTAGCTTTCAAATTTTTAATGTATATACAGGGTGTCCCAAAATTCCTTCAACTCCCGGAAATGGGAGAGTTCTTGAGGTGATTCGAAGCAACATTTTCCTTTGCAAAAATGGCCACCGCGGCTTCGTTTGGGAGTTATTAACAAAAAACACGGACCAATCAGAGCGCAGTTTTTTGTTAATAATTCCTGAACGAAGCCGCGGCGGCCATTTTTGCAAAAGAAAATGTTGCTTCAAATCACCTCAGGGACCTCCCATTTGCGAGAGTTGAAGGAATTTTGGGACACCCTGTATATTATATTATATTATAAAAATATATAAGATGTATGTGTATATTAAATAATATTTTATTTGTCTACGTTTCTTTCTGTTGGACTCTTTACATATCGATAAGCTTTTTATCACAGGGAAAGTACAAATAAACAGATTCTGTCGTATCGAAAATGTAGAAATAATTAATATCGCACCACTTGACATTAAGGTAACACTCGAGAGTAATATTATTTGTAAAAAATGAGATAACGATTCCGTAAATGTTGTTATCCAAATAACAATCCACTTTGAGATTTCTAATCTTTTTGATCCCTCTTAATTTGATTCGAAATATGTTTACTGTAAAAAACAGAGATATATTCGTTTTATATATTCATACATATTCATTTTACCGGGTGAGCGAGTATTTACATTACTTCTCTTAAGTCTTTAATTTTATCGAGTTTTCAGCGATGCGCTTATTCGTGCTATAAACGGCAAATTAAATAAGATACACGAGAATAGAGACGATAAACTCGTGGACTAGGAAAGGAAAAACTATCGACGAGCAGAAAATAGCTTCGAAGCTCTAATATCGTCAGGAAATTTATCGATCTCGAATCGTCGTACAGCTTTCCTCCAAAGTAGACACAATACAACATTTTTATCTGGAATCTCCGCTCAGAGACTTTCCAGCTAAATCGCTTGAAATTCGTGCAATTTTTAGGGGGTGTGAAAAATTGTTAAAAAATGAGGAAAGGGTGGAGAAGGGTGTAGGAAGTGAAAGTCTAACGATATTAAAAAGCAAGCAAGAAAATTCGATAATGGACGAGAATGGTGAGTACAGAGGGCAAAGAGGGAGCCGTGGGACAGAGGAGAAAGGTAACTCGAGAGAGGAAGGACGAAAGCCTCGAGGGGAGGTTCGGGATGCGAGAACAAGGGGGTAGTTTCCTAATCAGCTTACTTCCGTGGCTCACACCTTTTGTGCCTCCGACCGGTCCCTGGATTAAAGCATTGTCGCTGCTGGTTATTATGTCACGAAATACGAATGAGCGGCGCACGTCCGCCCCCGACCGGGCAAAGTACACAACAATAACATGTGGTTCCATGCAGATAAACTGCACCATCGGAAACAATGCCGCTGCGAAAGGACTCGTTCGACCCTCGGGAGGGGGCGGGAATGCTGCGAAGATACACGCTGTCGGTTTTTAACGGGAATCAGAAAATTGCGAAAGAATTTCCCGTATAGTAGGAAATTTACCCATAAAAAACGAAACAGGTGATTATTTTAATAAGAAAAAATGTACAATTTCAGGACGACAAGACTAGACTGTTTTTTCGAGTGATCCGATTTAAGTGTAAAGACGTAAGAGAACGCTAAAAAGAATTTTTATAGTAAATGTGCTTTTGTTAAGACAAATCCCATTTCCTCTCAACTCCAGGACCAATTTCGACCCTCCTCTATAACGTAAGACACTGCAGCATCCTCTTCTCTGTCATCTCGTGGCATTTCTCAAGCTCTACAGCCCCGTCGCTCCGGCGGAACACGAATCCTTCATTTCTCACGAGTCGCAGGAGCGCGACGATATATCAGGGCATCATACCTGTAATTTATAAAGTCGGGAACAGGAGGTTACCGGCGTAACCCTTCACGAATTCGCGGTGAGCACGCGATCGGCTTGCCAGGGGCTCGTCGCCGTCTGCATGTCTAATCAGCCGCACGTGGAAATGTTCCTGTGCATTAGGGTGGACCTTAGCTATGCCTGCTGAAAATTTTGTTTGCGAGATTTTTTTTCACACCGCCTCCTAAAAGTGTCTTATTGGGTATGAAAATAGTTGCTGCAAAAGATGAAGTTAGTCGGATAAGGGGAAGACGTGGCACATTGACGATGAAGTTGCGAGAAATATGAAGTTTTATAGGAATGGAAATGTTTAAAGGAAAGATTTTCGATTATGACTAAATGTTCTTCTTGTGTAAAAATATTTATTATAATAGTAGCAAAATGTAATATTTTCAATATAACAACTAGTAATCATATTCTTGTAAATACATTCCTCAAAAAAATTAAAGGATTACTTCTGCAAACCCGAAAAATTGCTACCAGTTTACATGGCCAAAATTACTGTATCGATATCGTTAAACAATAGTTTGAAAGCGTGAAACCTATACTTTCAGATGCTCTTTTTCAAATTTTTGCTATGTTGTGTTTTTACAAAGTTATAGCGAGATAAAGACAACATTTACGATTAACAAAAATTTACCGCAACTTTGTAACATCACATGGGGTGAAACAAATTTTTGTGATAAATCGCGTTAATGTCATTTGCAAGACGATCATCGTGAAATTTCGGTTGCGCGCTCACGCGTTCTGTCCGCAAGACTTGTACAATCCTTGATACGAAGATTTTCGTTCGCTCTAATTTCAAACACAGCTGCAATAGGTAAAAAATTAAAATTAAAATATCGAAATTAACATGGAAATGTACCACTTCTTTTTTTTTGTTAAGGGAGAGGAGGAATGCATTTTATGCACTCACCCCCTCGCGATGCAGTAACAAACCGAGGGGAGTGCAGGACTCGGCACGATCAGAAGATGACCGTCCCCTACCCGCTAAACCTCCTCTCCCAGGATCCTTCTGACCCTTTTCCTTCCTTTGCTAGGCTGAAGCTGATGGCGATCGGGGCCCCACTTCCCGCATTTCTCCCGATCGCTTGTTCTTCAGCTATTTCCACACCTGTTCTTGCCTTTTATGGAAATGTACCACTGTTTTTATGCTAACCTACGTCACGATGTCCGGGTTGAGGTCCAAGGCTCCACAATTAGTTGCGGACAAAGGTCCGCAAATGATCCACGATTAGTTGCGAACGAAAATTTTTCGGAAAAATGAGGGACAGCCGGCCGTCGTTGTCGGCGAGAATCGAACCCGGACTTCCTGTTAGTAGTCGATCGAGTAACGCGCTCCCATCTAAGTACGGTATTTGTTTTGAGGGGTCCTGATCCCACAGTATCGAGGATTTACTCGATGTAAAATTTTTTATACCATTTTTTAATGAAATGGAACAATATTAGGGGCGTGCCGGAAATTTCATAGTCGAAAAATAAGGTCCACCTTATTGTGCATCCTGACAGGACTCGAAATCACTTAGCTCGCGAAAAAGCGAAAAAAATACAGAAATGTTTTCTGAATAATGACGCGGATACACGCGTTCCGGACTGCTGTCTCGTTAAAACGGAATGATAATTACATTTTGAAGCAATGTGCCGATCGATCCTTCGCGTTACACGTGTTGCGTGCCAGTACCTTGTTTATAATTAATTAATCTCTCGTATTAATTGACGTTCAATAAACTTTCTCTTCGTATGCACGCAAACACGAACATATTTGTAGAATTCACCGTGGAATTATTTTTAACTTTATTACCGATTCTTGGTTCAATTTCAGACTGACGTGTTTTTCTCTGGGACACCCGGTATAACGGGAGAAGGCGGCTTCAAACGTTTTCGATCCTTTTTGAGGAAATTACGGTACATCGAAGCGTTGCTCTCGATTTCGTAAAAGTTGAAGTGCTTTCTGAGTGGCTGTAATTTAAACTTCGATGGGACGGCAGATTGGATTACGCTTAAACGTTGGATTTCCCCGCTCCTGCGCGACATTTTGCTAATAATGGACGTGAGCTGGATAATGTTACGACAATCTGCGATCCTGGATAATAAATAATTATATCTTCGAAGGTTTACAGCCTCCCATTACCTTTTACAGCGACAGTGTAACGTTCAAGTCACGCATTATCGGCTGGGGTCTTCCTAGCCGATCTTCGTCGTCATGATTTATCGTAATGGTTTATTGTTCTGCCTGCCATCCGATCGTAATTTGTTTGCCGTGATCCGTGAATCATTCAATTCCGCAAATTGTATGTTCGTCCAAGCGTGTCGTTCATTATCGGCAGTTTTCGAGTCCACCTTTTCGTCATAATTTATCGTAACTGTTATTGTGACTTGCATCAATTATCGATCCACACTGGACACCGACAGAGGACAAAATCATTTTTAACATGACAATCTTGAAGAGCCAAGTAACTCATCGCAAACTTCGAGGTGAATAAGGTATCAAGGCGGTACTCGAGATCCAGTGAAAGACCCGTTGCATCCCTTAAGAGCTTCAGTGGCTGTTGAAGGTTGTTCAAGTACTCCGATGGTCCACGGTGACACTCTTAAGTGGCAGAATGGTTGATAGATATCGGGGAGAGTTCCTCATTATTCTCCGAAATATTCCGTATCAATCGTAGATCTGGTCCTGAATAAAAATTCCTAGATATCTCGAAAATTGTCGATTTACGCTCACGATTAAAAGACTGCGATTTTAACGTGGGACTAAAACATATCAGTCGAAATTCAAGACCGAAATACTTGACCAACGCAGAAAATTGAACAAAAAATTCCCATCTGAGAATGTCCGATTCCATGAAAACCAGCGCGAAACCTTGTCAGTTCGACCGTCAATCCCATCGACCAGCGACGATCCAAATTCACCGTGGACGTTCCTCAGCGTGAAACGAGATCCTCGAGGAAGGACAGCGACGACGAAGGGCGGTTTTCCTTCAGAAAAGGGGACAGTCCCTGGGCAAACGAAATCTACGCGAGAGGCGGCGCACAGTGGCATGCATATCCGATTGTGGCGGCGAAAGAAAGCCAGTATCGAAGGATCTCTGCGGCGCGGCGATAGGTGGCCGATCGAAATTTCATTTCGTCGACAAAGACGTCGGGAGGACTTTCGGAGGACCGTGCACCGTGCAAGGAGCCTCGGAGACTGTGTGTTACAGGTACTGCTGCTGCTGCTGCTACTGCTGCCTTCTTGCGAGCCCGTTCAAACTTTAATGCATGCGAGAAGGTCGGCTTGTTTGCTCTCGAGAAAATTGCTCCCGTAGAACCGGGTGTATCGAGGTGAAATGTGATTTCGTAGGTGACCCGAGGGATCCCTTCGTGGGAGCCACGACCTCGGACGAGCGTTGCACCGATGCACCACGGATGCGATGCACCGCTGGAAACCGATTTTTCGGAAATTTAAATCGGCCGGCTTCTTTATTCAAATTTATAGTATTCGTTTAGTGACGCAAAGCGTTTTTTAAACGGTTTTTCAAAGCTTATTATACGAGACTCTACTGTTGTTAATTTCTGTGGAACGTCGGAACTGCATGCGAAGATGTTCGAATAGCGTTTGACAAGTATCGTCGGTCGAGACCTAATTAATTGATACATACCGTGAGCGTTCGTCGAGTGGCATTCTGCAGTATTATACAGGCGTCGGGACGCCGTCGTCGGGACCGTGAAAATCGGTTTGACGTCCCGGCGCGGCGTTTCGCGAGGCAATGCGACGCGATAATATCATAATCCGGCGGTGTTAAGAACGGATTATCGATACGCCTTTGCGCCGTGTGCGCGCAGATATACACGCGACCGGCCCCGATAACGAGCAAACTTTCGGCCCCGGCCACTCCGCCGGAGCAATTATGCTCGTATTCCTCGTCGAGTTACATTAATTAACGTCGACTGCGCCGCGCTGGAAGGCCGCGTCGTGCCGCGCAGACCGCTGTAACTCGCAGCCGAAGAGGATGCTCGAGGAGGCCCTTTGTGGGGGTGACCCGCGTGTTTATAACGATTACGGTGAATACGGGATACGCCGGCCATAATGAACATCGATACTTCATCGTGCTCCGTGTTTTATTGCGAACACGATGCTCGGTGCAGCTGGCTTAAATTAAAGGCGAAGAAACGCGCTTTACGATTAAGAAACGAACCTTTTTCTCACTAGTGATGGAAAATCTTGTAATTTATTGAAATTCTCGGTTGATTTTCTGCTGGAATTTCGTATTTTCGTTTGTGGAGGAATTAGGGAGGAATTCGTGGTTGATGATAGCAGCCTGATATTCGCACAGAGCGCGGCAAGATGGCGTCGAGGAAAGTCGACGGCCTTGCAAACATAGAACGGCCTGGTGTGCACACGCCGTGCTGTTTGGCGACGGCCGGATGCACGAGGGTAGCAGACCACATCACTCGTCGGCCCAACCGGATGTCCCGACATCGAAATACATGCGAGCCCGTGCTCCGGTGGTTGCTAACCCCGCTACGTTTACTCCTGCTCGCCTCTTTCGTGCTGACTGCGGCCGACTGGCAATCTTGGTTCTTGCTCGTCATCGAATTACATCCACGCTGCGAACTTTCAACCCTTTGTCCCAAATAAACTAGACGTCGTTCTAAAATTTCAAACGTAAGACACGACTGTTGTTAGATAGGCTTACACAACGAGAAATTTATTAAAAAATTGTATGTTATATAAAGTTATATAAAGTTGTATGTTATCTTGAATCGGTTAAAACCATATCGATCGCCTCGACAAAATTTTCTGCCGTTCGAACTTTGAACGTTTTCGCCAGCAGACGATTATAAAAAATGGAGGTCAAGGGGGAGATTCGATTCGGAATTTACTCTCGGCCGTTGCATCCCTTCCCAGGGATGTAATTTATTCGTTTAGAGGCGCATTAGTCTCAGTCTCCGGGCTCGCGTCGTTCGGATAATGGGCCCGAGCGCGAGAATTGATGGCTGCTCTCTTCGCCGGTGTTTCGCGAAAGTGCACCGAAAGGGTCGCGGCGATAAAAATATTGTCGGCCCGCTGGGGGAATGGATTCTTCTTTTCAGCGAGCAAACATATTTTCACAGTCGCGTGTCCGCGTTTTCCGGCCGTGCACGCGAATGCAGAACGCCCGGCAAACGATGTATCGTGGGAAAATGGATTGTTAGTTTGTTGGGTTCGTGACAGTCGAATGTTGTTCCGGAATTGCTTTTTGTTGAGCTTAGCGTCCGTGACAGCGGTATACCTGGGAATTGTTTACAAAATCCGGAGAGCCGGCTCTACTAGCGGAACATGGAATTGATGTTTGGTGAACAGCGTAAGGGATCAATGGAAAATTGTGATTCGCTATTACCGGGCCTGACGATTCGAGGAGCTTGCGAATTTACAAGGAACATTATTATTTTCGTTCAAAAGTATTGAAAAATCAAACGATGCTGTGTTTTTAACATTTTTATTGTTTTTCCTTTTCTGCGGAAACCTTGATAAAATTCATGAATCTGGAACGTTTGAGTGGGAGTATGTTTTGATGTCCCCAGAGAGGCTTCTTCAATATCTTTATCACAATCTTGCGAAAGATAATTGACAATTTCGACGATCTTGATCAGCGATAATATTTATTTCACTTTGTCGTCACTCTCCTTTCATTTCGTTTCTTATCTGATGTATGATAGGCTCGGTTGGGAATTATGTAGATACAGATATGTTCAAATCTCTGTATTGAATTTTAAACAAGAACACAAAAATGTTTGAAAATAATCCGTTGCTTTATCACCCGTATTATAATATAAAAAGATTGTCTAAGAAAAAAAATTGTTCAATAGATCGAAAGTGTAGACTTTACCATTTAAGACGAGCCTAGTCAATTCGCCATCAAACTTTTTGTTCGCAAAGTTAGAACAACCTACACCCTAACCTCTTCCACCCCAAAGCCTGTGGTACAGAAAAATAAATAAGAAAATCCCCGATCACTATAGACGCGATAGAGCACGATAGCAGCTACTGTACCGCATCAAACTTCATCGAAAGGCTGATCCGCGTCTCGAGGGTGTTTCATCGCGTCGCTATCAATAAGGTTTTCGGCTAGAAGAGTCCTGGTGCGACGATACAAGGGGAGGCAGGGGGTAGGCGTTCGAACAGAAGATGAAAACAGACTCGAGGAGGGAAGTTTCCTTTAGGAAACGCTGGTGAGACAAAGCTGGTGCCCGGACGAGGCAGGATGAGGGTCAAAGAGAAGGAGGACCGAGCCGGGAATCCAATCGCAATAGAGTTAAGTGTTCGAGAGTAAAACCTAGCCGAGGCACGACCTCGATTACTCGCGGAGGATTTGTTACGGGCGCCTTCTTCCGTAGAATCGTCCCGCTGCTCGTCCCACGGTTTCGATTCCCGTGAAAGCCGGCCGAAAGATCGCTTTGTCTCCTTCTCGTTGCGGACCCGGCTTTTTCCTCCAGCCGACGGTTTTCTTTCGGCCATCAAACGGAAAAAGGGGTATCCAATTGGCCCGGTCACGTTTGCCCGATTCCCGTCGTCGGATTACGCCACGTCGAACAGATTTTTTGAGACCATTTGCCATCCACGATTTGTCTATCGCGACGTGGACGAATATCTTTCTCACCTGCTTCTACGTTACTCCGCTGTTTCAGATTTGGTGTAAGATCCACTGTTTTTACAATGTTTATTCTCATTTACATCACTGCAAATTAAGCTGAATGTCTAGTGATCGAGCAACTAATTTCGCCAACACCGCTCTCGAACCGATAAATGATCGAGCCTCTCGATAAACGGTCGTTCGATTTTGTATCATTGCCTGACGCTGCGTAATCTTGTTTGCATGTCGATAACAGGGTGCTCGATGAAACAACGAAATCTATCAGCGGTTTATCGTTTACCATCCAAATCTTTAAGGTCGATCTAAATGACATGATGTGCTTACCGTTTGTATCGGCAACATGGATCTCGAGTTTAAATTGGCCACAATAGGTATTCTTGGAAACAATCCACTAGGGTAGCTGTATTTCTAGATGTACATACGTGACAATGAGTTTCTTTCATAGATTATAAATGGAAACACAATCTGTTCAGCTGCCAGTTCATAGAACGAAATAAAATTTAACACTGCCAGGCGGTTCGCAAAATTTCAAAACTGGAAGAGCGCACGCTGTGCAACAATGTTCAAGCGAATAGATGCGATTCGTGCATCGAAGTCTCCGAAACAGCCTGAACTCGCTAATATGAACAAGAACGTTAACCTAATGAAAACAACGATGGCTGGAATCCCAAGATTTCGGAACAGGATTCGAATCCCTAAGCAGGGAGAGAGTGAAAAGAGAGAGGCAGAGAGAGAGAGAGAGAGAGACCAGTCAGAGGTAACTGCGAAACAGATTTTCCTAGTTGCTTCTTGTTTCCTCGTGAAAATCCTCGAGGCCGTTACGCCGGTAACGATGAGCCCTGTTACGAAGGGCTGTTACCACCACGTGCTGCCATAATATCGAGCAAAAGTTTGCCTGGCCAGCGGGAGAAAATAATTTGATACGACTCGGCTTGTTGCGACTTGAACGCGCAGGTGGAACGACCAAGCAATTGCCGGCCCTTCGGAGAACAATTACGATGACGCGTCCGCAGTGGCTTACGGCAATTAAGCCCCGGGCCCACATACTTCGGGCAATTCCGTTATCGTTCCTGAAATTGCCAAACAATTCGCTGTCTAGTGCGTGGGACGAACTGGCTCCCGTTAGAAATTTCCAAACAATTACAATTTCATCTTGCCGACTATATTTCCGTAGACTCGAATGCCAATTTCATTTTCGATTTCTTAGATTCCGTCGTTGATTAAATGAAATACACAATTTTTATTGTTTTGCTTTGTTTTTTTTTATTACGGATTATAATGCGAATTAACATTTTGTAATTTGACGACATTGATGTCCGTTCGACTCGATAAGATAAATGGGCAAGATTTTCAGCAGCGATAGATTATGCAATAGATTGACAAATATCTCGTGTATCTGCCAGAGCAATCGAAACCGAGGCCACGATATCGAATGGTATCTTGCATGAATTTTCCCTATAATGTGTTTATTCGAAATGCTCAAAATAATACAAAAGTGTCGAGAAAATGTTACCTTCCCTTCAGAATTGAATTTCTTAAAGGCCAATGCAGATAGAGAGAAACAATTCTCAGCGTGATACTCGTTACATGAAAATCTAAAAAAAAAACTCATTAATTAATTATCGAAACGTCGAACGAGAGGTACAAAATTCGTTGGAAAACGTTATAAGTAAAAAATAGCGAGCGCAGAGGGAAGACGTTTTCCGCGCAGCCGGACCGTCAAATATTTAGCCGGAGCGTTCGCCGAGTTTTAAAGTGAAGGAGGAACAGGGTGCCTGTTTGTTAGCGAGTGCTCAGGGGCGGGAAGAGTGCACGCGGCGGACCTGAAAGGTCGCAGGAGTGGATAAAATCTTTTTGTTCGTCCGTCGCGTCGGCGCGACTCGAGTGACGTAATATCATTTAGAATTTATATTACCGAGTTCATCCTGCAGCCACCCTCCAGCCGCTTCCGTCGTTTTCCCTCATCCTCCTCGGGGCTCGCATCCCTCTGTACCTTGCGAAAAGGAAGGATGGCACGGCCGCGAAATTACGTTAAACCCTCGCAGGATAGGGCACTCCTCGGTACGAGAGACCTGGGAACCTGCAACTTCCGCTTGCTACCCCGAAGAAAAAGCAGAACGCAGCCGGTTCTTCTTCGCAAACAAACGACGCTCGACTGACGTAAAGCCTTTGATATTCGACAGCTTATCGATCCCCTGCCAAATGATTTTTGCACCTAGATCTTCTTTAGATTTCCATAGAGATTGTTTGCGACCTGTTTTTATGCAACGTAAACAATATTTATCGAATGGTGCGTTAATCTAATCGAGCACAGATCAAAGCTGTATATAAAGCGGACACTGAGGACCAGTTAGCATCAATCAGTCGAGTTCACTGACAGCAGCAACATGGTAAGTGAATTTAGACTTTGTGACTACTTGGGAAGTTGGTTTTACTCTTTGTGCACTTAGCCATTAGCAAAGAAAGAATATCAATATTCGAGAATTTTTGGTAAAATTTCCATTTTTATTGAGCATTATCGAAACTTTATAGATGTACAATACCAAAAGAAATGACTGTAATTATTTAAAAAACGATTATGATTTTCGTAAGTACATTGAATATTCATTTGTTTGTAAATTTGATCGTGTCGGGACACATTGCAGCGACTGGGAACCCGCAAACTGGCAAGCATAAACCTTGCAAACTCTTCGATACAGCTAGAAGCAACCGCTTTGAACAACTTTTACACTTATTCCATTAGGGTCGGGGATCACTTTCATCTTCGGTCGAATAATTTAATCGTCCTCGAAACTTTTCCCGTGTATCAAATATTCATCCCCCATCGCAAACACGGGTCGGACCCGCGAAATTGCATTCGGGTTTCACTTTCTCCCGAGCGAGTCTCGAGAGCTAAATGCCACTTACGGTTCCGTAGATGATGTTCGTTCTGACAGGTTCGTCCTCGTCAATGTTAGGACTTCGCGGTGAAAAATCATCGATCTATCTTGCTCTATGTCCCCAGATGAAATTGCTAATTGTTCAATACAGGGCCAAATAAATAAACAAACGTTATTTATGACTTGCAGATGAAATTCGTATTGGCAGCCTTGGCCGTCCTGGCCGTGTCCACCTCCGCAAACGCCTACCAGCTCCCTCGCACGGGCAATGGGGAGTTGGCTGACAGTCTTCAGGACTTCGTTGACGTGATCCCGGTAGACAAGATCGTCACGCTGGCCATCCGATACCTCTCTGAGGACAAAGAGTTTGGTACACTCGTGACTTACCTGAAATCCGAAGAATTTAAGTCTCTGATCCGTGACACTGAGGCTCTTCCGGAAGTCAGGAACATGTTGAACTACGTTGAGAAGGCTGGCCTTGATATTTACTACCTGGTGAACAAGCTGAATAAGTTCCTGGGTCTCCCTGCCATAAAGGGTCCCAACACCTACGGACTCACCCAGATCACCGGAGGAATCCGTGGTTTCTTGGACGATGTCAAAGCCATGCTCCCAATAGCCAAGGTCAAGGCCCTCTTCAGCCAGAAGATGTCCCACGACAAGGTCTTCATTGACTTCATGGCGATAATCAAGTCCCCTGACATGCAGAAGATCGCTAACTCTGTCGCTGCCAACCCCAACCTCAAAGCCATCCTCGAAAAGGCTAAGCAAGCTGGTATTGACAACAAGGCTGTCCTTGAGTTCCTGGAAAAATTCCTTGGCATCAAGATCCCCATTGAAGTTTAAGAGATTTTTATGGAGTTTTGATTGTGAAATGTTCAATTTTTTTTAATGATTTTGTACTGTTTTTAATTTCGTATAATAAAAATTCATATTTGTAATTTGATCTTTGGTTGGTTACCCCTGATGACGTGTCCCGTGTGCGTCATATCGGGAGATGTTCATGAAATTTCAATTTTTCTAGAGAAATTTGGAGGAAGTGGAATAAAAAAAAATCTTATTTTCAGCGATAATAGCCATTGTAAATTCAACATAAATAAAAAGAAAACGTATCGAAGCATAAAATTTTATATTCTAGGATTTTCCGGAAATCTTCATAACGCTTAAATGCATACAGTCCGCAATTTAATTTATTGTTTTATATTGAAGTGAGTTGATTTATCTTTGGCAATTGGTCCAAGAGTTCAGAGATTAGGGAGATTGAATTCTAACAGCTGATAGCGACTGATATTGAACTAATAAATCACAATAAAAATTAATTTTTAAAGGACTATGTTCCACCCAAACCCCAATTATACTACGCAAGCACCTTCATCAACAAAGGTAGACTGAAGAAAATGGTCGACGAAGTGATCGCTACTCTCCCTAGGGATAAGATCAAGGCTCTCTACTGCCAGAAGATGGCTAACTCACCCGTCTTCAAGACCTTCATGCAAAAAATCCGATCCGAGGATTTCAAGCACATTATTAACTTGGTGTACAGCTCACCTGTTTTCCGCGAAATGAGGGAAAAGGTCCTGGCCGCTGACCTTGATCTTGCACTGGTCAAGGAGCTCATCAAGAAGATCATCGGCTACGATCTTCTAGATGTGCCAACGTACTAAGGTCCCTTTCCATTGCATGTTTTTCCTAACCAATTAGCTGAGACAGTTGCATCCCTTTCCGTATGGCTCATAGTTAAATTCTCGCCCTTTCCGAACCAAGATTTTTTCTCATGCTCACCATCATCAACCTTCAGCCTTTTGCATATACACACATCATTTCTTTTCATTTTCTTTGTAATTTCGTCATTTTCCAATGTATACTATAATTGTTGAATAAATTTAGAATTTATTTTGTTAATCTTGTTAGTCAAAAATAGCATCCTTACCACCCAATTAAGTCGTAAGGAATTGGTTATAATCGTGAACAATCGTTGTCAGGAAAGTAGATATGAGAATTTACGACCCTTAGAGACGTCACTCAGATCAACGACGTACAGTGGAGTATGTATTTGGCCGCAAAGATGGTCAAAATTCGATTAAAAAATTGTGTCTAAAATATAAAATATGTGGTTTAATCTTTTAATTTATTCACTCATAAAATGTTATGCTTTATCGAAGGTAAAGAGTTCTCGTAATACTGTTTCTCTCAACTAGTCTCTGAATTACTGTTTGCTCATTAAATATGTACTTTACTTTTTGTTAAATATTATGCTCTTTATTAGTTGTGTGTGTGTAATTAGTGATGTTAAAAGTGACCAATAATTCGATGAAGTACATTATTAATCGTATAGAATTTTATTATGCCACCGAATGAGTCTCGATGCTTGTTTTAGTGTCATTCAACGCGCCAAGATTTCTATTTTATGATATAAAAAAAAAAATAGCTGCCGATTCGTACCTATAACAATTGTCAAACAGTTTTTTCCGTTGCAACGCTCGACACAATCTAGGTTGCAGGGCGATTGTCATTTCCACGTGAAATTGTATATGCTTGTCCAGAGTTATTCAGAGTAAACAGTTCGCATATTCAAGCTATATTTCATAAGTTTATTATAATTTTCATATAAGTTAAAGTTTTTCTATAGTTTATATTATTAGTTTGTAGTTTATTATAGTCTATCGTAATAGTTGAGTTCACTTTATTAGAGAGGCGTGCAATAGGAACATCTTGAATAGACTTCTATTATCATCGGACCTATTTATATTTAGTTCCCGAAAAATTATACGTAAAGAAGGAAAACGTTTTAACTTGAAACATTAGAACTATTAGTTTTAGTGGAAGATGAAACAAATATTCGAGACATGGAAGACAACTCGGTAATAGATGAAATCGACTAAGATACAATATAATTAATATGTATTGAATTTTGTTTTAATTACAAAAAGATTATGTATTAAAATAAAATAATATAAACAAAAACATATTTATATACGATTATAAATTTATTTGCAAACTTTTTATCCTACAAATTTTTTTCAAATTCCAAAAAATAATGGCATTATTTTATTCACAAGTATTTTTAGCCTGATAGAAACAAATATTCTATAATAATATAAATTCAAGAAAATGTTAACAAAAGTTAAACAGTTTTCAGACCTCTACAAACTTCTATATGTAGAATTTCGAAAATATTTTTTACAACAAATAATCAAGGTCATTTTGATTTTTTAAATGTTAAAACGAATTTTTTATTTGATAATGTTGTAGCTAATCTGAAGTACAATTCAACGATATATAATATTATAACTTTCAGAGCATAAATAACAACGCTATAATTTTGTCCAGTTTTTTGGACCAAATACTCCACTGTCTGAGACTGCTCCTTCCTACTGTCAAATTATTCTTGTGGATTATGTACAGTATTTAATAAATTCGAAGGGTTCAAAGTATTCTGCTGCGTTTCCGAGTGTTTTGTGTACATTTGTCATGCGGGGATTAGATTTGGAAGATGAAGTACGTAGTTTAAGTTTAATTATAATGGTCGTCGTTAATAAAATTATCGAGCATAAAGATTGAAATTTCTTCTTTACGATAAATTGAGGTACGATTTTTCGTTGCACTAAAAAGCAAAGTGGAATGAATACAAAAATTTCCATCTATTTCGGGAAAGTTAAAATAAGAAAAGATGGCTGTTTAATCGAACAATCGACTCTATGGTAACACGGGAAAAAATTCGAGTATCGATCAATATAGACGCATTTACGATCTAAGTAAGCCATAGCACAGGACCGAGAATTCGATTAGATCGCGACTTTACTGCACTTATTATACTACACACAGACAATATTGTATTGTCCAACGAGAATAAAATTAACAATTAAATTGTTTAAGATACAGAAGGACATGCGCAAGCACTTACCTGATACGAATCAATGCAATTGTTTTCGTCAACTTCCAATCATCTACAACAGTACACGACAGTACACGATAACTACTTAATTTATCAATCGATAGACTGTCGGATACCGTAACGCCATCGGAGATCTAATTTAACATTATTCTAACGCGATAAAAAATTAAATATTCCATTTGGTTTCTTGCATACTGTGATGCATATCATTACTGAGCAATAACAGATCCGTGAAAAGATACTGGAAGATGGTCAATGTTTTCAGTGAAAAGTCGCGGTTGGAAACTATTTTACAGCTTCTCACTATACTGTACATATGTGTCTCGTTTTTTGAAAGAATGGTCGTAATTTATTTATTGTTCACTACTCTCGTCTGTTACATAGTCACGTAGTCACGTCCATTGTCAAGTGGGATCGCCAATATCAATTCGATTCTCGAAATTATCCAGATTCCCAAAATTATATATCTGGATTCTCGAAAATTTCTGGGTTTTCAGTACTCGATTACCACAAGAAGCATAATCCAATTCCACGATCGGTTTCAAAGCAAGTGTAATGATATTTTATAAATAGATACTTCAACACAAGTACGACTAATTACTAAACGATAATATCTTAAAAACAAGATTACCAATCAATCTTGTCTAACCAGGTGCACATTTCAAATCTTATCATTTTTGTCAAATGGAAAGCACACGTCAGATGTTAGATAGCATTCACTATATAAAAGACCGACAACTAATTCGGAACAGCATTAGTATCCCTAACCGGAGCAGTCAAGGTAAGTGAACAGAAAATCAATTTACATCTAAGCTGAACTGTATGAAATTTTTTTATTGTACACCAATGGTAACATTTTGTAATTTTTATTCTACCTGCATCGCTTAAAAATGATTCATGTCTAATTTATTGATGGATCCGAAGTCTTCATCAGAATCTCTAGTCTAGATCCTCCACGATTTTACATCCAACTTCTGCTCAACAGATGAAAATCCAGTTAGCAGTCCTCAGCGCCTTGCTCGCGCTCGCTACGAGCAGCGCGTTGCCCTCTTTCGAGCAAGATCCTCTCTACGACGATGACGATTTCTCCGTCGTGCAGAACTTCGACGTCGCTACTTTCGCCAACCCTGAACTCGCCAGGGACATCCAGGAGTTCATCAACCTCCTCGACATGGAGAAGATCATAAAAATCGTAGTATCCTACATGGACGACGACCAGATAAAGATTGCCTTCCAGTACATGTACAGCGAAGAGTTCCACGTCCTCGTTCGTCAAGTCGAGGCCATGAAGGAATACCAGCAGCTCGTTCTCTACCTTGAAGACGCTGGTCTCGACATGTTCGGATTCTTGCAGAAGGTCCACAAGGTTTTCGGCATGGAGGACTACGTACCACCCAAACCCCAATTATACGACGCAAGCACCTTTGTCAACAAGGGTGGACTGAAGAAAATGGTCGACGAAGTGATCGCTACTCTCCCTAGGGATAAGATCAAGGCTCTCTACTACCAGAAGATGGCTAACTCACCCGCCTTCAGGAACTTCATGCAAAAGATCCGATCCGAGGATTTCAAGCACATTATTAACTTGGTGTACAGCTCACCTGTTTTCCGCGAAATGAGGGAAAAGGTCTTGGCCGCTGGTCTTGATCTTGCACCGGTCAAGGAGCTCATCAAGAAGATCATCGGCTACGATCTTCCCGATGTGCCAATGTACTAAGATCCCTCTTTGGAGATTCATACACGACTTGGATAGCGAGTCTGCTCATTCCTACTGTGAAATTCTTCTTCTTGATTATGTACAGTATTTAATAAATTCGAAAGATTCAAAGTATTCTGCTGTGTTTCCAAATGTTTTTAAGTTTAATTATAATGGTCGTCGCTAATGAAGCTATCGAGTTTACAGATTGAAATTTCCTCTTAACAATGAATTACAAACAGAAATTGCAGTACGATTTTTCGTTGCATCAAAAAGCAAAGTGAGAATGAATAAAAAGTTTTCCATCTATCTCGTGAAAGATAAAATAAGAAAAGATCGCTGTTTAATCGAACTGGACCGCGTTTTGTGGAAACGCGGGAAAAAATTCGATTATCGATCAAAGAATGTTGTTTAAAGTCCATCCGGAAATCGCACAGCTCCTTCGCCGTTCAAATCAAACGGAATATGGTGCACTGTCGATTCCCGGTTATAGTGATCAATTCCGTGCGCCATTGGGGACCGGTACGGCACGGCGCGGCGCTTCGTTAACGCGTCGAAAGTTTCGTCGATCAAACGAGAAAGCAAAGGGGCACCGCGTGCGTCGAATGGCTGGCGGTGCTCGCGGCCATTCAATAAATAAAAAAGGACGGGGCTCGAGCACGTGGCGCTAACTTTTAAAAGGAAATCGAGGGGCTGTCTTAACCGGTGCGTCTTCCTTCTATTGGTATGGGGAGGGGGGGTGGAAAAGGAATGAAGAACAACGGTGGTGAAACGAGTTGCCACGTCGTCGCTCTCTAATTAAAATTGTAACAATTTAATATGCCTTGAAATGCACTGTCGCTCCGTCGTAATGGAAAGTCGTAAGAACCTCGTTTTGCACATCGAGGCTCATATGCAACAATTTTCACTACCGTCTATTTTTAATGTGAATAATAATCGAAATGCTCTGTATCATTTTGCGCATTGAGATTCGAATCGAACAATTTCTACTACGTATATTCTCAAATATACGTAAATAACAATTTAGTAGTCCTGTATTGTTTTGCGTATTGGAGCTTACGCTGTATTGGGAGTTACCGATCCATTGACAAATTGCATCGAGTAATATCGGGAGGAACAAGAAGATATTGATCTACGAAACGATGATGTATCGTACAAAATTGATCGACTGTTTGGATCGAGCGTGGAAAGCGAGCGGGGAATTACGGGAGGGGGAAACAACGGGGTCGGCGCCGTCTCTAATTAAAATTGTTGCAATTTAATAAGCCTGGTAGCTCGGTGCCGTAATGAAAAGTCATGAGAAGCAGGCCGAGATCCAGTAACACCGATAAATGGAAGGCGAATGATCGAGTGAAACGGGAAATCCCGCTGAGAAATGTCTTACACGAAGCAAGAAAAATCGGACGGGACCGTGTCGGGGGTTGGGTGCTCGACTCGACGAAGGCTGAGGGAACGGAAGAGCCGAGGAAGCTAGATAAGAGGAAAAAGAAAGGTCGAGGCATGAACTCCGCGAGCAAAGCTGCGCAACAGAAAACAAAAAGAGCTGTCTTCGCAGTCTTTCAAACTTTCCGACCTCCGCTCGGCTGCTCGCGCAACTCCGCCGCGCGAGTTAATCGAGTCTGTGGAGATAGTTTATGAAGTCGACGGATAATTACGGTCGCTGACCAGCGAATTAGGGCCAGTTGATTTTTCGGAAGTGGTTCCGATCTTTCGAAGCACAATGAGAAGCAGCTGCGATAGTTAAATTTGAATGATCCATAATTTTTTAAGTGATATGTATATCGATAAATTATCGATAATTTTCTAAACTATATATCGATAAGGTATCGATAGTATTCTAAACAATATATCGATCTAAATGATATATCGATACAGTATCGATAATTTTTTAAACAATATATCGATTTTGTGCGGCGTATCGATAAACTGTCGATAAAGTAATTCGCGATGATCAAGACCGATGTCGCCACTCAGGTGTCCATCACACCGCTCCCAGCTCGCGAACGCGTATAGCTGATAATGACTTGACGACGATGGCCGCGTTCGCCGTTAATTCGCAGTTCGTCAATTAAAATTTTATCTTCACGCGACAACAGCGTTCAAACGATGACGGAAATTTCAATTAAAATTTTATCTGCACGCGAACAAAGCCTTGCGCAACGGTGACCGAAATTTCCATGACGCTACGTGCGACCAAAGGTTGCAATTATTAACAATCGCTTTACTAACTTCAAAGTACACCGCTACATAGTGTTTCTTGTTTCCTCAAATTCTACCAGCTTTCCGACAAAAATTTGTTATAATACGAAAGCACTGAACAACATTTTATACGAATAGCAATATTTGTGCTCTGTGTGCGACAGAGACTGACACGTATTCGTAATTTTCTGATTGCCGTAGAATTTTTGTTCGACACACCAGTGTCCGTCTGTCAGTCATAATCATCGTTTCGTCAACGTACATACACTATCAACAGACTAGGAACGAAAGAGACGCTTCCGATGAACACGGAGATACATTTTACCACTCGAGAAATTGAGATTACGATTAAAAAATGTCGTGATCCTGAAAAATAACGTCACGATCGCTGCTGATACACGTATCGCATCTATAGTTCAATTAACTTCTTTTTTCCAGGCAGCGAAATCAAATTTTTCTTTCATCTTTATTTTCTATGAAATCATGTACAAAATTAAAAAATGTTTTCCAATTTTTCAAAGATTCGATTGCAGCTTTAGCAAGGCAACAGAGTCTGCGTCAGATAAAAATGAAGGTCTTTCAACAACTCCCCAGCGAAACCAACTTCGAGGCCGCTCTCTTCAGCCCAGAAATAATGATGATGCATCATCCTGTTCTGCCTCAGCGCGTTACAAAGGTCGTCGAAATCATTCGACTTCAGCATCATCAACAGTCTACGAAAACTGCCAGAATATCTGACCTTTTGCTTCAGCAGCTCGTTCAACTCGTTCAACGGTATAGTGTGCAGGATTTTATCAATCATCACTGTCAACCCTCCAGTCGCCACGTCCTTATTGTTCCTGACGTACCTCGGCGCCATCTTCCAGCCAGTCTGCAGCTTCTCCGTCCAGTACTCCACGTCCAATCCGTTTTTCATCAGAAAAAGAATCACACGATTCACTTGGGACATGTTCTGAAGCTCTCTGATCAGGAATCGTTTGTGGTCGTTGATGAAGCTGACAGTTTCTCCGATCTGTTTGTCGTATTTCATGTATCGCTCGACGATCTCCCGGATATCGTTCTGAGGCACGAACGCTAAAATGTCCCACAGGTCCTCGTCCAACGAGCTATTGTCCTTCAATGGTGGTTGGTTCATGAAATCAACTTCTTCGGACCTGTGACCCATTCGATAGGCTAGAAAACTGATTAGAGCCACCGAGGCTGCGGCGAACGCGCTCATTATTAATATTTGCGGATTCATTGCTGTGGATTTAGTGTCGTTCGGTTTATATCGAAGTCATTGTGTCGGGAGGATACGAACTAGCTGGCCATTATGGATGATAAGTATTTTTCACCGTTCACCTGGAGGAAGATGAGGAAACAGATAATTAAAGAAAAGTTAAATGAAAACCGCGACTTTCAGGATATTCTCCAAGTTTGAATATAATTAAAAACGTTATTTACTGTCTTCCATGTATACGAACGTTAATTCCAGTATCCGAGTAGCAGGATATTAAGTAACGACGTGAATTTCCCGCGCCATTCTGCGTTAACGAACGCTTCCGTGGGGTTTCAGGAACGCCGAACGAAACCCTGTAACAGGTTATGGCAGTCGAAAGAACTTCCCGCAAAGAGGACGGTCTCGCTCCTGGAACCGTTGTAACAAGTTCCGAGATTGCGGAACGGTAATGCCGGCGATAGAATTCGGATCTGTTGTTTCTTGAGGATTTAGTAGCCTCGGGACAATGGAAACTTTAATCGCATTTTGATTTTCGCGAGGGACGCGAAGTAAACTCGGTCCGAGACATTTTCAAACTGTGCTGCATTCACGGCCCTCGCGAAATAAATAAACAACACTCATTGGACGCGAAACAATGGCTGGCAGTACGATATACCGACGCTCTGGTTCTTTCAATTGTACCCGAAACACCGGTATTCAAATTATCCTTAGAATTAAATTAAATCTGTGATCTGATTATTATTACTGGACTGCGGATGTTTGTGTCAAATGAAAACTGTCTGTGTGAAATTGATTGTATAGTTAAACAAGTTATTGGTCATTTTTTCGGACATGATACAGTAGACGAAGACACCTGAGAAAGGAACGAAGTCGAGGACAACAAGAGAGGTTGCTGCTGTGTTAAATATTTGTGGAAATGATCGGAGACAGTATATCGTACAACTGCACTTTATTTGTCCAACTATAAAACGTGAAAACTAGATCGCGTGAATGTTCCGAAAATCTTGCGAATGTTCGGTAAACTGTGTCGCGTTGACAGTTGCGTGGTATTATATTTTCGCTTGCGGTGTAGCGGGGAGAGACGTGGGACCTTTGTCTACGCGGCTTGGGTTCGATAACCTGTCGACTTTTATTCGCATTGCGTTTATGTTTTGGGCTAGCAGCTGACCCGGTGACAAGGAGAAAGACGCGGTGTGTTCTCCTTCTTGCCGGCTGCTGAGGAAAAAACGCTGGCTTTTTTTCCGCCGCTGTTTAGCTGCTACATATTTATTTTACGATTTTCCTAAAAAATTGAGCACGCGTTAATTGACAAAGTATGTTGGACAATTAATACTGGCTACGAACAACATGAGAAGCCAAGAGGACACCGTATCCAAGCGCGAAATCAAGATCAGCGACTTCAGCTTTCGTAGCTGCCTCCTGCAAGTTAGCAACATGGACACTCTCGCCGATGACTTCGCCGATTTTCGCGTACTTCGGGTTCATGCCCTCGCGGATTAGATCTTTGAACACGGATGAGTTCCGTCTCTTTTCATTCAGCAATTTCACGAGCTTCACCAGAGGGACGACATTGGTCAGGTCATTCACGAGACCTGCGACTACCTCGCCACTGACCGGTTTGAAGGTGTCCAGGGGCTCGAAGGGCGCCAACTTGAGAGACTTGTTCAAAGCGTTGAGGATGAGGTTCATGTCAACACCGGCTTTCTGAAGGTAGTTCACCATCTGCTTGAATTCAGGTACTGCTTCCACTTCCTTGACGAAGGCCGCGGTCTCGGAGGATACTGCGATCTCCAGGAGAGCTTGCACCTATTTGTCTTGACTGATGTAAGCCTTGATGATGCTCACTATCTCCTGCAGTGGGAGCAGGCCCACGAAGTCATCCAATTCACACCTGAGCCTACAGCTGATACCTTCCAGGCATTCAGGGAGCTGGCGATCGCCACAACAGCCAAAGCTGCGAGTACGAATTTCGTCTGAGAAAATGAAGTTGCACAAATTTATTAAAATTTCATTAGATGGTGAATAATTTGTAGGATCGTCTGGATAAATGGTATTGTAAGAGAATCTCTGGTAAAAAGTGGAAGAATAGTATGAGATCAACTGTAGCTAGCTCATGGCAGGCCCAGGACAGTGTCCTGGCCCAATAAATGAATCACGAGAAGAGCAACGCAAATTCAAGAGAATTTCATTAAGCAAATTAAATAAAAAAGTAAATTATTTTCGCAAATCCCAAAGTACTTGGCAAGCAGTTCAGCAATATAGTTGAGAGTGATATCACTTTGTTCAACAAGTTTAAAAGAATTATTTGAATAAATGTTTGGTCACTCACCTTGAGGCTTCAGGAGTTCTCGTCGTTGGTTCTTCAGAGAAAGTTGATGCTGAGTCTGCCCAACACTGAAATATATACAGGAAAAAATAGAGCGCGCTTTTCGACAAAGCAGCCATATACAGTGCATTAAGTATATGGTGCCAAGAGCCAATGTATATACCGTGAGGCCAATTAGTTCCAAAGAATTAGATAAGGCAAACTTTGATACCAAATAGTACCTCACACTTGAAGTTCTTGTCCCCCGTATATCGATTAAACAATAAAGTACTAGAGATAACACGCCATCGACTTCTCTCTCTCTCTCTCTCTCTCTCTCTCTCTACTCACGATATAATTTTTTCTTTTCCACATAATTGAAACTATTGAGCTTGGAGTACTGATAATGAAAGAAAGATATATCCTCCACGGTCATATATTTCCATGTAAATCGTTTAGCCCGTTATAACGCTTAGCATGGGAATATATGACCGTCTCTCGCCCAAGAAGAGGACGTTTCATCGAAAGAAGGCAAGGGTGAAAATCCGTTCCGGCACCTCGATCACTTTTTCCTTTTGTGTTTGTTGGAGGAGGGGGGCAGTATTACCACAGACGAGGTATAAGGATAGACCTATCATCTTATGGGATTTTGTGTCACATGTTCTGAAATACCGACTGTTCAAAAAATCAGATGTTTTGGTATGCCCTCTACGATTTGAAGTGGCGAGTTTAGAAATTATATTGACTTTCAGAACTGACGAGATATCCTCATCGATGCTGTCAGGTTAAATTGACTAAACGAAAAATGAATTAGAAGAATGAAGAGAGACGCGTTGGAATGTGTTTTTGTTCGCGGTTGAAACTCGAACGACGGCAGTGCGTTACGTTCAAAAATGAAGGGTGTAAATCTTTATTCAACTAATCTAGTTTGATTCTACCCGAACAATTTCTCACGTGGGTTTAATTACGGAGAATAATTATCAGAAACAGTATTGTAATATAATAGAATATATTTTAAAAAACAACACTTAATTTTACAGTAACGGTTGACGGTAGTTTTGTGGAGAAGTTACCTGCGTTGAGTATGATTTGAGAGTGTGACGACCTTTTTTTTTTCTGCCTCGAGGTCTCCTTCAATCACCTTGGTGGTGGAAAACGGGGGGTGGTTGGAATTTGTTAAACTTGATGCTATTTGCTGACGGACTTGAGGAAGGGGAATCGTACAAGATAACCCTCGCCGGGTAGAGGTGGAAATCTCCGCCTCAAGCCCGTCTGGAAAAACCCAAAAATCCGTGCTGGGAAAAACCAATAAAGAGACTCCGAGACAAAACGAAGGAATGCCCAAGTGGGCCGCATGTGCGCCGCGGTTTATGGTTCCTTGTCTCGAGCGAGCGACGATTGCCTGGCCCGGAACTCGCGGCAACTTGAGGACCGGCTTAACGACAATAATCGTAATAAAAATTGTTTCCGTGTATACCGCGGAACAGAATGTAACCTTCCAGAATATGTATAAAAATCTTTCTTTACTCACACATTCAACTGTTACACACTTCCGCTATCACCTACTGAAAAACGCTACGAACATTCTTTCCAATCCAATATAATAATACGTGGTGATATCTCAATTTGTAATTTAAAAAATATTTCATGAACGAGCATTATTTCCTTACACTTGTTCTTATACATAATTGTTCCAAGAATCGATCTGTGGGAACAGAAATATCTTGAAGAATAAAAAACCAGAATAAAAAATTAGATGGCAAGATGGTCAAGGGACTGCTTGTCCATATAGTTGGAAAAGGGAATTGTTATAAATATTAACCAGTTCGAAATAATCAAATCAGTGTATTGTGTTCAATAAATTGATGCATGCGGCTGTTCATGATTTAAAAGTGATTCTGAATCTCGGGTCCTATTAAAAATTTTTACTAAAAAATTAGATGGCAAGCTGGTCAAGGGAGTGTTTGTCGGCATCGTTGACAGAAGGAATTGTTATAAATATTAGAAAATTCGAAATAATAAATGCATTAGTGTATTGTGTTCAATAAATTAATTCGTGTAAATGTTCATGGTTTAAAAGTTATTCTGTACCTCGGGTTCTACTACCTATTATCACTAAAAAATTAGATGACCAGGTGGTCAAGGGAGTGTTTGTCGGCATCGCTGGCAAAAGGAATTGTTATAAATATTAAACAGCCATAGATAATAAATTTATCAATAATTACTATCACGGCGATCGAAATCGAGCGATGTTAGATGGAGTGGGGAGAGTTCCGCGTCGCTGCGCAGCTGCGCCTGAACTCGGCGAGCACTCTCAGTCAGTCAGTCAGTCGGGCCGCGGACGGCGGCGGGAGCAGTCCAGTTCTGGGACCAGGGGACCAGGGGCTAGCAGGGACTGACCGGGGAGCAACCAGTGGCTGTCCAGTGGCTGTCCAGTGGCTGTCCAGTGGCTGTCCAGTGGCTGTCCAGTGGCTGTCCAGTAGCTGTCCAGTAGCTGTCCAGTGGCTGACTATCCGGTTCAGTTTTGGTGAGTTTGGCCATTTTTTTTTTTTATTTCTGATGATTTACTTTGTGAGGATTTATTTTCTGCTTTCCAGCACAGGGTGGGCCAAGGGTTTTACAATGGTTTTGTTGATTACCCTTGACCCACCTTCAACGATTCTTCAACTGTTTGATTCAACGGACATCGACATGTAGCGCCTATAGGTCGCACTCGTGTGCGGGTTTAGCTTGGCTCTCGTGAGCTGGTTAGATTCGCACTCGTGTGCGGGGTATGTAGGCCGTACCCGTGTACGGGGTTTATAGTTCCTCCTCATCAGTTCATCATCGTCTTCACATCATCTTCATCATCGTTACTTTTACTGGTCGATTTCTAATCGAAGTTTGCTTCCGAAATTTCGAAAGTTCCTGTTGTAAACATTTATATTTCTGATTTAAAGTTGGTATTCCTCCGATCGGAGATCCCTCAGGGGCTCACTCACGGTTGGGGAAACCGTGAGTGAGTGCGGGGTGTAGTGTCCCCGGGGCACCCGAAGCGCCTATAGGTCGCACTCGTGTGCGGGGTTAGTTTGGCTCTCGTGAGCTGGTGTTAGGTTGGCTCTCGTGAGCTGGTATTAGATTTGCACTCGTGTGCGTGGTAGGTAGGCCGTACTCGTGTGCGGGGTTAGCTTGGCTCTCTTGAGCTGGTTAGATCTGCACTCGTGTGCGGGGTATGTAGGCCGTACCCGTGTACGGGGTTTACAGTTGTTCCTCGTCGCATCTTAATCATCGTTATTCTTATTGCTCCATGTCTAATTGAAGTTCGATTCTAAATTTTCACACGATCCTCTTCTACAAACTTTATATTTCTTATTTACAATTGTTATTCCTTCGATCGGAGGTCCCTCAGGGACTCACTCACGGATGGGGCCATGAGTGAGTACGGGGTGTCGCGTCCCCGGGGCACCCGAATCGCCTATAGGTCGCACTCGTGTGCGGGGTTAGTTTGGCTCTGGTGAGGTGGTGTTAGGTTGGTTCTCGTGAACTGCTCTTAGATTTGCACTCGTGTGCTGGATTTTGTTTTGCTCTCATGAGCTTGTGGTATTTGCACTCCTGTGGGGGTTTGTATTTTGTCGAATCATCATTAGTCGGGTTCAGCTAGAATACAACACCCAAGACACATCAAACGAAGAGGACACATCACTAAAACTGCGTATCTTTAAGTTAGTTATAGTTGCTGAGCAATAATTGCTCGGCTTACGTGCGTTAATTATTAAGTTTGTATATCGTCGTTGTAAATATGTCGAGTAATTATTTCCTTTTTATTTAATTTAATTCAATTTAATTTAGTTTAATTCAATTCAATTCATTATTTTAATGTAACTTCACTTTGCTCGGCTCGTTTGTTGATTCCGACACAGCCTTCTGCTGTGTCGGACCTTGCTTGTATGTACCA